>CM028345.1:77124804-77376786 GCA_016618105.1 Dendrobium huoshanense
TGCTTTAGAAAAAAAATGATTTTTTATGCAAGATAGTTAATTACCCAAATAGAGCTTCAAGCTTGCCCTTCACAACGGGATTACTCCTGCCTTACTTGCTGCAATCATCAAAACATCTGTAGAGAAGTAATTTACCCGATAACTGTTCTTTCAGGCTTTTAATCAAACATAATAAGTGCAAGGGTTTGATTACATCATTCTATAACTCACCCTTCCAGGATTCCTTTATCAACAGTTTATGAAGGATAATCACACGATATTCAGTTTTATCAAATTATCAAAAGGTAAGATATTCAGTTTTATAAGACCTAGAATGAAATCCCCAATCTTATCTGTATTTTATAGTACCTGAAGCTGCCGATAGAACTTCAAAGATGCCAACATTTGTGATTCAGCCATTCAGCGTATATGATGCTTTGTCTTCTTGCTTTTACTATGAATATTAGGTATACAAAGTGCTGATGAAGTGGATTGGTAATGAAAACGGATTGGAACGCTGAAATTGAAATGAATCACGATTGTGATTTGAGCGACTTTGTCGTTTCGCCTTCCACTGATCATACTAGATGCGAGTAGATGAAGCATAAAGAAACTGAAATAGAAAATGTTACTATGGAATTCTACTAATAAATAGATGTGGGAAGAAGACCGTTTTAATAAAAGTTGAGAGGCTGAAATATTGAAGAAACCCTTACGGTGGAGACCCTATCGGCGGAGAAGACGGCGAACAGTGGGAAGTCTAGGGCAAACCGAAGAGTCTGAGCAAGAGAAATCACAGTTTCGGATAGGAAGCGCGAAATCATGTACTCGATGGAGGGAATCTGAAGCGGGGTTTGAGAAGATTAAATATTTATTTTAATTTCATAAGCGTAATTAACTTACATAATTAATTTATAAAATATATGAAACTCAAATAATGCTCATAATTATTCGATGGAAGGAATCTGAAGCGGGTTTTAAGAAGATTAAAAATATATTTTGTTAGAATTTCACAGGCGTCATTAATTTACCTAATCAATGTGCACAATTATCATTAATTTCTAAATTTATTAATTACTTAAAATATAATGAATGGACCATATAATTTAAAAAAAATAAAATGGATGGCTAAGATTTAAGTTGGAAGGAAATTCAAACGGGGTTTTATAATAGTAGTAAAGATATAGATGTATTATGTACACAATTAAAAAGAATAATTAGTCACTAAAATTACATGTATATATTTGTGGAAAATAAATCTCTAGACTTTTAGTGACAAAATTTGCAGCCAATTTTTCTTTTTGGTGGCTAATATCTAGATTCCTTATTATTTAGAGGCCACACTTACTTTTGGTCACTAAAAGATATCTTTAGTGACCAATTTTTTTTTGTCTCTAATTTTTTTGTCGCTATTGACCCATTTTCTTGTAGTGGTAATGGCTGTGGTTTATTTGTTGATTGCCTTCTGGTTTCCCCTTTTATGGGTTTGTGTTGTGGCTGGACTGGATGGTCCTTTGGTGCGGGTGGTTGCCTTTATTTGTTGTTGTTGCATTATTTTGGAGCTCTCTGATTGAATTTTGTTTGGTCTGGCAATGATGTGGCTGGTGCTCGCTTCTTCTTTGGCTGGCTCAAGGCAACCTTTGATGATGGCTTGGTTTAGCTGCTTCGCGTGCCTCTTCATCAAATTGGACGGTCACAGTTCTGCTTAAGGGAAGCTGGAAGTCTCGGCATTTAACTGAGCCCTCAAACCTTGTATTTTATTTTATTTTCTTGGCGTGTTGTTTCTTTGATTACTGTATCATGTATTATTTTTTGTCTTTAATAAAATTTTAGGTTTAAAAGAAAATACTTCAAAAATTATATATATATATATATATATATATATATATATATATATATATACAATATTATAAAACAAGTTAATTTATAAAATTTTAATAAATTTGACCTCCTAAGTCCTATAACTTTATTGTATGGTAGAAATGAGGCATGATTGTAATGCATTCACAAATATTTTATCATTCATCATATCCTGTTTTATTTTGTCTTTAATAAAATTTTTGGTTTAAAAAAGAAAATATCTCCAAAATTATATATATATATATATATATATATATATATTATAAAACAAGTTAATTTATAAAATTTTAATAAATTTGACCTCCTAAGTCCTATAACTCTATTGTATGGTAGAAATGAGGCATGATTGTAATGCATTCACAAATATTTTAACATTCAACATATCCTAATAAAGTTTTTAAGATTGAAGACACACAATTAGAAATTGAGATTAAAGGATTTCACGTACAGTAACACAATAACAACAACAAGACTTTATCCCACTATGTGGGGTCGGCTACATGAATACTTTTTCTCCATTGTGTAAGGTTAAGAGTCAAATTCTCTACTAAATCGAGTAAAGCTACTAATCCTTCTTAGCATCCTTATCTCTACAACTCCTAACTTAAAATTATGCTTCTCTTTTAATGGCCAACATTCTGCACCATAACATATTGCAGGTGTCACTACCATCTTATAGAATTTTCCCTTAAGTTTGAGAAGGACTTTTCTATCACATAACAAGCCCGATGCGAAATAATGTCATCCTCTCTCCTTTGTCAAGTTCCAACATCTTATATAGGTCACACAAATCTTTGAAAGATCAAATTTGACTTCAAATATCTACATCATTAACTACATCCAACAAAACTTTCTCATAGAATTATATTAGTATCCTTCTTAGTAGAAAATAATCTACATATGACGTAATGCATCCACCATTAAAAGCAATTTGATGTCAATTTTATTTCTTAAATCATATTCACAAGTAAATAATACACAAGTATAAAATTAAGAATAATTTTAATTTTTAATAGAATATTTATAATCTTCCCATAACTTTGTATAATAGCTTTTACAACATGTTTATTTTAATCATCACTATTATGATTTCCTTATCAAACGTATTAGCCCATTAGTCTCTCCCCGAGATTATTTCTTCAAGCATTCTCAAAATCAACTTGTGAAGCAAAAGGAAAAATATAATCATAATATTTTCACTAAAAATTAGTTTAATAGCTATCAATCCATCAATAACATTAACAAAATAAAGTTGTACGTAAATAAGGATTATCATATCGACTAAAATACTATTTATATATTCAATTCATATTGTAAAAATAAGGTAAATAGTTAATTCACTGACTACTTAGTTATGATAATTAATTTCTAGAAATTCACAATTTAAAAAAAAATAAATTCTTGCACTATACTCCCACCTCTCCTGATGAAATCAATAATTATTATTCAATAAAGGCATAAGAAATTTTTTTAATTTATCATAGAAAAAGATATAAGGATTTCTTCCTCTATCAAACTCAAGCCCTAAGTAAGAAAACATATAAGCACAATGATGAGATCACCTACGGAGGGAAAGGAAGAAGGGCAAGAAAGGAATGGAGATCAACTGCGACTTAGAAGATGAGGTTCACGGCCCGCATAGGCTAGTGCAAAAGGTCGGTTGGAGCAACAAGCAATGAATAGTGATCTCGGCTTTCTATGGGATGGGAGGAAGGAGACACGTTAAAATGAGGAAGAAAAAAATGGGCAGGGCAAAATAGAGCTAATATTGGCAGTATTTGGCTTCCATAAACAATTTACTTGTAACCGGCGGTCAATCTGTCAGTAACGATGTCCAACTTATGTAGAAATGGTAGATTTTTTGGCGGCTCTAGGACCGACTGCTCTAGTGCGAAACACAGTATGGATGATCTTTGTAGTATTATACTTTTAATGTTTCTTTATGTTGTCTTTCTTGCAGTCGTCATAGCACTATAAATAAGGGATAATAATTGATACATCTTCAAAAAAATTATCTTGATCAAGCACGAATCTTGAGGCAAAATCAAGTTGGAAACTTTCAACTTTAAATCTAGGACAATCTGAACTCCAATTCCAGCAAACTTATAGTTGAACTGAGCATCTCAAAAATACGAACCCAACTACACCAAATTCAACTCAATCCGAGCCCAAAATAGTTCAAATCAAAGACCCGAAGCACATTTGAAAGGTTCAATCCATAATTTAGATTATCAAACAATACTAAATAATACTTGCTTGTAGTCGAATTGAGGGGCTTGACGAGAAGAATCCAATAACCCCAAGATTGTCAAATTCTAATATCATTAGAGCCTTCAAATGGCTAATAAACTATCCACAATCAAGGGATTCATCATCGACCATCCATTCAAACCACTCACAATTTACCCCCAATCTTCCTCCTATTTACTTTTCATGCCATCCTCAAAAAATTATAAATAGCCCCTCATTTTTCTTAAGTGGGGATCCAAGCAAGAAGAGAAGAAGAGAAGAGAAGGAAGAGAAGAAAGAAGCTCCACTCAACCACCGCCGGACATTCATCTGGCAGCTGACCGACGTCGGAATCAAGCGAAAAGATAAGAAGGGAATGAAGAAGAGAAGGAAGAAAAGAAGGAAGATACTCTTCCTCGACCACTGTTAGAGTTCCTCCCAAACAACAAGTGACGCCGGAGTTTTGCCCGACTCCAAGTGATGCCAGAGTTCAGCCGAACTTCAAGTGGTGTCGGAATTCCCCCCAACCTTCAAGTGACGTCGGAGTTCCTCCCGAACTCCAAGTGATGCCAGAGTTCCGCCCGACCTTCAAGTGACGCAGAAATTCTGTATGATCACCCATCATCGCCGGAATTCTTATATTTGTTTGTAACTGAATTTCAACTCGAGAGTTGTAATCTGATTGTCCTCGACTTCAAGGACGAGTCAGCCGTTTGTAACTTAAGAAAATACTTGTCAAATCTTATCAACTGGGAGTGACACTGTGGTTTTCCACTTTATAGGGCTTTCCACATAAAAATTTTGGTGTTCCTTTTTCATTCTATTTGTGTGCTGGATATCCATGCAACGCTGAGACGAAAAAATTTCTAAACTCTATCACCATGAATATTGTAGCCCTCAATAATAATGAACAATTTAAGATCTTATATTTTGATTTTTTATTGATATAGTGAATATTCTACTATTTTTTAGGCTCTTAAACTTCTCAAGCATTCTATATACTTTTCTCTGCTCTGGACACCTTTAGTCTTTTAAAGAAAAAACCTGAATCCAACATATTGTAATTGATTATTTATAAGATTAATCTTAAGTACTTAGGATTAATTTAATGACATGATATGATGAAATTTTCATTATTCTCACACTGATTAAATATGTTACTTTTATAACAAATAATTTAAATTATTTCTATGGTATAAGATTTGAGAGTCGCCTTAGATGCTTTGGTCATATAAAACATCGGCGTTTCGATGACCGGTTAGGAAAATAGACGTAGTAGATTTGACTTATATTGAGAAAAGTAGATGTATAACTAAAAAGATTTGATAAGAAAATATTAGAAATAACATTTATTTATTAAATTTAGATAAGAATTTGTTCTTTAACATGACACAATGAAGAAAAATGTTTTATATAGCCCACCCCACATAATAGAACCAAGGCTTCATATTATTTGTTATTTAAAATTAACAAAGAATTATATTAAACAATGACAGTCAATTTATCTCATATAAAAAGTGCGCAAATATTATAATGTCAATGGGCCAAAATTGTAATTGTAAAGGCTCGTACGAAGCTTCCTTTTTTTTTTTATTCCATCCCCAAAACGGTGGGAAGCTGCAATGAAAACAGCCTAAATGCGGTCACCTTCCAATATTTTTTAAAAGATTAAAGAATAGGTGTAATGCCGTAATGGGTCGATGTATAAACTTTTTACACGCATCTGCCTTTCCTTTTCGGGTATTATCATCACGGGTAAAGCATTGGATTCGTTCGGTACTGGCACCGCGAGTTATCATAACAAATACAATGACGGTGGAAAGGACGGGATTTTTTCCGAGTAAATAAAAGATAACTATGTTTCAAAAGTAAATAAAAAAAAAAACTTTTTCTAATCAAAATATTTGTAAGAATAAATTTTAAAGCTATTTAATATATATTTAAAATAAAAAAACTAGAAATAATTAAAATTTATATACTTTAAAATCGATTTTTAAAAGTGTAGACTTAAAAATATTTTGTTACAAATATAATTATTCTTTTAAAAAACTTTATATATATATATATATATATATATATATTAAAATTTGTTATTTTAATAAATTTATTATCTTTATCATGTATATCTATTTTAGAGAACCTTTAAAAGATTAAAATTTAAAAATTTATTTATATTAATTGAAATTTGGAAATTAATCAAGTATTTATAAATCATAAAATATACTATTAATTTTATATTTTAAAAATAATTTATATTTTTCTGTTATAAATTTTGATATTATTAAAATAACTAAATATAAAACATGTAAATATCGAATTTTAAGTACTAATTCTTATGTAATATATAATTAATAAATTAAATTAAAATTAATAATATTTTCCTGATTTAAAATTTAAATTTAAATATCAGATGATATCTGAATGTATAAACATTTATTGAACCTCTTTATCCGGCGAAAAGCAAAGCTTGTCCTACTGTGGGCCCCTTGGTTCCATCAATAATTTCCTCTGTGATGTCCGTGCATGGGACCACTTCTATGAATGACCCCGCAGCAGCCACGTGAACTGGCAGCTGACCGGCGCGTGCCGGTCGCAACGATTCAAAACCCGTGACGGCGTCATGAGGCTAACTGATGATGTTTGTTAGGTTCGGCGCACGTAGGCCAGTATTAAAAACGTGGCGTCATCTAATTGATCCATATTGAGCTACAGCCACAAAAAAATAAATAAATAAATATATATATATATATTGAGCTACTGCCATACTAAAATATCAGCTTGCTTAATCTTGTCACCGTCAATAGCGGCAGTTTTCTCTCGGTGACGGGTCAGAATCCTATGGCGGGAAGAAAAGTATCTGATCAAAACCTACTACGTGAATCTGGCGTGGCGATAGGATCCTTGGCAAAGGACTGAAGAACAGCGTACAGCAGTTTGATTTGAGAGTTCCAAGTGTCACTTTTGTAATACATGACTGCTTCGTTTGGTGGGTTTTAATCATATGCCTATCTTTTGTGACCTGGCATAAGGTAATTTGCGTACCAATTTTTAAAACGATGTTCCTTGCTAATTATTTTTACTAAAATAAATCAAAAAATAAAAATTTATAAATGATGTAAGTCTTTTGGTAACCAATCAACTATTAATTATTCTATGTGGATGCAATGTTGTCTAGAGATTAATTAGAATACGCCACATCACCTCTTATTTGGTTACACGGCTCGATACCGTCTTAGTACTACTGATGTGGAATATTTTGATTGATCTCTAGACAACATTCTGTATCTGATCTGCACACAAAATAATTTCTCTGGATCAACCGTCTCTGTTGGGCTAAATTAGCGTGACAGATAGTCATAAGGCAAGTCGTTGCCTTTCTCAATTGATCCAGACAAGCTGTTTTAAAAAGAAACCACTTGCCCAAAATTAGTAAATAGTATTCTAGTAAAATTAATAAATTATATTTGTAAATTATATTTTAGCAAAATTAATAAATTATATTTTAGTCCAATTATTAAATTATGTCAAGGATCAACCTTAAATCAATATCTTTTTGCTTTAGTCATGAATGTTCTCACCAAACATTTGTAGAAGGATGTACCTTGGTGTATGTCTTTTGATCAGTGGCGGAGCCAGGAATTTTTATCTGCGGGGACACAAAAATTTGACTTTAAAAATACTCTCAAACATTTTCATTTTAGCTTCAAATTGAAATTATGGTTTTATATTTTTAAATTATAAGAAGATAAATTCTATGATAATGAAAAAAAAACTTATTGTCATGCTCAACTAAATTAATTTCAACATAAATTTATTTAAAATATATATTATCATACTAATATATTTCGACCACTTTTCTACCATATATTTTCATATCTAATTTAAATAAAAATATAACTAAAAAATATTTTACGACCAATAAATATATAAAAAAACTATATCTTATCATCATAAAAGTATATTAAAAATATATAATAATTTATAATAAACATATTTTAGGCTACTTGATTTAAATTTAAATATTATAATTCTCCTCTAATGTAATTTATTGGCTTTAACTACATATTTTTTACTAGAATTTGAGTTTTTTTTTAAAAAAAAATTGATGAAATTTTTAATTAAAAAAATACTATTGATGTGAAGATGAAGAAAAAAAAATAATCTCATCCTCATGTAGAGAGAGAGAGAGAGAGGCTAGTGGAAGAGGTTGAATCTATAAAAATAAAATGGTAAAGAGAGAGAGAGAGAGAGAGAGAGAGAGAGAGAGAGAGAGAGAGAGAGAGGAGAGATGGCAAAAAGTTATGAGAGCCAATGAGCTCTCTTAAAGCAAAAAAAGAAAAAAAATAGGGGGAGCACGTGCCCCCCTAGGCCCCCCCCCCCCCCCCCCCCCCCCCCCCCCCCCCCCCCCCTAAATCCTCCTATGCTTTTGATGATGATATTCGTCTTATTAATAAGACTAGAGAGAGAGAGTTAAAAGTAAACTTAAATTATGGAAGTCATCTTTAGAGTCCAAAGGTTTTCGCTTGAGTAGATCTAAAATTGAATATATGAAATTTAATTTTAGTAACAATAGACCTTGGGAGAGGATGGTGACTTTGGGCGATCAAGTCATTAATAAGAGTACATGTTTTATATATCTTGGATCTTTTGTGCAAAGCAATGGTGAAATAGATAGGGACATTATCAGTAGAATTCAAGTTGGATGTTTGAAGTGGAGGAATGTATCTGACTTGTTGTGTGATTGAAAAGTACCCCTCAAGCTTCAGGGAAAATTCTATAAGATGGTGGTGAGAACTACAATGCTTTTATGGTGTTGAATGTTGGCCATTCTTAAGTGGATTACTGGCTTTAGCCATAGAGATAGGATATGAATTGAGCATATTTGTGAAAAGGTTTGAGTAGCTCCAGCGGAAGATAAGATTAGAGAGAGTCGTCTTAGATATTGGTTTGGTCACATTAAACGGATGCCTTCCGATGACCCTATTAGGAAAGTTAAGGTATTAAATTTGGCTTATGTTAAGAAAGATAGAGGTAGACCTAAAAAGAATTGGTTAGAAAATATTAGAAATAATCTATTTTTATTATATTTAAATGAGAATTTGACTTTTAACTTGACACAATGACGAAAAAAGGTTTCATATAGCCAACCCACTAGTAGGACAAAGGCTTGATGATGATGTTGCTATTAAATTATATTTTAGTAAAAATAATAAATTAAACAAACATATTAAATTAGTATAATATATTTTAGTGAAATTACCATTTGATTAATAAATTAAATTAATATATTATATTTTAAGTAAAAGTAATAAATTAAAGTAGTAAATTATTTTTTAGTAAATTAAAGTTAAATTAATAAATTATAGTAATATATTATATTTTATTATAAAAAAAAATTAAAGTAATAAATTAAATTAGTTCATATAATGTACTAATTTAATTTATTATCTTTACTATTATGAACTGAACTAATTTATTTTATTAAATTCACTAAGATATTATTTACTAATTTAATAAATTAGTTTAATTTATTTATTTTACTATAATATTATTTATTAATTGTACTAAAATATAATATACTAAATTAATTTATTAATTTTGCTAAACAATAATTTAATATTTAACTTATTAAATTTAATAATTAATTTTACTATAATATAATTTACTAATTTTGGACAAGTCATTTCCTTTCTAAACGACCTTCTTATACCAGTTGTTAAGAAAGGCAACAACTTGCCATGGTGAATGCAAACCTGACCCATCCCTCCTATGCTCGAACGCAAATTCCCGATTAGTTAGACTTTGTCTGTCATGTGGATTTTCCTAGTTAGAGCCAGTCATTGGGTTACAAAATGACTGCAATCATTTCTCAATTTTCATTATTATTTTTTTAGCCAAAATAATTAGTAAGGGGAATCATTTTAAAATTTTTTCCATACTTCATATCTATAAATAAATTAAATTATACTTTTTGAGCTTAAAAAATTAATAATATTTTTTCTAAAAAAATGCCTCACAATTAAAAAAATGATAAACTTATGCAATTTAATTATTTTGCAAGATGACCTCATGACTTTTTCAATTACGATAAATGTTTGTCAAGCCAGTTTGTGTGTTAGTTCAAGTTTGTTTCAATAAATGGTTCATGAGTTGATATCACGTTACTTTGACACTTTAGTCGATGATATTAGAATAATTAAATATAATAATTATGTGAGATGTTGCAATAATTATTTAAATATGTATATTTAATTGTATAAACCATTGAGTGACCCATATATTTGAATTATTAAAATGTAATTATTTTAATTAAATCATATTAGTTAAGAAAAGATAATTTGATCAATCATTTATGGACAGTTTGATTAAATAACTTCTATGAACGATTATTAAAACTAATCCCTAGAAAATAACTATCGCCCTCTCTGTCTCTAATTATGGGATTTTTATTTGGTTCGGTTGACCAGATGCAAGAAACATCCGGTCGTAGGCAAAAAGAACACGGTATCGAGGTGTACCGAGTTTTTCAAAAAACTCGGTACACCGCGGTACCGAGTTTTTTTTGCCTATGACCGGATGTTCCTCTGCATCCGGTCGGAGGACGTAATAATTGTTCCTCATTATGGGGGTTAGTTTGTTATATAGAGAATTAACTCATGAAAGAAGAAAGTGAATGGGAAAAGGTAGAGAAACTATAGTTTGGAATTCAACTAATTCAACATGATTCAATATATGTTTTCTTTCGACTGAAATCTTAAGAAAATAATCTTAATTAAGATCTTATGGATTTAAGATTTATATAAATTTATGTTTTCATTTCGATTTCTTTTACATAATTAATGATACGAGTTCATGTAAGAGTTAGATAACTTAATCTTAAAGAAAATTCGTATAAGAATATGAGATCTTAATCTTATATGTGTTATCAGAGTATAGTTGAAAACTTGTGATTTTTAATTAAAGTTTTTCTTTATTTTTTTCTACGTTTCTTTGTAAGGAAATCGAATTCATATGATTTGTTAGCGATTTCAATTAATGCATTAATTATCAAATCATGTCACGGTTTATTCATGGAAAATTAATAATGTTTATACTCTGATTTTTGAAATCTTTTATGTCTTTGTTTTTCATTATGAATGGATTTGTCATATGAAAGCTAATGATATAAATCCATTTTTGCTTTTAAAAGTATTTTGTCCTTATTTGCAATTAGATATATTAAGTAATTTCTTTTATGTATTTCATTTATTTGAAATAATTATCATAGTAATTATTTAATTTAATGTTTATATTAAGCATAGTTTATTAATCACTAAAGTAGTTGAACTATAAATTAAGTTATCATAAATGTAAATTTAATTAATTGTGAGTATACAATTCTACTAACAAAATGACCTGACGATTTTATAAATTTTTTTATCATTATGAGTAATTAAAATTCAATAGCTTAGTCATTTTCTACTATTACACATCAATCTGATAAATTATCATACTTAATTAAATATATTAAGCATATCCAAAGATAATAAATATATTTAGCTGGAGTATATATAATTATCAATTTCGAGAATTTTAGTTTGAGCATCAATTAACATTATTGTTGTATATTATAGTATCACCCAAAGGGGAATTTCAATATTCATTCTATTGATTAACTAAATGTAATTTAAATCTATTTTATACTTTTTGAATTTTACATTCAAATCATCGATATGCGAGAGTCTTGTATTTATTTTGCAGCATCTAATTTTGTAGTTCTTCATTTAGAAGCTTCATCTATTATAAAGTTCAATGGGCTTAATTATTCTGAATGGAGTGAATAAATTAAATTTTATTTAGGAGTTTTGGATCTAGATATTGCACTACTAATGATAAGCCAACTGCTCTTATTGATACAAGAAGTGTTAAACAAATATCTTTCCATGAAGCTTACAAAAGATTAAATAGGCTAAGCCTAATATTTATGCGAATGATTGTAGCAGACATTATTAAACCAACCATTACAATAACTAATAGTGCTAAATAATTTATGAAGTCTACAAAAATTATATCACAATCTAAGTCTGTTGAAAAGTCATATGCTAGGATATTAAGGGGTATGCTAAGCACCATAAAATTTGATGATTCTCATACTATTTATGAGCACATTATTGAATTGACTAATATAACAACAAGATTGAATACCATAGGAATGAAAGTGAGTAAAAACTTCATTATACATTTTATTATAAACTCATTGTCTCCTGAATATGATTCATTCTAATTAATTATAATACTATTAAGGATAAATGGAATGTGACCAAATTAAAGAATATGCTTATTTAAGAAGAATTAAGGCTTAAAATAAGGAAACACTGCTATTGCTAGGCCCCAAGTCCTGGATGAGAAAAGTGGAGGGTTGTGTTAGATAGTCGACAGCTAGCATAAAACTTGTTGAATAATAATGGCATGAATCATTTAAGAAATTGTGTTAATGCTAGGGCGTCCCCTTGAAGCGACGCAATATATGGCCTTAATACAATGACAAGTGTGTAAGGGCCGTTGCACCGGCTCCTAGATGCATTGTTAAATGGGCAAGGATTCCCACATCAAAGACGGATGTGGGCAAAAAAACTAGTCCTTGAAACTAAAATTCAGATAGGAACTTGGAATATAGGTTCCCATATAGAAAAATTAATGGAATTAATAGATATTATGATTCATAGAAAGTTAAATATTTTATGTATTCGGAAAACTAAATGGATTAGAGAGAAGGCTAAGGAAATTGATAATTTATGATTTAAACTTTGATATTCGAGTAGGAGTCATGCTAGAAATGATATAGATGTTATTATAGATAATAATTTAAAGGATAATGTTATAAAAATTAATAGGATTAGATATAGAATTATACCTTTAAAGATTATTGTTGATGATAAGATTATTAATATTATAAGTGTTTATGCTCCTCAAGTAGGCTTAGATATGAGTTATACATTAAATTTTTGGAATGACTTAGAAGAATTAATACAAAATATATCTCTTAAAAAAAATTATTGGAGGAGATTTAAATGGACATGTTGGTAGAGAGGTAGATGATTTTAAAAGCATTCATGGTGCCCATGGATTTGGAACGACGAATGAAGGTGGCAAAATCATATTAGATTTTTATTTAGCTTATGATTTTTCAATTGCTAATACCTTATTTAAGAAAAAAATGAGCATATTATCACTTATAAAAATGGATATAGTACAACTCAGATTGCTATTTTCTTATTAAAAAATTAAATCTTTTAGATTGCAAAGATTGTAAAGTTATTCTGAGTGAAAATTTATGTACCCAACATCGATTATTAGTTTTGAACTTTAAGATAAATGGACATAAAATAAAAAATAAAGTAAAATAATTTTTTAAGATTAAATTGGGCATTTAAAGAATATTAATAAAAATATTTTTTAGAATAAGATTTTAGTTCTTAAAATTTTGTCTGTGCATGAGGATGCTAATGTTATGTGAAAAAAAGTGACTAGTGATATTAAGAATATTGCAAAAAATGCCCTTGGAGTATCAAAGAGAAATGCTTCTAATAGTAAAAATAGTTGGTGGTGGAATCCAAATGTGCAAGAAAAGATTAAAAAAAAAATTCTGTTATAAAAATTAGTTTAATTTAAAAAATTCTTATAATTGGGAAATATATAAAGTGACTCGTAAGGATGCTAAGAAAGTACTATACGATGCAAAGGCATTAGCTTTTAGTGATTTATATAATAGATTAGATACTAAGGAGGGAGAAAGATATATGTATAAGCTAGCCAAACAAAGAGATAGGAGTAGTAAGGATTTAGTTTAAGTGAAGTGTATTAGGGATGAAGATCAAAAAATACTTTTCTAAGAAGATGATATTCAAAAAAGTTGGATGAAATATTTTGCTAAACTTTTTAATAAAGATTGAGAAAATAAGATTGACTATAGTGACCTTAGCACCCTAAATGAAATTAAAGATTTATATTTTTATCGGCGTATTAGTAAAACTGAAATTAGAGAGGCTTTAAAGAAAATGAAGGATGAAAAAGCTGTTGAACCTGATGATATTCCAATAGAGGTGTGGAAATGCTTAAGAGATGATGGAATTTCTTGGCTTACTAAACTTTTTAATACTATTTTGAAGACTAAAAAGATGTCATATTAGTGGAGAATGAGTGTGTTAATTCTTATTTTTAAGAATAAAGGTGATGCACAAGATTGTGCGAATTATAGAGGTATTAAGTTAATGTGTCATACTTTAAAACTATGGGAGCGAGTTATGGAGCATAGGTTACGGCGTGATACTAATGTTTCTCAAAATTAATTTGGATTCATGCTAGGTAGATCGACTATGAAAGCCATATATTTATTAAGAGGTTTGATGGAGAATATAGAGAAAATAAGGAGGATCTACATATGATATTTATTGATTTAGAAAAAGAATATGATAAAGTTCCAAGAGAAGTGCTATGGAGAGTTCTTGAAAAGAAAAGAGTTAATAATGCTTATATTCAAATCATTAAAGATATGTATGTAGGAGCTATTACTTGTGTTCAAACACAAGGTGGATTGATCAAGTATTTCCCTATTTCGGTTGGGTTAGATCAAGGAGCAACCTTAAGCCCATATCTTTTTGCTTTAATTATGGATGTTGTCACTAGACATTTACAAGAGGATGTACCTTGGTGTATGCTTTTTGTTGATGATATTCTTCTTGTTGATAAGACTAGAGAGGGAGTTGAAGGTAAACTTGAATTATGGAGGTCAACCTTAGAGTCTAAAGGTTTTCTCTTGAGTAGATCTAAAACGAAATATATGGAGTATAATTTTAGTAGTAATACACCTAGTGAGGGGATTATGGCTTTGGGTGATCAAGTCATTAATAAGAGTACACGTTTTAGATATCTTGGATCTATTGTTCAGAGTGATGGTGAAATAGATGGGGTTATTATCAGCAGAATTCAAGTTGGATGGTAGAAGTGGAGGATTGCATCGGGCTTGTTATGTGATAGAAGTATACCCCTCAAACTTAATGGAAAATTCTATAAGATGGTAGTGGGGCCTGCAATGCTTTATTGCCGAATGTTGGCCATTAAAAGAGAAGAATAATACTAAGTTAAGTGTGGTAGAGATGAGGATGCTCAGGTGGATGAGTGGCTTTACCCTTAGAGATAGGATACAAAATGAGCATATATGTTAAAAGGTTGGAGAAGCTTTAGTAGAAGACATGATTAGAGAGAGTCGCCTTAGATGGTTTGGTCACATAAAATGGCGGCCTTCCAATGACCCAGTTAGGAGAGTAGATTTATTAGATTTGACTTATGTTAATAAAGGTAGGGGTAGACCTAAAAAGGCTTGGTTAGAAAATATTAGGAACGACCTTTCTTTATTAGATTTAAATGAGAATTTGACTTTTAATAAGACACAATGGAGAAAAAGGATTCATGAAGCCGACCCCACGTAATGGGATAAAGGCTTGATGTTGTTGTTGTTGTTGTAAGGCTTAAAAAATAAGAAATTCACTAAATTATTCTCATAAATCAACCAGATTTTAAAAGTAGATGTTTCAGTTTATTTAAATGTAATCAACTTATTATTTTTGTTGTACATTATAATAATTTATATAAATTAAGATTTGATAATTTATTTACTAAGACTTTATTAACCATGCATCATAATGCTAGAACAAAATATAGTTTAATGAATAAAAATTATGCTTACTTGTGGCATAAACGTTTGGGTTACATATCCAAAGAAAAAATATAAAAATTAGTGAGGAATGAAATCCTTCTTGATTTGCATTTCATTGATATTGGTATTTGTGTGGATTGTATTAAAGGAATATATATAAAATACATAATTAAAAAGATAGCCATAGGAAGTACACAGTTTTTAGAAATCATATACACTGATATATGTGACCCTTTTGATATGTCTTCTTTTAGTGGAGAAAAATATTTTATTATCTTTATTGATGATTTTTCACATTATGATTATGTCTATTTGTTACATAAAAAATCTCAATTAGAAGACATCCTTGAGATATTTATTAATGAGGTTGAAAGACAATTAGACAAAAAAGTAAAAATTATAAGGTATGATAGAAGTGGTGAATTTTATGGAAGATATGATGAATTTGGACAATACTTTGGTCCATTTGCTAAATTTTTTGAAAGACATGGCATTTTCGCTCAATGCACAATGCCTGGCACACCACAAAAAAAATGATGTTACAGAACGACACAATTGTACTTTAATGGATTAAGTTATTATTCTTTACTCTTATAATTGTGGTTGCATGCTTAAAAAATTGATATGTATTTATTAAATAGGATTCTTAGTAAGGCAGATTCAAAGACTTTTTTTGAATTTTGGACAGGAAGAAAATCCAATTTAAGGTACCTGCATGTTTGGGGTTACCCAAAAGAAATAAAAATCTATAATTCAGATAAAAAGAAATTGGATTCTAGAACAACCAAAGGTTTTTTTAATAGTTATTTAGAAAAATCTAAAGGGTATAGATTTTATTGTCCTAATCATAGTACGAAAATTATTGAAATTGGAAATGCTATGTTTATTGAGAATGGTGAAATTAGTGAGAGTCCATAACCTCGTGGTGTATAGACTAAAGAAGTTGTGATGAAAATTCCTTTAGCCATCACTTCTATTAAAGTTGTTATTCTTATAGTTGTTGAAAATTTTGACAATATCCAAGATGAGCAAATAAATGGCAATACATCTCAAAATGAAGTTGTCAAAAATGAACCTACAATTGATGAACCACAAGAAGTAGCATTCAAAAGATCTACTAGAGTTAAAAGATTTTCTATTTCAAATAATTATATAATTTAGCTACAAGAGTCATATTTTGACTTAGGAATTGATGATGATAAAGTTTCATTTTCACAAACCATAGAAAGTGTGAATTCTAATAAGTGGTTAGATGCCATAAAAGAAGAGTTTAAATCAATGGATCACAATAAAGTCTGGAACATCGTTGAATTGCCTGAAGGTTCCAAAAGAGTTGGGTGTAAGTGGATCTTTACGATCAAGCATAACTCTAAAGGTAATATTGAACGATATAAGGATAGATTTGTTGCCAAAGGTTTTACTCAGAAAGATGGTATTGACTACAAAAAGGACCTTCTCTCCAGATTCTAAGAAGGATTCATTAAGAATTATTATGGAGATAGTAGCTTATTATGTTTTAGAGTTATATCAAATGGATATGAAAATAAACTTTCTAAATGGGAATTTAGAGGATGAAGTTTATATAGATCAACCTAAGAATTGTTTAGTTGAAAGAAAGGAGCTCAAGGTGTATAAATTTAAGAAGTCAATATACAAGCTTAAACAAGCTTCCCGAAAATGGTATCTCAAATTTAATAATATTATATCTTTTTTTGAATATAAAGAAATCACTGTTAATCGGTGTATATATCTTAAAGTTAGTGAGAGCAAGTTTATATTTTTTATTTTATATATTGATGACATTTTACTTATTACTAATGATCTTGATTCATTATATGAAACAATATTTCTCTCAAAAAACATTGTAATGAAAGATATATGTTTTTTTTTAATGAAAGATATATATGAGGCATCATATATGATAGGAATTAAAATATTTCATGATAGATCATAAGTAATATTAGGATTATCTTAGAAAGTATATATTAAAAAAGTTCTTGAGAGATTTAAGATGGAAAAAATACTCAACAATCATTGTTCCAATTCAAAAAAGAGATAAATTGAGTCTTACATTACTAGAAATTCATAAATTACAAGTAATAACGACGATTAATACCTGCAGTTTTTTAAACATTCGCCACCAGAATTAGCGATGGTCAAATAATCGCTGGTTATTTTGCCAGCAGTAGTTATTACCGTCACGTTAGCGGCAGTTTAAACTATCGGTATTAAGTGATTTTGTTCCGATGGCCCTAACCGCTGGAACGCTGCCGGAAAAAGCCCTAAAATAACACATCCCCAGCCATCCATTTCATTTGTTCACAACTTCTTCTCCCTCCCTTTCGACAGTTACTCTGTCTTCGCAGCCCTATCGCGCGATTGAGATGCTTCGCCGGCCGTCGATAAGCCCCCTCCGACAGAAGATCTCAACCTGCTCCAGCATCAAAGCAAGGCCGAGGATCTCGCCAACTCCGTGAATTTGTCATCGTTCATATTTTTAGGTTTGCATTTTTTTTTTTTTTTTTCAAATCCATATTAGCTTCATGGACTGAATGTAGTATATGTGTTAAGAATGAGGGGTTTAAGATGAGGCTCAATTTGGAGGTTGATTTTAGTTAGGGTATGTATTGAAATAACATTCATAGCACTCATCTTATACATAATGAACCTACACCTCTTGTCATTACACATAATAAAGATATAATTTCTTCTTTATATTTTTATTGCTCTCTTGGCTATGGTAAGGCATTCATCACACTAAGCAAAGGGCCATTTATAAACTCTAATTCTTAATTTAATAGTGAGGTATATGAAAAAAATTCTCCTAGAATATCCTCTAATAGATCCTTAGTTTCTTTTAAAAATAGGATGTGACTATGCGTTGATTCTATATATGATATTTTTTTGTGAAATTTGAAAAGGATATTTTGAAACTCCCTTCAAAAGAAGCTTTATACATGTAGGTTGTACTAGTAGAAAATGTTGATTTAACAATAGACCTTTAGGATGAAGGGATAGGGACTTGACTCTTAGATCGAGAAGCGATAAATTTCTCTTTTTGTTTAATTAGCAAAGCATGATGAAACATTTTCTCTAAGATTTTGGGGTTCAAATAATTTAACCTCGTTCTTGAAGTCCGCCCAAGTTTAATGAAAAATTTGTTCACCAATTGCTAATTATTATTAACAAGTTAATTATAAAAACTAGGTCTTTAAAGATGTTTAGATATTAAATAACCATGAAACTACCCTACATTAAGTTTGATAATTTTCCATGCAATTTTTTATCATGATGTTTAGGATAATAGTTGGCTCTTAATCTTTCTTTTATTTTATTGTAGTTGAGAACAATTCTTCCTAGAATTATGTATGAAGATAAATGAGAAGGAAAGGATATAGAGATTATAGAAATAATAAATGCATTTTCAAAGAAAATTTAAGACTAAGATAATTTTCAATTGAGAAGGGATTTATTAAACCCTTATGTTCCAAGCTCTCATTAAACAATTTTAATCATTTTAACAAAATTATATTTAACATAAGAGTATAAAAAATTTTCATGCAATTTTAAATAGAAAAAACCTAAAATAATCACGCCTCAAGTCTTTAACAAAGTTGCTACAAATTTTTAAAAATAAAATTCTAATGCTTATTATAATTAGTTAACAAAGAAACAAATGAAAATGATTAAATATTTTACACGAGTTATCTATGTTGCCGTATCCATATCGGTGCAACATAGCCAAAATCTTTCTTGACATTTTTAATAGGTTGTAGTCTTTCTTGACATTGTAGATTTACGAACAAATTTTTTTATTTCCTCTGTCGAGTCTCAGTAGAATGAAGAATAAGTTTAACTCCTTATGGTTATTCATGATGGTTAAACATGAAGTAGTCTCGAAAGTATAACATGTACATTTATTCAAGGTGCATATCTTCTAATAATTAATTTCATAACTAGTAGAGAGATGTTTGCTTCAACGTCCAAATGACTATCCAAGAAGAGAGATATTAGATGTATTAGAGATTGTTATTATGTCAAAGAGGATTGACAGATAAATTTATATAGGGAGTTGAGACTTTTATTCAATTTACATCTTAACTGCCTTCCTTTAAGTTGGATAAAATGTTTAGATATCCATGTTTGAAGAATAAAAATTAAGGATTCCTCAAGCTCGATGTAGTGAAGCTTGATTTATATCATAGAGAAATTCTTCCAAACTACTACATTTAGACATCACATGATTAGTACAAGTCACACAGAGATACTCATGTCGGTCCATCTATAAATTATAAAACATTTGATGAAGATCTAATGAGTAGATCGTATGAAGAACTTATTTTTGATGTAGCAGGTCCTAATGTAAGTGCTAGTGTGGAAGAGTAACCAAATATAGAAATCAAGAAATTCGTTGAGTTACTACATCCAACTAAAAAATAAATTTGGGATGGTTGCAAAACTCATTCAGAATTGTCGATTGTAGTGATGATGTTAAGTATTAAAATTGAGTATAATATTTCTCATGATTGTTTTAATGACTTCATTGGTCTTCTCAAGGAAACTAATCCAATGGATAATTTAATTCCCTCATATTTATACTAAACAAATAAATTAGTATCCAAGTTGGATCTCACTGCTACAAAAATTGATTGTTGTATCAATGAATGTATGTTATACTACAAGGATGAAGTAACGAAAGTTTATTATCGCATCTGCAATGCTCCTCGATTTAAGCCATACTCGAGAAAATAACATTATCAAAAGAAAGATGTTCCATATTCTCATTTATTTTATTTACCAATCATTCCAAGACTTCAGTGACTCTATGCATCAATGAGTTCAGTAGGCCATATAAGATGGCATAAGGAGAAATTAACAAATAGTGGTGTTCTTTCTTATTCATCAGATGCTGAAGCATGGAAATATTTTGATTGAGTGCAGGCTTCATTTGCTGCTAAACCCTGCAACATAAGATTGGAATTATGTGCCGATGGTTTTACCCCATATAGTCAAGAAGCTAAACTATACTCTTGTTGGTCAGTTATACAAACACCATACAACCTTCCACCAGAGATGTGTATGACTACTCCATACATGTTCTTAACACTTATAATACCTGGACCACTTAATCCAAAAGCAAAAATTGATATTTTTTGCAACCATTAATTAATAATCTCAAGTTATTATAAGAAGAAGGTGTTCTCATATATGACATATCAACAAAATAAAATTTTCTACTTTGAGCTGCATTGTTGTGGACTATTGGCAATTTTTCAACTTATGGTATGTTTTCTAGTTAGAACATAGCAGGAAATTAGCTTATCCTTACTATATAGAGAATACTAAAGCTTTCACACTAAAACATGGAGGAAAAAATACTTGGTTTGATGTTCATCGTATGTTCCTACCTGCTTATCATCAATTTCGGAGGAATAAGAAAACATTCATTAAAAATAGAGTTGAGATGTCACCTCCTCCACCCAGATTAAGTTGTAATGATGTAATATAGAGACTTTCTAACTATCCAATAATTATTGATTTTCTAATTTTATTAAAGTCTAAATATTCAGGATATGGTATTCAATATAATTGGATTAAAAAAAAGTATTTTTTGGACATTATCATATTAGAGAACTAATTTGATAAGGTATAATATGGATGTTATGCACATTGAGAAGAACTTACTAGATATTATTTTAAATATGATTATGGATGTTAAAGATAAGAGTAAAGATAATATCAAAGCAAGGATGGAAATTAAAGAAGATTGCTGGCAAAAAAATCTAGAGTTAATAACAACCATCGATGGAAAAATAATGAAGCCCAAAGTACCTTACTCTTTCACGTTAGAGCAAAAAAGATCAATATATCAACGGTTTAAAGGTTTAAAAATGCCTGAAGGCTATGGATCAAATATAGGTTGATGTGTTGACTTGAAATTTGTAATGTTATTTGGACTAAAAAAATTAATATTATTACATAATTATGGAAATTCTTCTTCTGATCATAGTATATATATTACCAGATTACATATCAAATACGTTGATTGAGCTTAGCATTTTTTTCAAAGACCTATGTTCATCTAAACTAAGCGAATATGCTTTAAAGAGGAGAAAGGAGAACATACCAATCATCCTCTATAAGTTAGAAAAAAAATTTCCCCATGGATTTTTTGATTCTATGAAACATCTTCCAGTCCATCTACCTTACGAAGCTAGAGCTGGTGAACCTAGACAATATCGTTGGATGTATGCTTTCGAGAGATAAAGCATATTTTTAATAAGTCTTCAATTTTTTTAAATAAGTTGAGAACATATATTTATTAACTTGATAATTATAATTATTTAATAAATATTTGAACAAGTTGAAAAAATATGTTAATAATAAAATATGACCATAAGGATCAATATGTGAAGCATATTTATCTCAAAAAACTACTCACTTTTGCTGCATCTACTTCGAGCCCCATATATGGAGTACAATAATAAAGATTGGTCGTAACATGGACTTCGATGTAGAAAACTAATCACAGGTTGCACTATCATTATTTAGAAGTCATAGAAAGCCCAGTGGCAAATGTGTTGAACGATTTCTCAACAATTTAGAAATCAAAATAGTTATTTTATATGTGATATTGAACTTTGAAAAAGTTGAACCAATCTTAGAGTATGTTCTTCCATAATATGTATAATGAGTAATATTTATTTAAAATACTAAAGTATTATTTGGATGATTTATCACAAGGTATTCGTAAGCAATTTGCCTTTAACAGATTCTAAGGATATTGTGCAAGTTATTGCAAATGACTTCTCCGCTTGGTTTAGATCTAATGTGAGCTCATAAATTTTAAAATTTTTATTTGCATTATATTTTATTTAATACCAAAAATTCTAATATTTTTTTAAAAAATTAGGTACATAATCCTGGTAATAATTATTTTAATAAAGGTTTGCAAGCACTAACATGGGGTCCAACATAAAAAGTAAAGACCTGGCCAATATATATATTAAATGGGTTCAAATTTCATACCAAGTCTTGAAGTGAAGAAAGAAAAATAAAAAATTGTGGAGTATGTGTTAGAGAAAATACTCATGAAGAAGATGAGTGTGATTATTATAGTATTCTGAATGAGGTTCTTGACTTAGAGTACCCAGGCAAAGATGAGAACTTTATATGCTTATTTATCTGTCAATTATATGATCCAGTATATAATAAAGGCATAAGAGTTCATTCTACGTATGGTTTAGTAGATATAAAACATAATAGAAGATATAAGAAATTTGATCCATTTGTGTTAGTAAGTCAAGTTATTCAATTTTATTTCAGCAAACATCCTAGTGATCATAGGGATAAATAAGATTGGTTAGCTGTCATAAAAATAAAAGTACGGGAGATAATTGATCAATAATATATTGTAGTAACTACACATCAAGAGGATGAGAAGTCAAGTTGTAAGTCTTTTGAAATTGAGGAGATGCCAACTACAACCCCTAGTATTGAAATGCAGTTAGAAGATATAAATAGTTTAACAAGCTCATCAAGTGAGAATGAAAATGAAAGTGAAGATACCCTGGAGAGCAATGAAAATATTTTTTATTATGAGTAGTTTTTTGTCATTTAGAATTATAGTTTTTATAATTTAGAATTATAGGATTAAAGTTTTTTGTAATATTTCTGAATAATTTTTATACTTGTAGAATTATACTTTTATATTTTGAGTAATAAAAATGTTATTCATTATTTTTGTAATTATAATTTTATACTTATTTAATTCTGAATAGTTTTTATACTTATAGAATTCTTTTTTTTTTGTAATTCATTAATATGTATTCTGTATTCTTTATTTTTTATATATTACAATGCTTTATTAATTACTTTTTTTTTAATGTGTATGGCTTCAGGTGACGATCCTCCTCGTAGATCCTTTGCCTCAAAGTTTTTATAAAAAATGTTAAGTGTTAATCCTAACAGACCTAGACAGCCTGATGAAAGTAAGGAATAGAGAGTTGTTCCACCATTTATATCATCACCACCACCAGGAGTCAGCAGTAGTCCACTAGTGAGCAGGGTCAGGATCAGTCAGATCCACCTGCTGTTATACCACCACCCTTTCCTTGGTACTTCGCTCCTCCGTTGATGAATCCTCATTTTTTCTCTCCAGATCAAGCACATGTAACTTAATTCTATCAATATTACCCCCACCATCATCACAAGTTGCAGGTCCATCCATCGTCCCTTACTCTCCTTACCCCTACCCATATTATAATTCATATCCGGTGTAGCCATAACACAGTGGACCATCTAGACCAGCAGAGGTTGGTTCTGGAGATCATGCAGCTGCAGTAGATAAGTGTCAATATATTTAGCCTGAGGGCGATATGTAAGTTTAGTTTATGTTCTTAAGTTTCTTGTATTTTAATATATTATATGTTATTGATAAAAAAATGACTTGCAGCTTCAATCCTTTAAGGCCACCTACTCACAAGATTTGGGATATCATAAGGAATAAATATAATGCTCCTTACTTATCATGGAAGAAGATCCAAAGAAAATTAGAGATATGTGGTTTGGAGAATTTCAGGTATATTTATTTGACATGAATTTAAATATTTAATTTAATTTATATTAATATTTTTTTATTATGACTATATTTTTTATAGAAAGAATTTAGGTGGTTGCCTAAGCATAACACAAGGACCAGAATAAATTTTGAGAGGAGTGGATCGACCCATCTTAGGGACATGTTCACGGACATTAAAAAGTCTGGGCAGTGTCTAATATGGATTGAAGAGGATATATAGGAAGATCTAAGTA
The DNA here is from genome assembly GCA_016618105.1 of Dendrobium huoshanense. NCBI lineage: Eukaryota > Viridiplantae > Streptophyta > Magnoliopsida > Asparagales > Orchidaceae > Dendrobium > Dendrobium huoshanense. The sequence goes on from CM028345.1 coordinate 77,149,382, forward strand.
GAGCTTGGGTGAGCCCTGAGTTCACAAAATTAAGAGAGCAGAGTAAGCAGAACAGAGCATCTGACTATGGGGATTTAGGAAGCTCTCTTCATACTGGTGGATCTGTTCTTTATACCAAATATAGATGATGATTGGTAAAATATTTAATTTAGTTTAATAAATATATCTTCTATTTTTAGAAAGTTTCTTGGCCGGGAGCCGACACAGCTGAGTTGCATATGAGAACTGACCAAAATCAAGCTAACCATTAGTGGGTTGATGAAAAGGCTAAAAAGGCTCATATGAGTATAATTTTTTAGAGTTTGAGAATATAAAATTATTATAATAAAACTCATTCTAATATTAATATATTTTATAGATTTAATTTCTCTGGATGATTTTGTACGAGCTCAGAAAAGTCATTAGTTCATTGGTGAGGGATCATCTTCAGGATCGACCCAGCATTCTAATTATTATACATGGTCAGATGTTATTGGAGGAAGGCAGAGGGTGAGGGTATATGGCTTGGGTTCGTAAGGCTATGCTTATGAGGGCAGTTCATCCACCTTAGCATTTTATGATTCAGTGGAGCTAAAGAAAGTGTAAGCTAGAGGGTTGTAGTGCTGATGAGAGAGATAAAAGAGATAAGAAAGGATCAAAATGAGATGCAGGCAGAGCTACGATTCTATAGAGATGAAAATCAAAAGAAGAAAGAGCAAGAGTATATATGAGCAGCCACATACATCACAAGACAACGAGGATACGGAGGAGGATTAGTACTCTTTTTTATTTGATGAACTTATGATGGAATTATTGTAAACTTATTTGGTTTGATGAACTAATGTCTAAACTTATGATGAACTTAGTTTGTTTGACTTATTATTTGTTATGAACTTATTATGAATTGATTTGTTTTAATGAATATATTTATAATAATTATTATGATTGATTATAGTGGCGTGTTGCTTATATTTATGAAAAGTGTTGTATTTTCTTTGCAGGTTTAGAGTTTATAGTGAAAATCAGTAAAATAGAGGGGAGGCTATCAAATTTTTTTCGGATGCTATAGGTTTTTGGTGGCCAAATTATGGTTTGGCCACTGGCAACTTCGATAATGGACCGCTGATGGAAGCCACCAAAAAGTTACTATTACTGTCGTTCATTTCCGACGGCTTACCGAAAATTTTAGAAGATTCTCCAGCGATACACCAGCAGTGTAACCTCCGATAATTCTTTTGGCCATGACCATCGTTAAACTGTCGGTTCCTTATCGATGCCATACTGGTGGTACAGCTGCTGAAAAAATTTTGACATAACTGATGGTTAAATGGTCGGTATGCCGCTGGTAAATAATCGATGGTCACCAGCGTCATGACCACTGGAATAAAACCGGTGGTACATGCCATCGGTAAACTGCTGGAAAAATGCCTCTGGTAATGATTTTCTATACGGTTTTTACCGGCGGCTTTGAAACAGCCGCAAAGCCGCCAGAATTTTACAAAATCGTCAGAAAGCTTATGATAACCGCCAAAATTAGCCGCCAAAACTAGTGATTTTTCTGTAGTGTTATGCAATGCCCAAAGAATGAATTGAAATATAAAGAAATGGAACAAATTCCTTATGCATATATTATTGAAAGTTTAATATATGCTTAGACTTGTACTAGGCTAGCTAGATATTAGTTTTTCTATTGGAAAGTTGGGTATATATCAAATTAATCTAGGACTTAATCATTCGAAAGATGCAAAGAAGATTTTTATGATATCTATAAGGAACAAAGGAATACATGCTCACTTTTAGAAGATCAATTCACCTTGAGGTGATATGATATTCAGATTCAAATTTTGCTAGATGTTAGGATTCCAAAAAATCCATATTTGGTTATGTGTTTCTCTTATGTGGAGGAGGAATATCTTTGAAGAGTGCGAAGTAGTCTGTCATTGCTACATCCATAATGGAAGCTGAGTTTTTGGCATGTTTTGAGGCAACAATTTAATGATAATAATTATGAAAGTTTATTTGAGGACTTAGAGTTATTAATAGTATTGTCAAGCCATTGAAAATTTATTGTGATAATACTGTAATAGACTTTTTTTCTAAGAATGACAAGTATTCAAAAGTTTACTTTTTCATTAAAAAAGTTCTAAAATAAAGAGTATCACTTAAGCAAATTTGCACCAATCTTTTGATTGCGAATCCATTAACTAAAGGGTTGCCACCGAAGATATTTCATGAATATATTGCTTGGATGGGCATTACCGAAAATCATTATTAAATTTATGTTTATTTGCACTTTATGTCTTTTAGTACTTTGAGCTTTTTTATTTTGTTTCTGATAATTAATGTATCATGTTTATTATATTGTGTACACATGAATATTTATGTGAATATTGATTGGATTTGCCTTTTATAAAGAGCTTATTATTAAATAATTATGAGTATATATTATTATACTTCATATTAAGTATAAGATTAGCATCATGATACATGGAATGAAATGCATCAAACTAATGATTTATGACCACCATGATCCATATTAATTTTGTACTTAAAAATGAATTCATAATTTGAACAATTTAAGAAAAAGGATTTATATATTGTCATTTATGTTTATAATAATTAAATTATTAATTGAATAATAACATATAGAACAAGTGGGAGAATGTTAGAATAATTAAATATAATAATTACATGAGACATCGTAATAATTATTTAAGTATGTATATTTAATTATATAAACTATTAAATGGCCCATATATTTAAATTATTGAAATTTAATTATTTATATTTAAATCATATTTGATAAGAAGATATAATTTGATCAATCATTTATGAATTATTTCATCAAATAACTCTTATGAGCAGTTATTATAACTAATCCGTAGAAAATAACTATCAGTCTTCTCTCTCTCTTTCTCTCACTATGAGGGTTAGTTTGTTCCATAGAGAATTAACTCATGAAAGAAAAAAATGAAAGGAAAAGGGAGAGAAACCATAGTTTGAATTCAACGAACTCAACATGAATCAATGTATGTTTTTGTCCGATTGAAATCTTGTGAAAATCATATTGTTTAAGTTCTTGTAGATTTATGATTTATGTAAATTCATGTTTTAATTTTGATTTCTTTTATATAATTTATGACGTGAGTTCATACAAGAGATAGAGAACTTAATCTTAAAGAAAGTTCTTGAAAGAATATGATATCTTAAACTTATAGGAGACCCTTCATATTTTAATTATTATTAGTTTTCTAGGTCAATTAAGGAAAATTGACACACAACATGTGGAAGGCTAGAATGAAAGACCTCTTGGTTAGCTGACAAAGCTCTGAACCAATAGACCACGATGAGCTATATAAAATTACTAATGTAAAACACATTTTTAATATATTACGACTCAAAATTTTAATTACGAAGTTGTGAAAAAGATTTAAAAATTATATTTAACTTTCTTAAGTAAGTTATTATTTATTTATTTTCTTCTAATTTTTCATTTGTAATCATTTATTATAATATAAATTTATAAAGTAAATATTTTCTCTTTTACATAATAAATGATTTGACTCATGAGCTGACTCAAACTTGTGGAACTTAGCTTGAGCTCGTGTTTTATTATTTAATCAAACACAAGCTAGATATATCATCAAAATATTATCTTGATCGAGTGCAAATCTCGATACAAATATGAGTTAGAAGCTTCTAAAATTAAAATAAGGACTATTTAAATTCCAATATTAGCAAGCTTATAGTCAAATTAAGCATCTTGAGGATACGAATCCAACGACGCCAAATTCAATCCAATCCGAACCTAAAATGGGTTCAAATCTAATTATTAAAGTTTATTTTGAAGCTTTAAAACATTAATTGTATAACCAAATGATATTCAAATGTGACAAGCTTATAATAAAATCGAGCGTCTAGATGAGAGGAATTCAACGAACCTATGATCGTCAATTTATAACACCATTAAGATACTCAAATGCTCGATAAACGGTCCATGATAGAGGGAGTTAATATTGGACATCCATTAAAACACTCCCACTATACCCATTGGTCTCCTCTTTATTTATCAGCCACACCACTCCCAAAAAATACTATAATTTTGGTGTCATTTTCTATAAGAATATATTATGGTTCCTTCTATTGGTAGACTGGGAGATAAGATTTTACATGAGGTACACTATTCAGATTATATTATTCGTCCAAGAAGATGCAAGATGTCCAAATATTTGAAAGATATATTATAGTGGAATGGATTAAATAAGGATGTTGAGGAGTTTGTTTCAATGTGTAAGGCTTGTTAGCTAGTAAAGATAGAACATCAAATATTAGACAATCATTTTCAATCATTATTGATTCTTGAATGGAAATAATAAGAGGTGACAACATATTTTGCAACATCAAATATTAGACAATCATTTTCAATCATTATTGATTCTTGAATGGAAATAATAAGAGGTGACAACATATTTTTTCAATGTGGTTTCCTATTTGGTTTAGTTTGAAAAAGATTATTTTCTTTGCAAAGGAGCAAAGCATTTGAAATGTAATTTTATTTGAGAAATTTGAAATTAACTTTTGAATTTTAATTCTTAAATCAAACATCCATTAGAAAAGATACACTACCTCCAGTGGTGGAAATAATATCTCTCAATGGGTTAAGATTTAGAATTATCAATTTCATTGTGAATATCGTAGCCAGGTTCAGGAGGGAACTGCATATGACCATAGACGGTCAAAATAAATTTTGATCGAAAATCTAACTACGATAATCTAGATAGATTATAGTTAATTTCATATTCGAGGTCATAGCAACAAATGATATATCTCCCCAGGGGAAGAAAAAATATAATTCATAATAAATTACTTAATATAAAGATAATGATCGTCATTGATTTTTATGATTTTCCAAAAGAGAATTAATTAAATTTTGAAAAAATAATCTGGGTGATTTAGAATTATTTTCGATGCCTGCGATGAGGTGGGTGAGCCTTGTGCATGCTTTTCTTAGCAAGGTGGGGCAAGATTTAAGTACCAGTGATATGCTTTTATGACTACCCAAAAACTATAAAGTTTCACACGGTACCCCTAGAGGCCCATGCTTGTCTTTCTTGGCATGTTGGGATTGAGAATTATTTATGTTTTGATACATAATTATAATTTAATAGACCCTATTTTTATGCTTCCATTTATCAAGCTCTTTGGAACCCTAGTGAAGTTATTAATAAGTTTTGCTAATCCCAAGCTTCATTGTTTATCCTAGTAAAGTTATGAACCATAATGAGGTTATGAATAACTTCTGATACATAACTTTGCTCTCCCAAAAATTTTATCCTGGAAACCCTTCCCAAAAGTTACTTCTCTTTAAATAAAATCACATATTTGCACTAAATTTAAAATACTTGAAAAATTAACTAGTTTGGCCCACAACATTTTGACACTAAATTGGTAGCATTGCAACACTCTTAGTGAATCATAAATTCTCTTCATATCATAGTTTATAACTATCATAATGCTAAGTCACTAAGGTGATTTAGCATTTTGGTGCAGATCTTGCCCTTGCAATATTAGGAGGTCTAGGGCTACGGTACCATACTCTCTAACTTTAACCTTAATTTATCCTCTTCACAACACTGCAATGTTAGACAAATAATGCTACAATGCTTATATGAAGCACTGAGACATTGGATAATAGATGTTATAGTGCTATCTTCTTTATCTTAAGCACACAAAATTCTTCACTATGTGATCCAACATTGAAAGTATGAGCACTAAGGTGTTGAGTATTTAATGTTGAGGTGCTAAGCTCTATATTTTGACATCAAATTTTTTACTAGGGTATTGCGATGTTGGGCTATGTGGCGTTGTGGCATTGCACTAAACTTTCTTATAATTGGCCAGCTCTTTGAGAATTTCCTACAAAAGAATAAAAAATTAAATACTTTTCACACCAAATTTCATCATTTAAACATTACATTTTGTAAGTTAAGAAATATATTCATTAATAATTCATTTTAAATAAACATTTATATCCAAAAACGTATAAATGACTAATCATAGATTTATTCTTCAAAAATAATTCAAAAGGAGTCTTTTTCAAAATAGGTTAAATACACTCTATTTGTAATATAACATGTAGTATTATTATATGCTTCTTCCCATATTTTGATAATTTATATTTACCTAACATTGATCATAGTTATTATGCTAAAGAACAATTCTTTCCTCCAACTATGCCATTTTTTTTATTTTTGGCAAGTTCCAGCCGCTGAAAATTTATGACTAATTTTATTTTCATCATAATAATTTTAAATGATTTATTTTCAAATTCCATAACATAATTTATTTAGATTCTATTTATTAAATAACCTTCTTCTATTTGAATATTCATAGGCAATTTTCTAAATTCAATAAATACATTATTTTTATTTGCTAAGAAAAAAACATGTGTATCTTGGATATCCATTATTAATAATGATTCTAAATTTATTTCCCTCAAAAGTAGTTGTGTTAATCATTCCAAATAAGATCATGAGTAACAATTCTTAAAGTTTGTTGCCAGTGACTATATTTTTACTCATAAATCAAATTTTAATATGCTTACCATGAATGCATGTATTACAAATAGAATTATTTGTGGTAAACAAATTATTAGATAATGTTTAGAAATTTTATTTAATGTATCAATGTTAGCATATTTAGCCTTATATGCCATAACCAAGCATTATCATGTGTTGATTTCCTAAAAGTAAATTAAAATTAATGTCATTTCTTGTCTAATGAATTAAATAAAAGTTTTATGTTTATTTCCTATAAGCAAGATTAAATGAAACATAAAATTATTTATAACATAATTAACTTATTGATATTAAAATCTATTTTCAAATGAAACAATTAAAACTTTTAATATTAATAGAATTCTAATTAAAATAGTGAGATTTAGTTTGTCACTTATCATATATATTGAACATTCACTATCCAAATACCACAAGCCATCATTGATTTTTCTTTCGAGGCATTTCTACAAATGAAAATCAAATGTTAATTTTTGGAAATCAAATATGTTTGGATCCACATTTTAAATGATAAATATGATATTTAACATGTGAGATTTGTATTGTATCTTTTTGTACCCATATATATGTTGATTCTCTAGTATTTTTTGATATATAAGCATAGAGATCAAATGAGATGTCCAATTTTCTACAATAATAGTTACACACGTATAGCCTTGCATGATGTTTATGTGGCATATGAGTAGAATTTCTACAAGATGTTCTACTTGATGTAACATTATAATGAACTTATGATTTCAAACATAATTTTAATTATGTATTTAATAAAATATTATCCATTTCAAGTTTACAAACAAGCAATGAATGATCAAATAATGAGCTATTTTTATTTTTGAATATATTATATATATATATATTTAAATCATTAAAAAGTATATTAAAATTTTAATGTTCTTTTTCCTAAACTTCTATATTTTCTCTTTAAGTTCTTATATTGATTATATAATTCATTAAATGAATCTTCAAATTCTTCATATGACATATCATTACACATCTCTTAAGAACCAAAATTAGATTCATCTTTTGCTATAAGATAAATGTTGATCATTTCATACTGAATTTAATTCATTTGAATCTGAATTAGCCCACAAAGCTTTATTCTTCTTTGTCTTGAATTGCTTCTTTTCATTCTTATTAATCTTTCTCTCCACATCCATCACTTTATTCTTTAGTTTAATAAGAAATGGTCAATTTCCTCTTACATTTCTAATCTTCGTGCAGTGGTAACTAATGATCTATATTATTCCTGGCGAAGCTTTAGAGTGGCTATTTATGTAACTGCTGCGGTCTGCCCTAGCCATTGTTACTTCCTGGGTGATTCCAGCCGTTCTCGTCGATCCGCCGCCTAGTGTGGGTTGCTCTTTCGCTGGTTCGAGTTTGTTCGTCTTTCTTCTTCTCTTAGCTCTCTGGTAATCCCGTTCTTTTCTCTGGCCTTTTTTCCTGGGGTTTTTTTGGTTGGTTTCCCTATTTTATGTCCTTATTCTTCGGGGTTTTGAGGTCTCATTGCGGTTCCTGTTGGTGTGTGTGGGGGGGGGGGGGGGGGGGGGGGGGGGGGGGCGATGACGTCTCTGACGTCATATAGCCCGGCAGTTCCTTTTGTCCCGACTGGTAACACCAGATCTTTCAAAGATGTTCTGTCGGGTGGTTCCTCTTCTTCGGCTAATAGGGTAAAATTTGTGCATGCTTCATTTAAGGGTTGTCCTGCTCTGTTGTTTGAAGATTCGATGGTTTCACAACTAGCAGCTCCATTCTCCTTTACTTTAGTTGGCAAATTTGTTATGCGTAGACCTAATCTATATGTTATTCAAAAATATTTCTATTCGCTGGAACTTTCTAGTTCATTTAACGTGGGTCTGTTGGATCCCAGCACATTGCGATTCAATTGTCTAATGACTTATATTACAACCGTATTTTTTTGAGGCATTCTTACTATATTGAAGGTTGTCAAATGAGGCTTCTAAAATGGTCACTGAAATTTGATGTGAGGGAGGAATCTCCCATTGCTCCTGTGTGGATTGCTTTTCCTAATCTTCGTTTGCACTTCTTTAACTCTCACATTTTATTTGGAATGGCATCGGTTTTTGGTAGACCTCTACAAACTGATCAAGCTACGGCTTCTTTATCTAGACCTTCTGTGGCACGTGTTTTAGTTGAACTGGATGTGACGAAAAAGTATCCTCTTGAAATTTGATTAGGGTTGGAAGTCAATGGTTATTTCCAAAAAATTGAGATTGAGAATCTTCCAATATTTTGTTCCCACTATAAAATGCATGGCCACGTGATTAATGAATGCTTCCATTTACATCCTAATGTTCGCAAAGAGAAATGTTCATCTAAAATTAATGTGAATGGTGCTAAGGAGGATTTGCCTAAGTCAAAAAATGATGTAGGGAATGATTCTGGTCCCTCGGAGTTGGTTTTGAAAGAAGGTGAACAATTGGGTATGGTCAATTTGGCTAAGGAAGTTGAAGTGAATCCTATAACCAATGTTTCTACTTTTAGTGTGCTTAATCATGAAAACATGGCTATTGATCCGATTGATAATGGGAATGATAATATTGTTAATGATTCCTCTTATAATCTTGTTTCTTCTTTGAACCCGAGAATTAATCAGGATGATGATTGCTCTAGTAGGGGTCCCGACCCACTAGTTCTTGAAAAATGGCAAGATGTTATTCTTGTTAATAGTTCGGATAATCTTGTTGTTGTCTTGGATCTTGGGGAGGTGGAATCCTCCAAAGCTAATGAATTTCCTAATAATAATGAGTTTGATATTGCTAAGAATGATCCTTCTTTGCAGGAGATGGCTGCTCCTCCTACTTCTACTAATAATTGTCCTAAGCATTTTGGGAAGAATATTTCGGCGATTGAATATGGAGTTCTTTACTTGGAAGGCATTTCACCTCCTAAGGAGGTTTCAAGTAATCCAAAATAATGATGAGTTATTATTGTCTGATAATTATCATTGTGATGCTTACACTGACACTGAAGTATAAATAAATGCTAAATGTTATGCTAGAGAAGATCATGATTTGAGCTTCTCTAAGGGCCGTGGTAAGAAAGGTAGGAAGCTTAGGAATGTCATTTTACAATCTCCTAGGAATACTCACTCGCATACTACTCATTAATTTTTGTCTTTATGTTTATTGCTATTATTTAGAATGTGAGGGGCATTGGGTGTCATTCTTTGAAATTTAGGGTTAAAAATTTGTGTCGCATTCACAATATTTCTATTCTTGTCTTGCTTGAGCCTCTTGTATCTATGGATAAATTGTTTGCTACTGCTAAGTTCTTGGGTTTTAAATATGCTTTTGCTAATATTGCCAACAAAATTTGGGTTTTCTGGAAGGATTTTGTTAGAATTGATATTATTGGGTACTTCCCTCAAGTGTTACATTGCAATATTGAAAGCTCAAATCTTCAATGTCTTCTTTTGTGTATGCTGCCTCTTCCCATTATTCTAGGAGGATTTTATGGGAGCAAATTATTAATTTTCATAATGCTTGTTCCCTGCCTTATTTTTGGTGGTGATTTCAATAATTTCTCTAATCTGGATGAGCGATTAGGGGGCTCTCTACCTAATTATCAATCCATGGATGATTTTAATGATATGATTATATCTTTCAATCTTATTGATATTGGTTTCTCAGGCAATAAATTTACCTGGCATCGTGGTCATTTGTGGCAACGTTTAGATAGAGTGTTATTTAATAATGCCTGGAATAGTTCTTTAATTTGTAAGGTGGAGCACCTTAGCCGTACCCTTTCTGATCACTCCCCCCTCCTCATTAATGTTCAGATTAAACCTTTAGGTGTGCCTGCTCAGTTTAGATTTCAGAATATGTGGTTAACTCATAACTCTTTTCTTGAAGTTGTTCGTAATAATTGGCATGCTCCTCTTTTTTCGGATGATTCTATTTATTGTATGAATAGGCTTTGGTTTAAGTTGAAAAGAATTAAAATGATTTTAAACTGGTGGAATCATAACATTATTAAAAATATATTTACCAATATTTTAATGGCGGAGGATAGGGTTAGTTCTTTTGAAGAGATTTGTCAGTTAGACCCTTCCGTGTCTAACCTTTCTTTGCTTCATGAAGCTAAAGGGGATCTTGGTAAGCTTCAAGCCTAGGAAGAATTTTTTTTGGAAGTAGAAGGCTGCTGCCAAACAGTTGGTGGATGGTGATAAGAAAACTAAATACTTTCATGCTTTGGTTAATAAAAAACTTGCTGTTAATAGTATTCATAAAATGACTAAAGATGATGGTTCTATTACAGAAGATTTTGACGAGATTGCTGATCTTGATGTTAACATTTTTTATAAGTATCTTAATAAGCCTCTTACCCCTGCTTCTTTGATTGATCATTCCTTTATCCCTAACTTAGTTTCTCAATATGACAATTTGGGTTTATCTGGTTTCCCTCTTATTGAAGAGATTAAAGATACTTTGAATGCAGATTCTATTGCTGGGCCTGATGGTTTTACTACTAAGTTTTTTCAACATTCATGGAATATTATTGCGAAGGATGTTCATGCTGCTGTGGTTGATTTCTTTAAGGGTTCTCTGATCCCTAAATTCTTCTCTTCTACTTCGATTGTTCTTATTCCTAAGAATAATGATGTTAATTCCTGGAATGATTTTAGACCTATTAGTTTGTGTTCTATTTTCTACAAACTTATCTCTAAAATTTTGATGAATCGGCTTATATTAATATTACTTAATATTATCTCTCTGTATCAGATGGGTTTTGTTAAAGGTCGTGCGATTACGGATAATATTTTGTTGGCTCAGGAGTATTGCCATGACCTTGATGTGAAGGTTAGGGGGGAAATATGATCATGAAGTTGGACATTACGAAGGCTTATGATAACATTAGCTGGAATTTTATTTATAGTATGTTTCACTTATTTGGCTTTGATGAGCATTTTATTTCTCTTATTAAAGTGTGTATTGAAAGTCCTTACTTCTCTATTATTTTTAATGGTAAGAGTCATGGCTTCTTTAAAGCTTCTCATGGGCTTCGTCAAGGTGATCCCATTTCTCCTGCGCTTTCTATTATAGCTGCTGACTTCTTGTCTAGGGGTATCTCGGATCTCTTTATTAAAGTTCTAGTCTCTATTTTAAAACGTTGGATGGCATTAACATCTCTCATTTATGCTTTGCGGATGATTTCTTTGTGTTTTTGAATGCTTCGAGGAACAAGATTAATAAAATTTTAAGGTTTTTTAAACGTTTTGAAGAGGTTAGTGACGTTGTGTTTAATAAGAAAAAAATTTGTTTTGTCATTGCTAAGTCTGTTACCTCTAATAGGGTTTTGGATATTAAGAATCTTAAGCGTTTTTCTCAGGTTTTTTTTCCTTTAAAATATTTGGGTATTCCGCTTTATAAGGGGAGGAAGAAGGCTTTCCTGTTTGATGGTTTGATTTCGTCTGTGCATAATCAGTTGTCTTCTTGGGATTCCAATTTTTTGAGTTTTGGTGGCCGCCTTGTTCTTATTAAAAGTGTGCTTGCCTCTTTGCCGGTTTATAGCTTTCAAATTCTTTTTCCTCCCAAGTTGATTTGCATGAGGCTTGAGAGAATTTTTAATAGATTTTTTTGGAGAAGGTCTGCTAACAACTCTAAAATTCATTGGACCTCATGGGTGAATTGTTTTGGGTCCCTTCTTGAAGGGGCTCTTGGTTGAAAAACTATGTGTGATTTGGTTTCTGCATTTTTCTTTAAAATGTGGTTTAATTTAAGAAAAAATGTTAGTCTTTGGGCCAAGTTTATGAGGGCTAAGTATTGTGGGGGTTACATCCTTCCAACTATTTTTATTCTAAAGGGCAGTCTAAGGTTTGGCATCGTCTTTGTATGATTAAATGGAAGGTGGAACCCTCTTTGGTTTGGGGTCTTGGAAAGGTAATATTTTCTTTTGGCAAGATCGTTGGGTGAATGGTTAGTCTTTGGATTCTTTACTTAATACTAATTCTATCAATATTGTTAAGGTTAATGCTTTCCTTTCTGCTAATGGTTGGGATTTGGAGAAGCTTTCTTAGATTCTTCCTCAGTCCATTGTTTATCTTATCCAGAAGATTCCTCTTAACACTACTTCTAGGGATGTTTTGCTTTGCTCTTTTACTAAAGATGATCTTTTTAGCATGAAGGAGGCCTGGCATTATTTTCATTGTCATAATGAGGAGAATAAGTTATTTAAAATGATTTGGCATTACACCATTCCCTATACTATTTCTGTGTTTATGTGGAGGCTCCTTCATAAGTCTATTCCTACGGATGAGTTGTTAAGAAAGAAAGGCTTTATTATTACTTCTAAATGCCAATGTTGCTTTCTCATCGAGAATATGCGTCATATTTTTATTTCTGGTCCTATCGCTGTGAAGGTTTGGTATTTTTTTGAGGCTGTTTTTAACTTCAATTTCTTTAGGCATGGTATTGATGTTTTCAATTTGTTGGAGGGTTGGTTTGTGAACAATAAGGGTCATGTTAGGAATGTGATCCCTTCCCTTATCTGTTGGTTCATTTGGTTGGAAAGAAATGACACTCGCTTCAATGGTATTCCTATGAATCACATAAGAATCATTCTGAAAATTATGGATAAGGTCAAGGTGCTTTTCTCTGCTAATCTTCTTGCTTTGAAGCACTTTAAGAATGTTAGTTTTACTTTGGAGTTTTTCGGTATTAATGAGGTGGTGTCAAATCCTCTTATCCTTTCTATTGGTATTATTTGGTGCAAACCTTCTACTAATTCCATTAAGATTAACATTAACTGTATTAATGTGGGGAATATTACTAGTGCTGGTGGCCTTTTGTGGGAACATAATGGTGTTCTGGTTTTAGCTTTTGCTGGTATAACTGGGCACTCTGATAGAGTTGGTGGCCTGCATAGTGCTATTCTTCATGGGTTGAATTTGTGTGTTAATCTTGATGTTATGAGTATTGTTCTGGAGGTTAATTCTTGCTTTACATTAAACTTTTTGCTTAATAGGGATGATGGTAATTGCTCTTATTCCTCTTTCTACACTATTAGGAGTATTAAAGGTATTTTATCTTCTATTAATTATTCTCTTTCGATGATTCTTGAGGAAGGTAATGCTCCAGTTCGTCGATTGGCCTTGCTGGGTGTTGGCTTTGATAGTTTCATTGAGTTCTTTTTTAATCAGCTTCCTAATTCTATTAAGGGCTTGGTGAATTTGGACCGGATGGGCTTTCCATATGTTAAAAGTTAATGGGTTTTGTTTTTGGGTGTGGTGTTGTTTTGCTGGTTGGTTTTTGGTCTTCCCATTGGTTTGTTTCTGGAAGCTGAGGTTCTCTTTTTTGTGTTGGAGCTGGGTGGTTATTCTTGATGTTCTGACGGTTATTGTTGTGCTATTTTGGTTTTACGGTTCTAGGGATTATTGGCCTTGTTGTTGACAACTGGGATGTTGGTCCTTCTTTATTCCCTTGGCGGTGTTTGATAATGGGTTGCCTTCGGAAGTTCTGCTTTCTTTTGGAGCCTTTATGGGGGCTTCAGAACTGTTACAACATCTTTTTCCTGTCTATTATTTCTTCTTTGATGCAGGGCTGGTGTTTTAAGGTTTGGTTGTATCCCTTTTGGAAGAACCTTTATCCTTTATATTGCTTTGTCAATCACCTTAGGATCCTTTTGCAGTTTTTTGGCTATTTTTGTTTGTGCAGATCCTTTTTTGCCCGGTTGATTGCAAGATTTGTGTGGACAACTGCTGTGGGGAGCATTTTGATTGTTTTTTGCCTTCTCCCTTTTTATGGATGTTTTTCCTTAAGCACCATAGAATGTTCTTAGATTCTTTTGTATTGCTCTTTAGTGGGGATCTCGAGCTCGTAGGTTTTGTTTTATTTCTTTTTTGTAGCTCTTTGAGCGGTAGTGAGTTTGAGAACCCCTTAAGAACCCTGTAATTTTCCCTTTATATTAACGCGTAGGCCCCTATCGTGGGTTTTAACCAAAAAAAAAACTAATGATCCCTTCAACTATAGAAAATTTCTTTGCTTAATACTTATAATCTTAGATTTCTTAAACCTAGGTTCTTTTTTTTCTTTAGCAAGATTTCAAATCTTTTTGAAAGCATGGTTTCCTCATCACTATCTCCATCAGACCTTGAGATGCTAAGCTCATCATCATCATCAATCTATAATTTAATAGCGTTGTCTTTCTTCTTTTCCTTCTTGGTAGAGCTTGTGGTGCTATCATGCTTCTCCTTTCCTCCTTCTCCATCTTGATAGAACTGTCATCAATCAAATCACTCTAAAATAAATAGCCAAACAATTTACTTTTTAAAATTTAACAAATATTAAATTTAATGAATCCAAATTTATAGAATTTACTAATTTCTGCTTGCAGCCACCAACACCCTTATAGAATCGAATCTCCATAATTGTTTTTGTTGAGGGAAGGATTAGCCGGGCATGATTTCAATGAACTTAGCTCAACAAGAACATCCCAGCTAGACATCTAAGAGGGCTTTGATTGGCTGCGGCGACAGCTGGAATTGTAAAATGCAATTATTGAAAGGAGAAATATATCGCTCTAAACCTGCCCCGTTCACGCCTTCGATGTAGATAGGCAGTTTTCTAACAATAAAGCTAAAAATTTTATGTACTAGGAAGCTATTAACCTGTCAAATCACCATTATGCTTTGCGTTCTAATATCTTAAAAAGAATAGGCTTCATTGTCAAGCTTGAAGGTTAAGGAGGATGGATCATATTTTACTACGTAAATTAGAAGATTAGATCGGATTAGGGTTTTTGTATTAATTAACTTTGTCCAGTTCAAATTGCCCTCAACGTAGTACAGTACAGCGAAACATCAACCATGACGATTTAGAAGAAGAATTCCTCTGTTATAGGAAAAGTTATAAAATATCCCATATTATTAGGACTTCGCTTGAGACAGTTTTGTACTATTTTTATAGTAAATTTTTAGTAGAAAAATTTCTAGAATTGAAGAATTTTATCATAAAAATTAGTTTAGAAAGAAATAAAAAAAAGCTGTTTGAAACAAAACATAGAGTTGATGGAATAACCTATAACGCATTATGTGCAATGAGGATTTGTTTTGTACTTATTTTTCCTCTTAGTTAATTTTTAGAATATATTGAACTTAAATGAAAAATACCATTTCAGAATCTCATTAGTTTATGTTAATTATTTTTTATGCAGACTAACAGACGGTTCAAGTAGAAATATCTTTATTTGTGAATTTATAATTATTTTAATATAATGTAAGAAAAATATATTTATTTTATAAGTCTATATATATGAAATATTAAATTAACCTTGAGATTAGCAATATGCTATCACAGCTTGAAAAATAGAATGTTGGCCATGTAAGAAATGAACCTTGAGATTCTATTACTCTTTGTGAATACTAAAAATGGAATATGTCTTAAAAATGCTACTCAATTGTGAATTTTTAGGGCCAAGAGTGCTGCATAACTGGCTTAATAAAAAAAGTGATTTGAGTGTTATAGACATGTGGATGACGTTTTAGCAGCTACATATGGATAATAATCTCAAAAGTTTCTCAAAAGTTACTTTACGATGCTTTAACCAAGTGCCTCTAGGAACCTTTGCCTTGTTCTTAGATGCCTTCAATGAGTGCTCGAAAATAGTCGGTAATTGGGTAGGCACAATCACCATTTCTAAATAAGCATGAACACATTTCTCTTATCACTTAGTTGAATTGCTTCCATGAGAAAGGTGTGTGATTCTTGGGAGAATGCTCCTAAGGCCAATCACACCAAGGCCTACTACCTATGGTTGAGTGCTTCAAGGTTAGTAAACCTCTATTTTAGTGTTCTTGGAGAAAATTCACCCTAGGTTAGTCAACTTCTCCTAGGGTGACTCCACCTATTGGTGTTCTTTAGCTATTTGATAAGTCTAACTGATCTCCTTATTATCTACAAAATGATAAACTATAATGCATATTTAGTTCCTTGTAATTTTTTTTTTGAGATCTTTGGATGTTTAATTACAAAAAGACCCAAAATTTAAATTAATTATTTATCATTTTATCAACCAATAAAAGAGAGAAGTTGTAGGTTACACATTTTGCATATATATAACCCCTAAAAAAGAGGTTTAGCCCATATTGTGTAATAAGAAATATAAGAGACACATGGTGGATATCATAAACATGAAGAAACAAAAAGAAAGATAAATTGTAAGAATTGGGCACTCGTTTCACCATCAATTATTCTTTTTTCTTCCTTTCCCAATTTTTCATCAAAACTCCTTCAGTGTCATCTCTCCCAACCTTTAAAAAAACTCTTCAAATGATTGTTGGAAACAACTTCAAACCCAAAAGATCTTTTCTTAAATATTCCCTAAAACTTCATTCCAAAATAAGTGAAAACAAAGTCAAAATTAAGAAAAATTGAGCTTGGCGCCCAATTGGGAAATTTGACACTATGTTTGTGAACCTATGCATTGGATTCTCCATTTTTATGTTTAGAAATCCTATTTTTAGGCATTTTGACAATATCTTTGTGAACATATGCACTGGACACTCTTTGTTTATGTCAAGAAATCCTATTTTTTGGGAAATTATGTTTTCCCTTGGGCATTAAAAATTGACACTTATGAACTTCAGGTTCTGTATTTCTTATTCTTTGGATAAAAAAAATAGATTATAAGCTTGGATACTAGGCTTTAGGTACGACGATTAGTTCTTAGAACATCTAATTGCACCAATTGCACTAGTTTCACTAAGTGTTACATGAATAGATCTAAATGTCTCATTTTTTATATCATCTTTTTGAAACCCATTGTCATATTCTGAAAATTTTGAATTAAAGTATAATTAGTGCATCAATTAAACATCATAGATAAGATAAACTAGTATAAATTTATTATGTATCAAATACTCAAGATGTTCTGATAAAAGTATGACAATGCACTCTAGAGCATCCTCATTGAAGCAATATTATAACCATCAACAATTCACCTTGAAATGCCCTCTATTTTTGTTAATTATTTTGTTTGCTCCAATTGGTAAACCTTTTACACCGCAAATATCCTTAGCCATTCGGATTTAAGCTTACCATCGAATAACTTCATTCTTCAAATGTGTATTAGTACTTTCTCTGTTGTGCTAATTCCATTTTTAAAATATGTTTGTATTTCCATGCTTGTATTCTTTCCTTGTAAATTTTCATATTTTCATAGGAAATATTTCTAAATTCATCTATAATATTAACATGTAAAAATCTTTTCTCTCTATTGATTACATGACAAAAATGAATTCCTTGATAGCACATACAACTTCAAACTCCAATTCTACTAATATATGACATGCCTTTACAAAAATCAAATGATATGGAGACTAGCTTATTGACATCTTGTGTTGTGATCCGAAAGCATGGCCATATGTTTTGATGATCACAAACATTTTAGAAAGCTTTATTTACTTCTTATTCTTGCAATATATTTTTGGATATTTATTTTGTATGCTACTAACCATGCATATACAACATACATGAAGAAAAGATTGAAGAACCGACTCATAACAATGTAGCACTAGGGTAAAAGTTAGTCTGTATGTTATAGAGTTTATATTTTTCATTTTTCTGTAGTCTATTTGTATATTAGGCATATGTTAGATTAGCAATCGCGTATACAGCAATAAGTAAAAATCTTTATTTTTTTGTAAATCGTATTGTACTATCCAGATCATATTGTATGATTTATTTAAATAAAATTTAATTGAAATATTTAATTAAGTGAGAATGATTAAAATTTGTATATAGCTAATCACACCATGCGATCTACACATTGTACTGGATGATCTACTATATTAAGAAACCCCACCATCAAATCATATTTACTTAAAATAGGCAACTTTAAAATTTGAAAATTGAACATATCATACTGTATAAAATACTTTGTATTATATAATAATTAATTATACTTGCCTTATTTAAGTGCAATAGTTAAGAAATCAAATAAGATTTGAATTAATTACAGATCGTATTGTATGATATATATATCAAACAATCCAATCGACTCAAGAAATCTATGGATAAGCTTTGGTTCGTCTGTAAGATCTGATATTCAGTTTCAGCAAAATCGTACCATATGGTTTATAGTCATAAAAAATCATTGATGGCATTGAAAAAATCAAATTATACAATTCGAGTATCATATTATATGATTATAGGAACTTAAATTAAAATTTTGGATTTTTGAGAGCCCTCTTTATAAACTCGTTCTATTTCTTATCAAAAAAGTATTTTGGTAATCAAGTCACATTTCTTTTCTTTGAGAGATAGCTTGGAGAGTCCACTTCACAAGGGAGAGAGAGAGAGAGAGAGGAGTCTTTTAGTTATGTCTAATTTAAACTCCAATAAAAGGATCTTTTAAAATGATATCTTTAGAATAAACTCCAATACTTATTCCCACATCCCAAACTAGTTAATCTAAGTTCACACTACTTTATTAAACTTTAAGCATAAGTCATAAAACCACATTCTCCCAATCATGACTAAAATCTTATCACTCAATCAGAAGTTTTGATCCATCCTTTGATAATTAGCCTTTAGTCATTTGAACTCCAAATCACTTCCAATAGCCTTCCTCTTATTCATACACAATACAAAATTTAGTTATTACCACACTCCATTTCAATACCAACCCATTACTTAATCAATAATACACAAATACATATATGAATTTTCTCTTCATCTGCTGACAAAATGTTTTCAAGTTTTGTCTATTGGTCTAAAAAGGCATGACTCAAACCCCAGATGGAGCAGACTTAAGTAGTCTCATGTGTGCTTCTCTTACTCCTAGGCTAGTCTGATCTCGTTCACGCTTCAATTCAAATCCTCCTAGTTTAGGCTTCCATTACGAATGGCTGAAGCTTGCTCAAGCTTCTTCTAACTTTTATTAGCAAGTCAAGCAGACATTTCAGTCAATCAGAGTCTAATTGGGTGCTAATTTGGAAAAAAAAACAAGCTAGTTAAATTCCAATAATGTCCCTTGTATGTGCCCCAAACCATGCTTTATTTTAAATTTGTATTTGATCAGCTAAAATTTTGCTTAGAAGACTATTATTATTAAGTAAAAGATCAATAGAAGTATTAACTTTTCTTCTATATTTTTTAAATTGAAGGCTAATGTTAATATGATCAAACATTTATAAAGATCGTTAATAATAAGAACAAAAAATTTCCCCAAAATATACTTGGAATGTGGTAAATTATATGTCTAAATGAGCTAATGTGCCTGATTAGATGTCGTAGCTAAATTGTCAAACTACAGAAACTGTACATAATCAACTAATCCAAACCTGCTTTCATTGAAACATCAAAGCTCATTCCTTTTTTTTTTTATCAAAATAAAGTTTGTTCTTTCTTAACTTAAGAACAAAAGAAAAATCCAAAATGCCGGCTACCATAGCTGAGATCTTGAAAGGATATTAGCGAAGGCTTAATTTTTCTTAGACGGTAAGTGGTCAATTTTATGTCTTTTTTCTTCCTAGTCCATCTCGGCAGCATCTATGATTTCTCAAACTTGTTACCAAGCATTGAAAAATCGCCTCCTGTCACTGTGTATTTTCCTTGAAAACTCTGAAGAATATCCAACGCAAGAATTTTGTTAGAAATTTGTATTCAACATTTCTTATTTAAAAATGAACTTGTCCGCTAGCATGTCATTCAAAAATATGACCAATTATACAATATGGTCATATTTTCTTCCGCTTATTGGAATTCTCTGAAAAATGTTCAACATTTGAAATTTTATTATCAAATATTATATTTCAAATAAAATTTTTAGGGGTCAAATTTTTATAGCTTTTGTGGAGATACATCACAATAAAATTTTTTCGTAAATATTTAGAAAGTTCTTTTATTTTTTGGGGATTTTTAGGGGATTTGAGCGCGAATGAGAGAGGAGGAATTGCTTCCATCGATCGTCCAGCCGCAGCCGCAGTCCCTGCCTCCATAAAAAGTTGTTGGAAATTCTTTCTCTTTTTGGAATTATCAAAACGATGAACAATATTTGGAAATTTGTAATCAAATATTATTTTACTCGCTCTTACGGTGTACAAAATAAATTTATGATTCAGTTATTACAAATTATATTAAAACTGTATATTTTTATATTGTTGAATATGAATTTTGTATTTTTTATAGAATGTAATGGTTATTTTAAAATTTAATTTGTATGCCCATTGTTGCGTCCTAGAGTATTCATGGTGGTAGAGAAATATAAAGTTTAACGTCTTAACTTTGTACAAAAATCCGGCACACAATCAGATAAGAGAGAGAGTGTAGCATTCATATAAGACAACAAGATTTTTACGTAGAAAACCCCTTAAAAGAGGGAATTATCACGGGGCCTAGCTCAGTTTAAATGAATCCACTAGTATTGCAATTGATTACAAATGAGGCCCTTCCTTGGGGGAAGGCCTTAGTTTGATGTACATTTTATAGAGTACAAAATATGATGTGAATATAAAGAATCATTGTTGATGTGTTTGTTTGGTCAAACGAACCGTAGCCGATGGGCGACGTAAGTTAGGATGATCATATTCCATGGGTGACAGAGGTCAGAAGGACTGTAGTTGGTGAACGATATAAGTTAGAAGTATCATAGTCGACGGGTAACATAAGTCAGAAGGACCATAGTTTGCGAGCGACGTAAGTCAAAATGATCGTAGTCCGCGGGTGATAGAGGTCAGAAGAACTATGTTAGGTAGAAGTCCAACAATGAACAGAAATCTAGCATCGAATATATGTGCGGTGAAAACTCGACAACAGACATAAGTTTGAAATCAGGAAGAAATCTTGCGACGAACGGAGGTTAGGCGTCAATTAGAAGTCTGACGTTAATTGGTGGCCAAGGAGAACTCTAGCGTTAGATGGTATTCGGGCAAAACTCTAGAGTTACTTTGAGATCGGGAAGAATTCTGGCATCACTGGAAAGTCGGGCGGAATTCTGAGGTTAATCAAACGTCGGGCAATATTTCAATGTCCCGTGGAAGTCGGGCAAAATCCAAGCGGTGATCAAGGAGTTCTTCCCTCCTACTCTTCACTTGTTCTTCTTTTTCTCTTCTTGCTCCCCCCCCCCCCCCCCTCAAGAGAAATGAGGGGCTATTTATTGTTTTTTTAGGATGGATGACCCGTAAATAGGAAGAGGACAAAGGGAAAATATGGAGTGGTTCAGATGGACGGTCGATATTGAATCCCTTGATCATGGACCGTTTGTTAGACATTTGAAGGTCTTAATGATATCGGAATTCGGTGATCTTGGGCTAGTTAGATTTGTCTTGTTGAGCCGCAAGATTCGACTATAAGCATGTCATATTTAGAAAGTGTTTGGTAATCCAAATTATGGATTGAACCTTCTGAATGTGCTTCGAGTCTTTGATTCGGCCACGGGCTCAAATTCAGTTGAATTTTGTGTCATTGGGTTCGTATTTCTAAGACGATCAGTTTGACTATAAGTTTACTGAAATTAGAGTTCAGATGATCCCAGATTTAATTTTTGAATTTTCTAACTTAATTTTGCCTCGAGATTCATGCCCGATCAAGATAATTTTTTGATGATATTGAAAGTTCGATGGGGATGTTAAGCCCTATGAACTTAGTCCCAAACTAACCAAGAGGGGGGGGGGGGGTGAATTGGTATTTTAAAAACTTCTTTTTAAACAAAGAAATAAGATTACATAAACCAAATCACACCACACAAAATTGCGGAATTTAAAAGTGCGGAAGCAAGAAAAGGAACACAGAAATTTATAGTGGTTCGGTCGACTCGACCTACGTCCACTCCTTGGAGGCACCCTCCAAGTATTGCACTACAAAAAAGTGACTCTCCTTTAGCCCCCACGGCTAGGTGGAGAAACGCTCACAAGAACCTCCTTTTTGCCACCCCGGCAAGGCAGAGAACCTATCTCCTTTTGCTTCCTCCTGAAGCTGGCAGAGAACCATAACCAAAAGCAAAACTCCTTACCTCTACCGACCCTTCCACGGACGAGAAACTCTAGATGAAGACGACGCAGAGAGATCCTTGAAGCAACTCTTGTGAAACCCCTCACAAGCTCCCCCTCACAAGATCCTCTCTCTCTCCTCTCTCTCTCTTTCTCTCCTCAAGGTCTTCTCAGGTCAAGGCAGCAGCCAAAGGTTTTTAAAAACGTTGAACAAGAGCTCTTAAATAGAAGAGCTTCAAAAGAGCTCATTAATTGCAAGTTACCGACAATATCGTCCAGGCCGATATGGACATCAGCCTGGCCGATCAGTACAAATCAATGAAGATCGGCCAGAGCATAGCCCTGGATGCAAAACTGGATGATTGAAAATTAGCTTGATCGTCCAGGCCGATCTCACGATTGTCCTGGCCGATTAGTTCAAATCAGAGGAAAATCGTCCTGACAATAGCCCTGGATACGGGCTGGCCGATATTGATCGTCCTGAAGTAACTTAAGGTTTTTGACTAGATCGGCCGGGCCGATCTTGCGATCGTCCAGGACGATCTGATCGTATCAATCATCCTTAATTACTCACTTGATTTCCTGAACAATTATGGCATAATTTGTGAATATCGTCCAGGCCGATCCGAGGATCGTCCTGGCCGATATTTTAAAGATACAGTATACCATACTTGACTATGGCGGCTACTTCTTTCTGTTTTGAGCTTATCGTCCTGGCCGATACACGTATCGTCCAGGACGATCTGTTAATGTCGGCTGCCTTAATTAAGAATCCTTAATTAGACTTTCTGTTTTAAGCTGATCGTCCAGGCCGATCAAAGAAATCGTCCTGACCGATAGGAGTAAAAACAGAAATTCTAAGTCTCTCAAGTGTGTGTGTGAAGGGTTACATAGCATCAGTCTCTTTGACTATTACAAGTGGACTCAAAAGGTAAAAAACAAAAGTACAGACTGACTCAAACCTAAACCTACGCATTCCTGAACTTGGCTCCTTTTTGATTGTCCGAACTTCGATTCCTGAAAAGTTAGAAGCAACAAGCTGTCCAAGAGAAACAGTGTTTGTCAATCATCAAAACATAAGACATGAAAAATAGATTTGCAACAGATATATCACCCATAAAATTATAAAGAAGTGTTATTTTGGTTTTCAATTTTGAATGGTGAGTGGCATGTTCTATACCTATACACATATGGATGTGAATTACTTTCTCATGTTTAGTTCTAAACTTTATTTATTTTTCTGATAAGATTAGTTTAATTTTAAATGGCAAATGATATATATATGGGCACGCACCCGTTGCTAGAAGTTTCAACCAATCATACAACATATATTGACATAGGTATTAAAATTATAAGATTTAAGATTAGAGCAACTAGAAAATTGTTCTACAAAAATTTTTAGTTAAAATGTTATAACATTTGGTTCCTTCCACCCATCATCATTGCATTAAATACTCTTGTGATGGAGTTGATCAATGTATTAAGGGAAATTTCTAACCATTCTATATCCTACAAATTATAATTTATAAGGATATAGTTTATTTTCCTTCTTAGAAACTGTCTTTTAAAAGAACTTCAATTTGTCCACAAATTAAATACAATATAAAAGAAAAAAAAAATCAAAATGAAAGAAATTTTAGAAATAGTAGGAGAAAAGGAACATCTATGATAAGTCTAGAAGCCCAAAAATAAATGAATAAGTAAATTTCAACAAAATAACATAATTTTATTGCTAGGGAATCAGATAACAAGAAGCAAGATACAATTTATCATTTTTCAAGAGGAGGATCTTTTCTCACAAACCCTAGACTCTAGTAGTATTGCTCACAAAAGAAAACTAAAGCACTCAAGGCAAAATTCTACTTAAGAATAAAATAAAACCTATTAGGCTTCCTCCCTCCCTCCTAAATAAGGACCATTCCAAATATATCTACTTCCTAAATTTCATGATAATTCAATTAGGAAAGGATATCATTAGCAAAGGATTTTCTAATTTATCCCCATTCCTAATGTATCTTCCTGCTTAATTTAAAAATAATTCAATTAGGAAAGTATTTTATTAGGAATGATTTTCCTAATTGATTTCCTCCTATTATAATGTATTAATTCTATGCTGGACCCCAACCCCTTAACCACCTTTTTCTCCTTCTCCAGCTCTATCGAAATAATACCATCCCCCCTCCCCCCCCCCCCCCCCCCCCCCCCCCTTCCCCACAAAAAAAAAAAAAAAAAAAAAGTTTCACCTTTTCCTCAAGGTGGAATGTAAGAAACTACTACTGAAAAATCTGGTAATCCTCCAGCATGTTATCTTGCTGTGGTAGGTCTTTCCATCTGATCAACACTTCTTTTCTTCTCGTTACTTACTAGCTCACTCATTTGACCTCTAATGTTTGTAACAACGCCCCCATGTCATTCGTCAAGGTCGGGGGAAGTGAAGAATATGGACTATGCCCTCCTATCGCCCACGATAACTGGGCACATGAAACACTAGATGGATGGCTGACGATGGTGGTAAATGTAGGCAATAAGCCAAGGTCCCGATGCACTCCACTATCTAGTAAGGATCAAAATATATGGGTGATAATTTATCGTTATGTCTTTGTGCCAAGGATTTCTCTAATTGCTTGTATTTTGATCCAATAAAAAAAAGGAGTCATTTTATGCCAAATTTAAAAATTGTCTTAGACATATCATTTATATTATAGTAATTTAATTATTTTATTATTTTTTCAAAAATTTTTGGCTCTGATGCTAATCCTTAAAAATTGACACCTTTTGATACAAGTATGGATTTTGGGACCGTTAAGGTCCACTTTGCAAACCGAATTCACTAATATTTTTTTAAATAAAATGATTTATTTTATGAATATTTTTTGATAATTTTTTAAGTCCTAAAAAAATTAATTTGAACTTTATACTTAAGAATTTATTAAAATAAATATTTTATTAACATTTAATTATAAATATTCCGAATATCTAATTCCATTTTAATGTTTCATTAAATAATTTCTTTTTATTAAAGTATTCTACTAATAGAGACTTGCAAAGAAAAACTATAGAAAATTAAGAGAGAATTAAAGAGAGGAGGGAGAAATTTAAAACTAGGTTTTGGAAGCTGCAGTGCGATTTTCACCACTCGATCCTATTGGGATATTTGTTTGTCTTGATGTAAGATCTTATCTCTAATTTGAATAATTTTGTATTTTTTTGATCAAATTTTTATTTTTACTATTAAAAAATGAGGATAAGTTTGTATTGGTAAAACTTTCACCGCATAACCTATTGTATGTGATAGATCTTATCAATATGAGCATTTTGATTGTATCATATTGAATTTTTACCTGTTAAATTAAAAGAAATGATTTTTTGAAGTAAATACACAGTATACAAATTTTATATATTTCCCAATATTTATACATTTGTGCATTTTGTACCTAATATTAACTTACATTATATAGAGAAATTTAACATTTGTATGTAAGTAAGGAAGGCTAGTTGTTAACACTATAATGAATATGTGTTGGCTCTTAAAATATAATATCTTGTGCATGGGGGTGGGCCGATGGGCTTTTCTTTAAATAAAAGATTAGTGGTGTAATCCTTGTTGTATCCTATAATAGATTAATCAAATTATACTGAAGGGTAGAGCATGATGACTCTTATTGATTACTTAAAGTCACATGAATATGATAATTGATTAATTAGATAAGTGATAATTGATATGTCTGATGACCAACTAGGAAGCAAGTGAGGTAAAGATGTTGAAAACACCACATTAAACCTAAAAGTTATGCCTTACTTTTCATAATTATACTCATGATTATATTTACCTGAGAGTACATTAAACAGATTAATAGATCGATAGCTCATATTGGCATTAATATTGATACTATAAAGCATAAAATACTAACATGATTCAATGGGTGATACTACTCTTTATATATGTCTTATTATTCGACAGATCTCTTTTGATTTAGCTGATCCTATTAATTTTATTATTAATTTTTAGATAATTATTGTCTAAATTAAATGATGATTGATATTGTCTAGGTCAGAACCAATTAGAGTGAGGTTAATAGAGATCCTCCGGGGTTTTTTTTTTTTAATATTTTATTTTCGATTATCTTATTTTTTGTAGCCAGCAATTTGTGATAGAGTAATCTACTAGCTATTTTTATTTTGGAAGAATGAATATAGTGTAATAATTTAAGGTATGTTATTGTTAATTACTTTTACTTGATATATAGATTTATTAATTAGACACTTTGGTTAATTAATTAAAAAGATAGAACATATAATATTTCCAAATGTAATTTTGGGGCATTTCAAATTGGTATCACAATGGTTGTTGGAAAACTTAGATTGTAACCAGAGCTATAGGAATTAATTTATGAGTGGGATAGAAGTTTGGTAGTATAAAATTTTCATTTTTATATTTAATTGATTGAATTGCATGTTGATTTTGTGTCTTATTTATTAGGAAATAAAATTTTATCATTGGAAAGATAGACTTTATCGACCAGGTTACATAGAATAGACAGTGCTGTAACATTTGCTCTAGTGAGTTCTAAAAATTTGATGCAATTAGCTGCATGCTTGCATATGATATGAGACATACTCAGAGTAGACATGTGGGACACAAGGGGTCAGAAGAAGACATAAATCTATTGATGTTCTATAAGTTGAAGCCATCATTGTTCAAGGGACCTATAGAGCCACATGTAGTAGAAAATTGATTATTGAGGATAGAGAATATATTGGATAGCATGAAATGTCGAAAGAATAGAAAAATACCACTTGTAGTGTTTCAATTTGAAGGAGAAGCTGAGATATGGTGGATTGGACAACAAAGAAAGAAATTCCAAGGAAGGATGAATGCATATATCATATGAATAAAATTTAATTATATATTTAGAAATTAGTTTGTACCTCTATAAGCCCGACATCAGAACAGGACGATTTCATAAGATTGGAGCAATGGAACAAGGCAGTGATGCAATATGAGGTGGAGTTTACTATATTGGCCAGGTATGCACCTCAACAGGTTAGTACTGTTGATGAAAAGTGTTATAGGTTAATGAGAGGATTGAAGGAAGAATTAAGGCATCCACTTGTACTGTTGAGAATTTGAGAGTTTTCATAGCTTATTAAGAGAGTGAGATAGGCAGAGAATGACTTGGCCAATGCACTGTTCAGATAAGATATGAGAAAGAAGAGATCGGGAGATGTCATAAATATAAGGGAGAGTAGTAAAAAGAGAAGTAGATTTTCAAACAACATGAAAGGATTTATATGTGAGTCTAGTGTGAGTGTACTAGAGTGTGCCCGATGTGGTAAGAGACATAGTGGACCATATTTTTATATAACAGGATAATGTTTTAGATGTGGGTTGCAAGGACACTTGATGATTGATGGCCCACTATAGAAATAAGGGGATAGGGTCCAAATTTATATGGCAGCAAGCCAGACAAGGCTATAGATAGAGGACAATGGGATCAAGAGAATACAATAAAGGGTCTATAAGTAGGACAGATGTAAGAAGGGTAGTTGAAAGTCAAAGAAGACATGCATAATCTGCTACACTAATACTGTCACCTATAGAATCTTAAGTTTATAGCTCGATCCAACAAGAGGATAAGAGTGCGCCTTGAGGATCCACTAGTAAAAATTTCAATCTAGGAATTGATTGATTAATAATTTGCATAGTATATTGTACTTGAATGATATGTTAGAGTATGATTATTTTATATGAATTCATGATTGATTGCATACATTATTTTGGATGTTTTTTGCAGATTTTAATTGATTTAAAGGTTTTAAATCATATTCATTTATTTTGGTCAATTTATGAATTTAATTATCTTCATTGATTTATTTTATTCATGCAAATATTTAGGGCGACATTTTTATAAGGTAGGGATATTATAATAACCTATATTTTGATCCAAGAAAATAACTTTTTTAGGAGTCATTTTAAGCTAAATTTAAAAACTATCTTTGCCATATCATTTATATTGTAGTATTTTAATTACCTGATTTTTTTCAAATTTTTGGCACTAATACAAATCCTTAAGAAATTGACACATATTAGTACAAGTGGGGATTTCAGGATCGTTAAATATCCGTTTTGTAAACAGATTTAACCAATATTTTTTAAATAAAATGATTTATTTTATGAATATTTTTCTATAATTTTTAAAATTCTAAAATAATTTATTTTAACTTTATACTAAAGAATTGATTAAATTAAAAATTATATTATTATTTTATTATAAATATCAGAAATATTTAATTCAACTATAATGTTTCATTAAATCCTCTCTTTTTCTTAATATAAAACTAGGTTTTAGAGGTAACATTGCAATTTTTGCCACTTGGTCTTATTATAATAATTGCTCGTCTCGCTGCAAGGAATAATTACCCTATCTCTAATTTCAGTAATTTTATAATTTTGGCATTTTTTCGATCAAATTTATATTTTTGTTATTGAAAAATAAGGATAAATTTGTATTGGTAAAACTTACATAGCATAACTCTTTGTATGTGACCTCATTTTCCGCTAAGGTAATTCTAACCCAAAATCCTTAAACACATAATCTTATTCTTTATATGATGACTAGTCAAATGGGCCTAAACTTACCCAAACACCCTTGCACTTGTTCAAAACCAAGATTCATACTCAACAAGCTTATTTGGATATAATATGCATCACATTTACCCTTTGATTTCATACCTTACATGAATATTTACCATCAAAGCTCCATACACTAAACTCATCACCCCTACCTTCCCAAGCAAGAGTTAGCACCACAAAGCCCAATCTCTTTTTGCATAGTGCCACGATACCAAATTCTATGCCACCAAGTCAAGGGAAGTGCCACATAGATGTCGTAGTGCTCAATAGTCAGCAATGCTTGACATTATAGTTATAACCGATTAGGCCATAATTTGCTAGCGAAGCAACACAGATTCATTAAAAAATGTGTCCATGTCAGCAAGCACTGCAATGGAGGAAATACTTTAGTGTTGTGGTATTAGTTCATTTTATGGGCGCCACGGCGCAAGTGTCTCAAGCGAAATGATAAAGCAGACTATTTTATATATTTTTTCATAAATAGTTCATTTGTAATGTTAGTGTAGAAGTTTAGTCGCTTATTTAGATTCATTCTTGATAATGATTGTCTGATTTTTTTCTTTTGAGTGACAACTAAGAAAATTTAAGAAGTACTAGATACATTCCTTTAAAGTGTTTGTCTTATATTTGTGGAAGAAATTTTGTAAGTTCAAGGAGTGTAGAAAAGATCATTGAACCCATTCGGTGATATCTTTTTTTTTTTTTTTGTGCAATTAATGAAAATAAATTTGCTACACTTGTTCTTCATATCCGGCTAAATTCTCTAATTTTGAAATGATGGTGTAAATAGAATTTGGAGTCTAATGAATTCTCTAGATAAAAAATTTAATGATATTTTTAATATACTAAATCTTTATTTAATGCACATAGTGCTCATATATGTAGTTAGTATTATGTATAATATGAAGTGTAGGAATAGAAAAATAGGAACAACCAAGTATGTTTGATTGGTATGATGCAAGGGTATGCATAGTACTTGTGATGTATCAAATTTATAGAGATGAATTGTCATGATGGGTTTTAACTGTACATGCTTTATTTACACTTCTATGATTCTCATATGATGAAACTATGGAAGTTTAGAGTGGTATTGAGATTGAAAGGTTTAATCTATCATATTTCTCTTCATGATTGATTAAGTGGTCAGTGATGCATATGCTCTGAATAACATCAATATAAAATAGGATCATTAGGAAACATATTGTATTTATATTCCATCAATCCAAAATAATATATCCAAATAGTATTTTATTTAATTATTTTTTTATTTTAAATCAAATGATTGAATCACCATAAAATTTTATTTTTATTGAGTAGGATAATTATTGTTGTTAAAGTAGACAGGACTAGTATTTGTAAGTAAATATTCTTTCTTATGGGATAGATACTCTACTCTGTCATGATGTTACTTTATTTGACGTATATACTTGCATAAATTTAGTTGGCTTTTTATAATTTTTATATTAAAGAAAAAACCTAAGTATTGTTTAGGGATTGATATAGTCCTAAATTATTTTCACAATTCTTTAGGTTACTCCTGTCACCACCCAACCCGTTCGGAACGGATCCCGCTCGCATCGGGTCGCGGACAAACTCAACTAACCGAACGGATTATAGGATCTGGCTTTA
Organism: Dendrobium huoshanense; assembly: GCA_016618105.1. NCBI lineage: Eukaryota > Viridiplantae > Streptophyta > Magnoliopsida > Asparagales > Orchidaceae > Dendrobium > Dendrobium huoshanense. The sequence continues at coordinate 77,180,145 of CM028345.1, forward strand.
GAATTTGTTTCAGAACTTTCTTCTAAACATTTACACACACGCACAAAGCTACTATAAAAAAATCCAATGCAGCGGAATAGATCATCTATCTTTTCATTCATCAGAAATTCAATCATATACAAATACAGATCATGGCTTTTAGACATAAAGAAAGACAGAATAGAAAAGTCATGATTGTACAAAAATCAAAAGTCTAAAATACCTATAACAAATCAGACTCTGAACTCGGAACTCCTACTCCAAGACTTCCTTCCCTCTCCCAGAACCTGAAAACCACGCAGAAAATAACGATGAGCTACAACAGCTCAGCAAGACATCAAACCTCCAATCAAAATCCTCAGAATCCACATCCAACACATCAGACAGAAATCCGTACAAAAATCAGAGCAACAGAATCATACAGATCGGATCAAATCAGAACAGAACAGAATCCTGCATATCAGAATTAGAAATCATATCAAAATCGTATCAAAACATACCTTTCCGAACATATCACATAAGAATAGATTAAATCAGAACAGATCAAAAGTTAGAACAGATTCCCTGACTCTGACAGAATCTCAACAGATTCTGGCCCCTTATGCTTCCCTTCCCAGACACTAACAGAATCTCTCGGATTCTGACCCCTTATAACTCCCTTTGTGCTCATGGCACCAGAACAGATGTGCTTATAACACCAGAAATCATCGGATTCGGTACAGAACTTGTTTTCAGATTTTAGAGCTCATTTCTGATTTTTTAGATTTCCCTAACACAGAAAGGATCTCATAGGATCCTGCCCCCTTATAACTCCCTTTTCATAGTACAAAATCATATCATATCATGTCAGAACAAATCCGGACAATTTCAGAAATCGTACGAAAATCCGGCGGCATAACGACAGTATACGGAATTTACATAAAATTCACCAAATCAGAATTTTACCAAATTACCACAGAACATTCACAACAATAATATAAGACTTTTATTCTACTGCCACAACATTTTCAGATATCGTGAAAATTTACAGTCAACAGAAAACGCCGTCAAATCAAAATTATCCGGTCAAAATTTTCCAGAAAATAGTCAAAACGTGCACCCTCGGCACTTCAGAAATATACCAAAAGTTACGCAGTAAAAACTGAACAAATCGGAAAATACGGACGAAATTTGCTAACGAAAATGAAATCCGGACAGAATAATCATTCAAACTTCACCATACTGAAAATTGAGAAAGGCGGAATGTGCCTTACCTTACGTACACCACTTTCTTGAACTGTCACAACGGACGAAAACGGACGGGAGTCGCCTAAAAATCACTTTTCCTTCTTTTTCCTTCATTTTTCTCTCTTCTGGGCTTTTTCTCTCTCTTCAAAATATCTCATTTCTATATATATCCAGACGTATCGTCCCAGACGATCCCAACTTCGTCCCGGGACAAAGTGGCTCTGGACAAATTTTGTTCAGACGAAATTACTTATCGTCCCTAGACGACTGGCTCTGTAAAATTTTTGTCCAGACGATCCAAATTTTGTCCAGACGAACCATTCAGCCAAACATGTTTTCGTGCACAACCTGTACCGATCGTCCCGGACAATCCGACTTCGTCCGGACGAACCTGGAAGATAAGTGGCCTTTACAATCTCCCCAACTTCAGAAAAATGTCATCCTCGACATTGTCAAATCAAAACTCAGTCAGAAAAGATACGGATATGACTTCCTCATGTCCGACTCCTTCTCCGAAGTCGCTTCTCGTGCAGTTTGGTGCTTCCACTACACTTTAACCATCGGAATCTGTTTACTTCTCAACTTACGAACATCGTAAGCTAGAATCAACTCGGGTTCTTCTTTATATCTCAGATTCTCCTGAATTTCAGCCTAATTAGCTGACACTTTCTTCCTAGAGTCAGATATCCACTTTTTCAAAGTAGATACGTGGAACACATTATGAACATCTGACATCTGATCAGATAACCATAGTCGATAAGCAGATTTACCAATCCTTTCAAGAATTTCAAAAGGTCCAACATACCTTGGACTGAGCTTATTCACTCTGCCAAATCTGCTCACACCCTTCATCGGACTGACTTTGACATACACAAAGTCACCAACTTGAAATTCAACGAACCTGTGCTTCTGATTGTAATATTTCTGTTGTCGATCTTGTGCAGCTTTCAATCTTTCTTTAATCAAATTGACTTTATTAACAGTTTCATCTGCAAAAGTGGCACCCATCTCTTGTCTATCTCCAACCTCAGTCGGAGTCAAAGGAGTTCTACACTTTTGGCCATACAGAACTTCATAAGGTGCCATATTAATACTGGACTGAAAATTGTTATTATAAGCAAACTCGAAAAGAGGAATATGATCTTCCCAGATTCCTCCAAAATCCAAAACACATAGTCTCAATAGATCTTCCAGTACCTGAATAGTCTTTTTAGACTGTCCATCAGTTTGCGGATAAAAAGCTGTACTGAAATGTAACTTCGTACCCAAACTTTTCTGAATACTCTTCCAAAGTCTGGAAGTAAACTGTCCATCTCGATCAAAAACAATCACCTTAGGCACACCATGTAATCTGACAATCTCTTTCACATATACCTGTGCCAATCGATCCACCGGATCGGTCTGCCTGATCGGAAGAAAATGAGCAGACTTCATCAATCGATCCACAATCACCCAAATGGCGTCGTGCCCTTGCCTTGATCGAGCAAAACTCATAGCAAAATTCATCGTTACCTCCTCCCACTTTCACTCAGGGATAGGCAACGACTGCAAAAGTCCTCCTGGCCGCTGATGTTCTGCCTTCACCAACGGACAGGCCTCGCATCTAGCAACAAAATCTGCTACATCCTTTTTCATTCATGGCCACCAAAACAGACTCTTCATATCTCCGTACATCTTACCACTTCCCGGATGAACAGTGTAGCTTGAATAATGAGATTCATACAGAATCTCTTTCCTCAGATCTCCAAACATAGAAATCCACAACCTGTTCTTGCAGAAAATGGTACCAGAATCAGAAATTCAGAGTTCAAGCTTCTTACCAGATTCAATCTGAGCAATCAATGTTGAATAATCAGAATCTAACTTCTGGGCTTCCTGAATCCTTTCCTCTAAAGAAGACTGAATGCTCAACTGAGTCAAAACTCCACCAGTAGAGGAAATCATCTCTAACTGTAATCTTTCCATGTCTTGTATCAGATACTCATTAGAAGTGAGCTGAATACCTGATAATCCAGAAGATTTCCTGCTCAAAGCATCCGCTACCACATTAGCCTTACCAGGCTGATACTGAATCGTCAGATCATAGTCCTTGATCAACTCAAGCCACCTTCTTTGCCTCAAATTCAGATCTTTCTGAGTGAATATGTACTTCAAACTCTTATGATCCGTGAAGATCTCACATCTGACGCCATACAGATAATGACGCCAAATCTTCAAAGCAAACACAAATGCAACTAATTCCAAATCATGCGTCGGGTAATTCTTTTCATGTTGTTTTAACTATCTTGAAGCATAAGCAATTACCCTATCATACTGATGCAACACACAACCCAAACTTTTTAGTGAAGCATCACTGAACACTTGAAATCCTTCCATACCTGACAGTAGTGTTAACACTGGAGCTGAAGTCAGACAATCCTTCAATCTCTGAAAACTAGCCTCACACTCCGGTGTCCAAATAAAAACTACTTACTTCTGAGTCAGTCTCGTCAGAGGCGTAGCAATCTGAGAAAATCCTTTCACAAACTTTCTGTAGTATCCAGCCATGCCTAAGAAACTATGTACCTCAAATACCATAGTAGGCCTTGGCCAATTTGCAACAGCCTGAATCTTCTGGGATCAATAGAAATACCTTCACCGCTAATCACATGCCCTAGAAATGAAATACTCTTCAGCCAGAATTCACACTTGGAGAACTTAGCATACAACTGATGCCGTCTCAGAGTCTCCAACACAATGCTCAAATGTCTGGCATGATCATCCTCAGAAGCTGAATATACCAGAATATCGTCGATGAAGACGATCACAAACTGATCTAGGTATTCCCTGAACACTCTGTTCATCAGATCTATAAAAATAGCAGGTACATTGGTTACCCCAAAAGGCATAACCAAGAACTCGTAGTGTCCGTACCGAGTACTGAAAGCTGTCTTCAACACATCAGCTTCCTTCACCTTCACCTGATAATATCCAGATCTCAAATCAATCTTCGAAAACACAGAAGAACCAGAAAGTTGGTCAAACAAGTCATCAATCCGGGGTAAGGGATACTTGTTCTTAATCGTGACCTTATTCAAATCTCTATAGTCAACACACATACAGAGTATTCCGTCCTTCTTCTTTACAAACAAAATAGGTGCTCCCTAAAGAGAAACACTAGGACAAATAAATCCTCTATCCACCAACTCCTGAAACTGAACTTTCAACTCAGAAAGTTCTTTCGGTGCCATCCTGTACGGAGCTTTTGATATCGGAGCTGTACCCGGAAATATTTCAATAAAGAACTCTGCTTCTCTATCCGGAGGTAACCCAACCAACTCCTTATGAAATACATCTGCAAACTCTCGTACCACTGGGATATCAGAAACATAACCCACCTCCAGGTTCATATCCCGTACTGAAGCCAAAAATACAGGACAACCCTTCTTCCACATCCTTCTCACTTCCAATACAGAAATCAGGCAAGAGAGAACACTTCGTAAGCCTTGGAATACACATCTCTCTCCTGACATAAGCAAGCTCACTTGCTTCTTCAAACAGTCAATCTGAGCCTCATACAGACTCAGTCAATCCATACCCAAAATCACATCGTATGAAGAAATTGGCAACAAAATCAAATTTGATTTTCACTTCTTGCCAGCAATATCAATCTCATAAAAACAAAACTTCCGAGCAATCAAATTACTTCCAACCGGCAAAATCACAGAAAGAGAAACCGAAAGTAAAATCGAATCCAGATGCAAAGCATCAAAACAACGCTCGGAAAGAAACAAGTGACTGGCTCCAGAGTCAAACAAAACATGACAGGGATGATTAGAAATATAAATCGTACATGTCACCACATCCAGAGCATCTTGAGCCTCCTACTGACTCAGACTGTACACTCGTGGCTGAACGGGAGCTGGAGCTGAAGGTACAGAACTACTAGGCTCCCTCTGAACAGTAGGTGGTCTCCGTGGCACAGAACTAGAACCACTACCTCTACCGGATCCCTCAATCACAAGGCGTGGAGGAACAGTCCTCGGCCTTCCTGCTGAAACGGCAGGTCTAACAAAGCTCTCGGATCGTCGATCAAATCCAGCCTATGGGCACTCTGCAATCCGATGTCCTGGCTGACCACATCTGAAGCACTGACCAGTCATCCTGTAGTACTGGCCAAAATGTCTTCGTCCACAACTCTGGCACACAGGTTCACCACTAACAGATCCAGAGCTGGTCGTACTGGTCGTCGCAGTACCAGAAAATCTTGATTGTCCACTCCTCTTGGAGTCTCTAAAACCAGAAACAAATCTCCTCTTGTCAGAGGAACTACTACTCGAATCTCCTCCAAATCTCTTCCTACTCGCAGTCCACCGCTGCTGAGTAGCCATCAGATCATTCTTTATCAAACGAGCTCTCTCAACAAGCTCAGAAAAATCAGAAATATGAAATAGAACCAGGGGCTGTCTTAGACTGTCTCGTAGTCCCCTCAGAAAATGATAGCACTTCTCAGCAGAAGTACTCACCAGCTGCGGAGCATATCAAGCTAAGGCAGTAAACTCTGCCTCGTACTGCATCACCGTCCTACTCCCTTGAACCAGTCTTAGAAAACTCTCCTGCATCTGCTGATGTGCAGAAGGAGGAACAAACCAAGATTGAAATACTCCAGAGAATTCTTCCCAAGAAATCATAGAGTTTAATTTACCCTGAAACTTTGCTTCCTGCTGGCCTACCCACCAGTGCTCTGCTTCCCCATCTAACAGAAAAACTGCCAAAGGTACATTCCTATCTAACGGATACTGCATGCCGTCAAAAGTCTTCTCTAACCTCCTCAGCCATTCCTCAGCTGCTCTGGGCTCAACAGCGCCCTCAAACCTTGGTGGTTTCAATCTCAAAAACATCTGAAGATGTCTATCAATATCCTTAGATCGAACAATAGAGGCTATACTGTGAGTCTCGCTCATCATCTGAACAACCAATGAAGCAAACTGAGAAAGTGTATCTGCACCAACCACTGGGGCTGTACTACCCACTGGTGCTGCCTGACTGGCACTCTAACCGTCTGTCATATCAGGGTCTGGCAGATCCATTCAGAAAATCCGGAAAATTAAGCACAAAAACAACACAATAAAAAATCCGAACTGACCAAAACTACCCCAGACAGACTCAGATCACTTCCTATAGCTCTGTCTTACAATTCAAATTCCAAATTTCAAAATCTTTGCTCTGATACCACTAAAGATTGTCACGACCCAACACGACCGGGACGGATCCCGCTCGCATCGGGTCGCGGACAAACTCAACTGACCGAACTGATTCCAGAATCTGGCTTTGGAATTTGTTTCAGAACTTTCTTCCAAACATTTACACACACGCACATAGCTACTATAAAAAAATCCAATGCAGTGGAACAGATCATCTATCTTTTCATTCATCAGAAATTCAATCATATACAAATACAGATCATGGCTTTCAGAAAGAAAGAAAGACAGAACAGAAAAGCCATGATTGTACAAAAATCAAAAGTCCAAAATACCTATAACAGATCAGACTCTAAACTCCTACTCCAAGACTTCCTTCCCTCTCCCAGAACCTGAAAACCAAGCAGGAAATAAGGATGAGCTACAACCGCTCAGCAAGATATTAAACCTTTAATCAAAATCCTCAGAATCCACATCCAACACATCAGACAGAAATCCGTACAGAAATCAGAGTAATAGAATTATATATCGAATCAGAACAGAATCATACAGATCGGATCAAATCAGAACAGAACAGAATCGTGCATATCAGAATAAGAAATCATATCAAAATTGTATCAAAACATACATTTCCGAACATATCACATCAGAACAGATTAAATCAGAACAGATAAAAAGTTAGAACAGATTCCCTGACTCTGACAGAATCTCAACGGATTCTGGCCCCTTATGCCTCCCTTCCCATACACTGACAGAATCTCTCGGATTTTGACCCCTTATAACTCCCTTTGTGCTCATGGCACCAGAAAAGATGTGCTTATAGCACCAGAAATCATCGGATCCGGTACAGAACCTTTTTTTTCAAATTTCAGAGCTCATTTCAGATTTTTCAGATTTCCCTGACACAGACAGGATCTCACAGGATCCTGACCCCTTATAATTCCCTTTTCATAGCACACAATCATATCATATCATATCAGAACAAATCCGGACAATTTCAGAAATCGTACGAAAATCCGGCGGCATAACGGCAGTATATGGAATTTACACAAAATTCACCAAATCAGAATTTTACCAAATTACCACAGAACATTCACAACAATAATATAAGACTTTTATTCTACTGGCACAATATTTTCAGATATCGTGAAAATTTACATTCAATAGAAAACGTCGTCAAATCAAAACTATCTGGTCAAAATTTTCCAGAAAATAGTCAAAATGTGCACCCTCGGCACTTCAGAAATATACCAAAAGTTACGCGGTAAAAACTGAACCAATCGGAAAATACGGACGAAATTCGCTAACGAAAACGAAATCCGGACAGAATAATTATTCAAACTTCACCATACTGAAAATTGAGAAAGGCGGAATGTGCCTTACCTTACGTACACCACTTTCTTGAACTGTCACAACGGACGAAAACGGACGGGAGTCGCCCAAAAATCACTTTTCCTTCTTTTTCCTTCATTTTTCTCTCTCATGGGTTTTTTCTCTCTCTTCAAAATATCTCATTTCTATATATATCCAGACTGATCGTCCTGGACGATCCCAACTTTGTCCCGGGATGAAGTGGCTGTGGACAAATTTCGTTTAGACAAAATTACTTATCGTCCCTGGATGACTGGCTCTGTAAAATTTTCGTCCAGACGATCCAAATTTCGTCCAGACGAACCATTCATCCAAACATGTTTTCGTGCACAACCTGTTCCGATCGTCCCGGACGATCCGACTTCGTCCGGATGAACCTGGAAGCAAAATGGCCTTTACAACTCCACCGCCCTCATAAATACTCAAGAGTTTTTAATGACCATGGTCGAATGATAGAGGTCAAAAGTAAGGTGGAAGCAGTCGAGAGAAGGTCTATAAGAGGTCTAGCAATGGCAACGGCTAAGTGGCTGGGGAGATGATCTACGATCTTCAACTACCTGGTAAAGGTTCGACGGCGGTGCATAGCCATGCAAAGGTTCAGTGGAGGCCGGGCAATATTGTGAAGCTTTGGTAGAGATTTGTGATCGAATAGTGCTTTGACGGTAGTCTGTGGCTAGGAGGAGGTTTGTTGGCGACTACGGAAGATCACCGTATGCTAAGATATATGATCCTTGAAGCCTTAGAATTTTCTCCAATTTATGGCCAAAGATCCCTCTCAAGTATGGAGTGAGAGCTTATTTATAGATTTGTGAGATTGGTATATCCCGTAAATATGAGTAAAATTTAGAGTTATTTTGAAGTCCTCCATTTGATAACTCATATTGATTCCCTCGATCATAGAGCATTTTTCAACATTTTAGTGCCTTAAATAGATCATAATTAAGCTATCTTGTACACGTAGGATTTATATTGCCGAGTCACTCATTTAAAAAACAAGCATGTCATTTTAGGAGATCATTTCATTATCCAATTAATGCTTTGAAGTATCCAAATACGTTTCGATCTCTTGATTTGGGCCCGTTTAGGTTAGGATTCAGCCGATTTTGGGTCATTGGTTTCGTCTCATTGATACATTCAATTTGATTATAAGTTCGCCAAATTTGGAGTTAAGATGGTCCAAAATTTAATTTTTAAAGTTTCCTTTTCTGATTTGTATCAAAATTCATATCCGATCATGACAATTTTTGGGGATGTATCAGTAATAAAAAGTATTTAACGTTGACATGTATCAGAAATACTGAGAGCCTACTCTTTGTTGAAATTTCAGAGTAGGCTGAAATTTCGCGTTTCAATTAATCTAAATTAATTTATTTAAAACAAAAGTATTAATTATTATTCAAGTAACTTTTACGTTCAAACAAAAAATCCTACTACTTTAATAAATAGAATAAAATCAATTAAATACATTTGTTTCAGTTTAATCACATGATAATGGTTTATTCTATGCGAAATGGTCCCACAAAAATGATGAAAGCGCCCTCGTCATAAGTTATTCACCGAAAAAGTTCGAAAGAACTCCTACCGCTAATCAATCTTGCCTGGAAAGCACGGAGTAATCTGGGCCCATTCATTTTAATGAGCATGTGAGGGACCGGTGGACACATGATTTTTAAATGATTTTAAAAGGTATAGATAACTAATAAAAAAAAATTATAGGAGAAATTATTATAAAATGTATGATTTGAGCTTAAATTCAAATTATATAACTAAATGTATCTTAGATTTGTCTTTTTTTTATTTTTTTTTGAATTTTTAGGCCAAATTAATAAATCAAGACTCGAATTTAAGATCATTTAATTGAAAGCCGAAGCTTTCAACCAACAGACAAAAGTGTGGCTTAGAAAAAAAAATCATCAAAAGATGCTCGCATGAATGATTGTTGGCCCAAAACAAGTATATAAAAAAAAAAGTTGGTTCATCTTGTAGCTATTCTGACATAAAACTATAAAAGGGTCAACTTGGGCAGTTAATTTTTTTTTTTCTCTTTTTTAATTATATTTTGATTTAAATATAGTCATATTAAGTATCCTATTAAGCATGAGTTGCTTTTATTTTTGACAAAGATGGTTGCCAGCACTAAAGTAACGAGCAACTGCTGACAATTACAGGGGTAGAGATAGGTAGCAATAACCAAAATTACTTTATTATCTTAAAAAATAGCTTGATTTAAAAAAAATAAATTTAAAAATCAAAATAATTTGAAAACATAAATGAAAGATATTTTAAAAAAATTTATACCTAACAGTCCTCCCTAAATAAGTTTATTGCATTTGCATTTGCACTGACAGGCCTCGGCTTTCATAACACGGCAAGGAAGGGTAGTTGCTAGTTGGGCTATTACGTCCGGTGTAAGGACGTAGAGGAACGTCCGGTTGGAGGCAAAATTTCGCCCAAAAACTCGGTATTTGCTTGGTACAACTATGTATTATTTGATATTAACGAGAAATACCGCTCTTTGAAGACCAATACCGAGTTATACCGAGCTGTACCACAATTATTACGTCCTCCGACCGGACGCAGAGGAACGTCCGGTCGGAGGCCAAATTCCACCAAAAAACAAGTTGTACCGAGCAAATACCGAGCAATACCAAACAATAAAGAGGAATACCATCATTTGAATACCCAATACCGAGTTATACCGAGCTAAATCAAGCAATACTGAGTTATACAAAAGTTGTACCGAGTAGAAAAACTCGGTACAACTCGGTATTTCTCGGTACAGCTCGGTATAACTCGGTATTGGTCTACAAAGAGCGGTATTTCTGGTTAATATCAAATAATACCTAGTTGTACCAAGCAAATACCGAGTTTTTGGGCGGAATTTTGCCTCCAACCGGACGTCCTCTACGTCCTTACACCGGACGTAATAAAAGTTCCTTCTGATGAGGGTAATTTCTACTTACACAATCAGATATGTCGGTCAATGTGTGGTAGGCTGACGTTTCTATCTAACAGGCAACAAGTCTGAAGCAGATAAAAAAATTGGTTTACAGAAGTAAATAGCCATTCTGCACATGTAAATTAATAAAAAAAATTAAATTTCAAAGAATAAATAAAGACCTATTTAAACCAAAGAATTAGGGGGAGGGCCCTCCTCGGCTCAATCCAAGCTGAGCAAAATGAAGGAGAGATTATTATGTGTGGACGTCGAATGTATCTGGAGGCCAATCAGGAGCCGCCAAGTCACGCAATGCACTGTGTATAGAGTGATGTGGCGGCTCCTGATTGACGTCCGGATGCATTCGGTGTCTGCATATAATAATTTTTCAAAATGAAGAGAGCTAGATCCGCAAGCTAGTTGCTTGTCATACATACATTGATCCAAATACAATATTATGATAATATTAAGTATATTTCACATATTGATGATGTAGTAAATTATAGAATGTATATTTATTTTATTTACATTTGCATTTTCTTGTAATTATTTGTAATTAAATAATTATCAGGGAAAAGCTGTGTAATTATTTCGTTTGGTTGAACATCTTAGTTCATTGTTTGGGAACCAAAATTTTATTAATTGAATATGCGGTCTATGTGAGTTTAGGCTTGTTGGGGACGGCTTTCTTACTGCTTCTTAAAGTAATTTTTTAGTACAAAAATTTTAATTTTTATACTAGAAAGTTGCTTTTGGGAGCAGTAAGAAAACCGTTCCAAACGAACCCTTTGTGTTTAAGTTATCTAATGAAACGCCTACTAAAAGATTTTAGTACACAACTCAGTTTGGTCTTGTTGGTTTGGAGTTTAGGCTATCAACTAAGAGGACTTGGGTCAAGTCTTGTGTATGTGATGCGTGTGTGACGATTCTGCCTTAATTGGCCTAAATGTCTAAAAACAAAAAAAAAAAAGTTTTGCTATTTAAGTCATTTGTTAGGGCTTTGGGGAAGAACTGTATTGGTCCTTATGATACTCTCACTTCATTCACATTAAAAATATTGATCTCGGAATCTTTAATAATTCATTAAGTAGAGCGTCTTTAGTTATGCTTTCGTAATACAAAGTAGGACTAATTGATCTTTGGAATTTTCACATCCCTACTTTTGAAAGATTAATAGAAAATGTTTACTTTTATCCTAATTTTCATATATTTTTCATGAATATAGTAAAGAGTCTGTAAATAGTGCTATTTACGTTGTTAATGGATTAATATTTTAAGGTCATATATTTTGTATCCATAATTCTGTTCTCAGGGATTTCATTATTTCTCAGTTGCATCATAGTTTAGTTGCTTTTCATTTTGGAAAGGACCAAATTATTTCTTCAGATGATAACAAATTTAGTTTTCCCTCCTTGAAGAGGGATATTTTCTAACTTTTAGGCAAGCAAAGAGTACTGAATAAATAAAGGAAAATGGATAGCTTTTTTTTTTCCCATTTATAGATGATGGAGCAAAATCACTATTTATGTTTTGTTTTCCATGTGTAGTATCCCTAAAATCTTTAACAACATTTATGTAATGATTGATAAGTTTTTTAAAATAGCACAATTTAAACCTTATCACAAAACAAATGGCCCTCATATTGTCAAGTTTAAAATTAAAGAAATTGTTAGGTTTCATGTCTACCATATACAATAGTAGCTTTTAGGGTGTTCAATTCACTTTATATTTTTTTAAAAACCTTGTGGTTGTCAATTGGAACTAAACATAAAAAATTGGATCTACCTTTCAACCACGAGTTAAGTGGCAATTGGAAAACTTGTTAAGGTGTTTACTTTCCAAAAGATTGCGGACTAAGAATTCTTATCTTGTAAACTCTAAATAACCCATAAAATTACATTTGAAATTATGTACGGGCAAAACGAAGAAAGAAAACAAAAACTCTTGACCATACCCACATCCATCTCGTACATTTTTAATACTAAATTTACTTTAGAAAAGATTTTCTTAATTAACATAAGGATGCAAAGAAAAAAATAGGAAAATGTAAATCCAAATTATTCAAAAAAGACAACTTAATTATATCTTCTATAAACTTTAATGAGAGGATTCCTTTATGGAAGAAGTCTAAAGGCATATTAGAAAGGCACCAGACTTACAATCGCTTATGATATAAGGAATGTCCATTAAAAGTGCAGGAATAAAATAGCCTGGTTGCACACAACTAAGGTTATTCAATTTGTCTTATAATCCTTTTTAAATCTAAATGACCACTACTCAACATATTAAGAAGACACCTAAGCATATATCCATGTCTATAAATAAGAGCTCTAATATATTAATGTGTTGTGCTAGGATGTTATTTGTCCTTAAGTGAAAGAGACTTTTACATGCATTTTACTGACTATGTTATGACGTATGAGCACCAATGCATGGAGGTTTTTGTTGTTGTTTTTTTTTTTTTTTTTTTGATAAAGCAATAATTGCATTAAAGCTAGAGAAAAAAAAAATAAGAAAGCAACTACACACCATCACCTACCGATTCCACCTTCAATAGTTCAATAAATGAAGGAGGAACCTTATTGAGAATTAAATCATCCTAACAAAAAGAAATAAAAATGGCATTGTTAGAACATAAGTCCGCTAACTTATTACCACTCCTATCTATCCAATTAAATATTACAAAACTAAAATCTTTAATAAAAGAAAACTCTTTAAACATATTCCCATCTTTTTTTTTTAAGAATTTTGAATGAACGAACTTGATTACATTTGCATTGTCTCCTTTTATCATGATGTCTTTAAATTCCATCATCCAATCTTTTAACATCTCTTTAATAGTCTTCATAGCAAGAAGCTCCAAATAACCACTATTCCAATGTTCACAAGTTTTACCAAAAGCAAAAAGGAACCTCCCTTTGTAATCTCTGAATACTCCACCAATTCCTCTTTTATAAGAAGTAACAAAGCTGCATCAACATTCACTTTGATCCAATCAGGTGAAGAATGCCAAGCTTTATCCAACAGCAATTGCTGATTGACATTCAACCTTCCCGAAGTGCGCCATTCGAAGGCTTTATGAGCGACTGCATAATTGACAGATTAAGAAGCTATATAAACAACCGATCTTTCAGATTTATCGTGGATTAACTCATTCCTCCCTTTCCATGTGAAGTAAACAATGTTGCAGAAGATGTTTAACATAAAATGATTTATACTCCTCATCCAACTCCAGCGATCTTCAAAGCAGGTAGCCGTTGGTATCATAAACCCCCATTGATTTAAAAGAAAATTAACATTATTCAGTTTCTTACAACTCACTGTCAAATGCTCCATATCTTATGCATCTTTGCATCCCCTTGGACAACAGCTCTTAGAAAGCAATCTTCTGTATGATAAGAAGTTGAAAGTTGGTAAAGCGCTATTTAATAACCTCCACCAGAATGTTTCTACCCTTGCATTCAGCTTTTCTTTTTTCAAACACTTCCAAAACTTGTATTCTTCAAAATGCTGATTTCCCACCGAATAAGCCATTGCTTGAATAGACTAACCCGAACTATCTTGAATGAGTTCCAGTTCGTCATCCTGACGATTTGAAAAAAGTTTAATTTACAAATTTTCTCTATTAGCTCATCTCCAAAGTATTTCTTCAGCTCAGCCACATTCCAACTTCCTTCCATTATAAAGTCATTAACAGTTTTCACATTGAAGTCTATGCTCCCCACGAATGTTGGCCACTTGTTAAGGCTCTTGTCCATGATCCATATAGCATTGAAGATATCAATTAACTCCCCATTTGCTATCTTCCATCTCACTATCTTTTAAAGAAACCTACCTCCATCCTTGATTAGTTTCCAAGCCGGTGAACAAGATTTCCCACCAGTATTTTGATCCCAGATCTTGCCATATTTCGGGTATAAGCATTTATTCAACATTGAGTCTTTATCTTGTACATATTTCCATGCTAGCTTTGCTCTTAAAGATCCTATTTTGGTAGAACATGAGTGCAATCCATGGCCACCATTCTCCAAAGGTTTACACATATTATTCCAACTCATAAAATGAAGTCATAGACCTCTATTCATCTTCCTCAAAATAAAATTTTTACAAAGCTTATCAATCTCATTCAAAGTACTAATTGGAATCAAAGAATTAGTAGATTGGAAGGATGTGATTGAGAGCAATACCGACTTAACCAGAGTGATCTTCCCCTCCAAAGAGATGAACTTTGTACCCCAAGTATTTAACATTTTTAATACTTTGTCAATTACAAACTGGAAATGGGAGATATTTGGGCCATTGGAACTAATTTTTATTTCAATTGAGTCCTCTTCCAAAAGAGCATTAGACAATAGAGCAAATAATGAATAGGAATAGTGACAATGGACATCTCTGACGAAAACCACACTTTGCCTTTATCGCATCAGTTAGTTTCCTATTAAGCATCAGAGCAAAAGATGGATTTATAACACAATCCATGATAAGTTTAGAGAAAAAACCTGGAAATCCAAAGCATTCCAAAGATTTTTATAGAACAATCCATGGAGTCATATGCTTGCTCCATGTCGATTCGAATGAAACAAACCCATTTGAAGATTTAGAAGTTCTAAACTTATGATAAACTTCTTAAGCTATAAGAATATTATCTGAAATTGATCTCCCTTTTAAGAAGGTCACGTGCTCATTAGAGATTAATTTTGGGATCATGCAAGACATTCTATTCAAAAAAACTTTTGCATCTATCTTGTAAATTGTTTTGCACAAACTTATAGGTTTATAATTGGATGGAGTAGAAGGATTACTTACTTTAGGGATCAGCACAATGGTAGTTTCTTTCCAACTCTCACACATATTGGCTGATGTGAAGAATTGGTTCAAAGCAATCCAAACATCCTCTTTGATAATAGACCAATAATTCTTGAAAAAGGAGTATGTTATGCCAAATCTTCCCAGAGCAATGAATCCCACTAATTTTTTAATCACTTTTTCCACTTCTTCAATAGAGAAGTTTTTGCTTAAGCAAGCTTTGTCCTCCTCATTCAGCATTATTTTCAATTTAGGCCACCTATCCAAGGAACATGTTTTTTCTCCTTATTTTCCCTTGAAGAATCTTAGGAAAACGTTCTCAATCTGATGTTGATCCCCCACAATGCCTCCATGTTCATCTTTAATGCTATTGATAAAATTTGAGTTCCTTCTAGCACTAGCAAATGATTGAAAATTTTTGGAATTGCAATCACCTTCAACCGTTCATTTCACTTTTGAATGCTGCTAATTGAACTCACTGATTTTGGTCTTTTAATGCCAAATGTCTTCAGTTTATAAAAAACCAGCCTCTACTTCTTTTAATTGCAATTATAAAATTTCCTATTTTAACCTCTCGTTTTGTTGATTCAAGTCCTTCAACTTTGGTCTACTCCAAAAGAATAGAGACTTCAAGGCCCTATTCATTTTTTGATTGAGAACTTAAGATGAGCTCCCTCTAGTTTTCATGTCCCAAGCCTTGTTTACCAATGCAGCCGAAGCTGAATATGAAGACCAAACATCTTCATATTTAATAGTTCTTCTAGCGTGGACAGTCTACAAGTGCAATATAAACCTAAGTGCCCGAAGCTGAATCTTCTACCACCCCATTTATCCTCCTTGGAAAGTATACAGTGAAGTCCCGACCAATGATAATAGGAAAATCAACATTAACATAATCTTTCAAAATTTCCCAAAGATATCTTCTCCTGTAAACATTTTTATTTCAGTATATAGTAGCTATTCTCCATTTGCTTTTGTTATCCACTTCCAAATCTCCAATGATGTATTGGGAAGAAAATTCTAGAACAGTGAAAGATGCCAAACTGCTTCTCCAAGTAACCATAATGCCTCCAGACAATCCCTTTGAAGGTACATGAAAGTGATCCCAACCAGAACCAATCAAAGAATTGACATCGTTGCTATCAATACTAGTAATCTTAGATTCCACCCATGAACAAAACATCATAGTCTTTCATCATCTCCTTGAGATATAGAGAAGCCTTCATTTTCTTGGCTCCTCTACAATTCCAAAACACTAATGAAGTCATTTTTGGGTGAGAGGGGAAGATTTCCCCACCTTCTCCCTTGAATCTCCTTCCATTCTTCTATTTCTGGCTTCTGTTCTGATTGGACCCAAGCTCTTCAATTGCTTAGCACCTTTCTTTTTATTTACAGAATTTCCATCTTCCTTAAAATTCCCTACGTAATTTATACTTTTGACAAAATTTGAAACTCTCTCACCTCCTTTCTTCTACTTAGTGATCTTCACAGGAGATTCAATATCCATCTCACCTTCCTCATTCAGATTATTTAAATAATCATACTTGTTATCAGTAAAGCAGCTATCATTTTGCTTGCAGTCCATGCCATTTCCCAGATCACCAGACAAAGTCAGACCAGAGGGCTTCTTGGACTGAACTTTTGAAATGATGGAATTTACATTTGATTGAACATTCTTTTCTTCTATTCTAGACTGATCTACATCTATCAGGAGAGATTTAAGATACCTTCCAGATTCTTCGGGCCTTCCTACGTCAGCAGTATTTTCTTCCAACACAACAACTGTTTCAGTATTTCTAACAACATCTATTTTATCCTTCAACAATTTAGCATTCCTTCTAGATTCTTCGGGCCTTCCTAATTCAGTAGTATTTTCTTCCAACACAGCATCTGTTTCAGTATTTCTAACAGCATCTATTTTATCCTTCAGCAGTTTGGCATTCCTTCCAGCTGTTAAGAGAGTTGCTATTTGCATGTTTTATATTCTTGCAACTTGTAAAGTTTTGATGATTCCAAATATTATTATTTTAAGTTTTATTTTCTCGTAAAACCTTTTGGAAGACTTATTTTTTGCTCTTGTGTGGACTAACATTTCAGAAAAATTGAACTCCAAACTAATGAAGACTTCGAATCAAAAATTCAGCATGAGATATTTTATAAATTGAAGCTAGTACTTTTCATTTTATTGAGTTTGAGAGGGAGTGATTGTAATTAAGTAACTTAGCACACACACACTTAGGGAGATCCTTAAAATTCATACTGATCGTAAGGGACGAACGATGTTCGTACGGGACAATCAAGTCAGTTATCCCCTTGGAAGAATAATGAAATGAACAGGAAGTAAGAAAATTTTTCTAAGTCATAATCCAGACAAATTTTTTTATTCGTCCAAGGACGAAATGCTCTCTGGAAAATTTTCTTCCAGATGAAATCCTTTTCGTGCAAGGATGAAATGCTTTCTATAAAAATTTTGTCCAGACGAACTTCATTTCGTCCCCGGATGAAATGCTCTCTGAAAAACTTTTGTTCAGATGAAATCCTATTTGGCCCAGGACGAAATGCTCTTTGTAAAAATTTCGTCTAGATGAACTTCACTTCATCCCAGGATGAAATGCTTTCTGGAAATTGTTTTTTCAGACGAAGTCCTATTTGGCCCAGAACAAAATGCTTTCTGTAAAAATTTTGTCCAAACGAACTCCAATTCATCCCAGGACAAAAATGTTTTATCATTTCCAAATTTTGATAACTTTTCGCAGTTTGTCAAAACCAACCTATGGTATAACTGTTCGTACCGGACGAACTTAGTTTGTACGAGACGATAATTGAGTATAAAGTCAGTTCGTACCAATATACATTGGGTTCATATGCAACTAATTTAAGTAAGTTCATCCAGGATTATCCATGATCGTACGGGACGATCCACTATGTACAGACTTGAAAATCAGCAATTTTTGGATGGTTTTTTGTGTCTTTCCTATATAAAGTCCAATTAGAATTGCCTCTTAATCTTTTTGCCTACTGAAAGGAGAGTCAAGGAGAGAGTGTGAGAGAGTGTTTGAAGAAGGATTCTTACTACTAGAGCGTGAAGGTTTCACTTGGTACTCAAAGGTAAGAGTCTCTAATTATGGTTTTTGATTACTTTAATCTTTTCTCTCTTCCTTCTACATTTCTTGTGAGAAGTTCTGTCAAGGAGATTTGATTCTCTGCCGACACTTGAAGAGTGTGAAAGGACGAAGGGTTCTCTGCCCACACTTGGAGAGTGTGAAAGGACGTAGGGTTCTTTGCCCACACTTAGAGAGTGTGAAAGGACGAAGGGTTCTCTGCCCACACTTGGAAAGTGTGAAAGGACAAAGGGTTCTCTGCCTACATCGGGGTAGTGTGAAAGGATGCCAATACTGGGAAGAGTGTAAAAGGATGACGGTTCTCTGCCGCATCGGGTAGTGGTGGAAGAGATTTTTTTGAAGGCTTCTCCGCCTTGCTGTGGGTGCAAATGGTGAGTCACTAGTGGTATTAGTGCAATACTCAAAGGGTACCTCCAGAGAGTGGATGTAGGTCGTGTTTGACCGAACCACTATAAATCTTGTGTCTTTTTTTTTCTGCTACTTAATTTTTATTGTTTTAACTTGTAGTTGAAAAATCTCATCCTCTAAAATTCACTAAAGTTAATTCTCAATTTTAAATTTTTAAAAGAGGGATTAATTTTTAATTATCAATTCACCCCCCCCCCCCCCTCTTGGTTAGCCGCTAGGATATAAGCTTAGGTTTAACAACCTAATTCATATTGAACAAGTATCAACAAGTGATATCAGAGCTTTATTTCAAAATCATAAGTTTAGACTACTTTTTGATTAATGTAGATGGCTACATTTGAAAACTGAAATACACCTGAGGGTTACTCTATAACTAGACCTCCATTGTTCGATAATATTCCTTTTAATTTTTAGAAAACATGCATGTCTACATTTTTACAGTCACTTGATTACCGTATGTGGATCTTAGTTCAGGAAGGATATACAAAACCAACTAGACTAGTTGACGGAGTTAGAGTTGAAATACCTTTTATGGACTGGACAGTAGAAGAACGTGACTTAGCACAACTAAACTCCAAATGCTTAAATAGTTTCTTTTATGCACTTAAATCATAAGATTACATGCGGGTTTCTACTTACAAGAGTGGAAAGGACATATGAGATAGACTTTGTATAACGTATAAGGGGACTAATGAGGTTAAACAATCTAGACTTAATATCTTGTTGCATGACTATGAACTGTTTTGCATGAAACTAAATGAATCCATTTCTAATATGTACACAAGAATCACACAAAAAGTCATATATTTACATGAATTGGGTAGGGAACTAACGAATGCTGAAATGGTTAATAAGATTCTTCATTATTTGCCTACTGCTTATGATGCTAAAATTATTGCAATTAAAGATCTAAACATTTACTCTATTAACAATCTTCTTGGTTTGATAATTGCTTACGAGCAAGAAGTTAGCCATAGAAAGATTAATGTAGGTGAACCACGAAGGGAAAATAACATAGCACTAAAAGTGGAGGAATCTGAGAGTGAGCACTCACAACCTGAGGATGGAGATGACATCGCATTAATGACTAGATAATTCATAAGGTTTTTTAAGATGAAGAAAAAGAGACGCCAGCTATGAAATATAGGTAAATTTAATAGAAATATCAAGGTTTCAAATGATGTTATTTGCTATGAGTGCAGGAAACCTGGACATATTAAGACAGACTACCCAAAACTCAAAGCAGTCCTAGCAAGGAGAAAGTATATGAGAAACCAATTGTGAAGAAGGGCAAGAAGAAATTCCAAAGAGCTTTCTGGGCAGACTCAGCTTCGGACTCATTAGAGACGGAAAAGGAAGTCACTAATCTGTGCTTAATGGCCGATAATCTTGATCAGAAAAATCAAAAAGAGGTATGTGACTTAACATATGATGAACTTTTTGAAGTTTATGAACTCATGCATGATGCATATAGGAAAATAAAGAAAATACATACTAGTCTTGAGTTTAGAATTTGAGAAACTACAAAAGGAATATGAAATTCTTAGGAAAGATCATGCTTTAATTGATGACAACCACATGAAATTACTTGATGAGTTTAATGACTTGAATAAAAATCATGAAATTTTGAAATCATCCTATGCAGAACTTGAAAAAGAATTTAAAAATTTTAAAGATGAATCTGAGAGAAAAATTTATAGAATCAATTATACAAATCAAATTTTGGAAGATATGAATTCATTTTACAAATTAACGATAAAAGCTCTCGAGGATAATAGGATACCCCCTAAACTTGAAGATTTCACTAATCTTATTTTGTATCATAAATTTATGCAATCCATAAATAGATAAATAAATAGTAGAAGACTTAGGAATCCTTTTCCAAAAGTCAAATGTAATAATTGTTGATTGATTGGACACATAGCTCACACCTATACTTTAAAGAAGAAAATATATTTGGTGTGAAAACCTAAGATGCATAAATCTAGATGTATCACACATGTATCTCTTTATAAATTGCCAAAAGAAGAACCCAAACTTATTTGGATTCCCATGTCTAACATTTGATGATCTTGCAGGGTCGCTCTCACACAAGACCTTGTGAGAGCATATGGTGCATGGACAGCAGATGTTCAAAGCATATGACTGGAGATACTGCACAATTCATATCGCTGGAAGTTAGAGATAACACCACAAAGAAGGTCGTTGGCTCAGGTATGATTGGAAATCTTAAGAATTTTTACATTGAAAATATTTTATTAGTAGAAGGCTTAAAGCATAATTTGTTAAGTATAAGTCAGTTATGTGACAAAGGATATTGTGTAAAATTTATTCATACTAGCTGCATATTAAGCCTAAATGGAAATGATGTTTTGAATAGTTTAAAGGTAGATAATGTGTATATGCTAGATTTGAATTGTATTCAAATTCCTACTATTTTTTGCTTAAAAACTATTTCTTATGAATCATGGCTTTTACATAGGAGACTTTATTACTCTAGCATGAAAAACCTTAGGAAGATTACCCAAAAGAACCAAGTGAGAGGTATACCAAAACTAAACTTTATTAAGGACCCCCTTTGTGATGGCATGTTAATTAAGAAAATGGGTGAAATCCTCTTTTCAGTCTAATAAGGATCTTAGAACTAATAAACCATTAGAGATTTTGCATAAGGATCTTTTTGGACAAATTGGAACTATAAGTCTAGGAGGGAAGGTATACAAATTTGTGATTGTGGATGATTACTCTAGATTCACATGGGTTAGATTTCTATTTCATAAAAATGAATCATTTGAGGAATTTAGAAAATTTTCGAATTGGATTCAACGAAAGCTAGGATGTGAAATTATGACTATACAAAGTGATCATGGAAGAGAATTTAAGACTGAAAGATTTGAGAATTTTTGTAAGGAGAAAGGAATTGATCACAACTTTTTTGCACCTAGAACCCTTCAGCATAATGGGGTAGTAAAAAGAAAGAACAGAATATTAACAGAAGCTGCTCGAGCCATGTTGGAAGAATACTCACTTTCTAAATATTTTTTGGCTGAGGCGGTTAGCACTGCATGTTATGTTCTTAATATGGTGAATGCGAGATCTAAATTAAATAAAATATCCTATGAGTTGCTAAAATGAAGAACACCTAATTTATCACATTTGCATATTTTTTGTTGGAAGGTGTTTATTCATAACAATGGAAAATCTGCTTTAAGAAAATTTGATCCAAAATCTGATGAAGGAATTTTTGTAGGATACTCAAGTGTTGGAAAATCTTATAGAGTATTCAACAAAAGAACTTTGATAATTGAGGAGATCATAAATATTGTATTTGATGAATCTGGAATTTCAGAAGAGCCAAATGTTGTAGAAGATGAGATTGAGAATAACTCCCAAAAGATTGATAAAATAAATTTGGAAGAAAATTTGGAGATAGAAAACCCTTTGCCTAGAGATTTAAGATTTTTTTAAAAGCACCCAAAAGAATTAATATTTGGTGAACCTAGTGAAGCTGTAAGGACTAGGAGTGGATTAAATAAAGAAGTCAATTATTCAGCCTTTATTTCAACAATAAAACCCACAAATATTGATCAAGCACTTTCGGATGAGTTTTGGATTTTGGCTATGCAAGAAGAGTTAAATCAATTTGTAAGAAATAAAGTTTGGGAATTAACGACAACGTTAAAGAATCAAAGTGTAGTTGAAACTAAGTGGATATTCAAAAATAAAATGAATGACTCAGGAGTAGTCATTAGAAATAAGGCTAGATTAGTTGCTAAGGGGTATAATCAGATTAAAGGGATTGATTTTGAGGAGACTTTTGCCCCTATTACTAGACTTGAAGTAATTAGAGTTTTATTAGACTTTGCTTGTAAAACAACCTCCAGGTTTTAAAAATTTTAAATACCCAAATTATGTTTTCAAATTAAAAAAGGCATTATATGGATTGAAATAGGCACCTAGGGCTTGGTATGAGAGATTGAGCACCTTCCTACTTGAAAGATCATTTAAAAAAGAAAGTGTTGATACAACTTTCTTTTTAAAGAAAGTTGAAAAAGATATACTCATTATACAAATTTATGTTGATGACATCATCTTTGAATCTTCAAATAAAAATCTTTGTGATGATTTTTCTAAAATAATGAGTAGTGAATTTGAAATGAGTTTAATGGGAGATTTATGTTACTTTCTAACCTTTAGCATTAAGCAAATTGAGGAGGGTACATTTCTTAGTCAGTCAAAGTATGTTAAAGACATCCTCAGTTCAGTTGGATAAAGACCCTAAGGGAAAATATGTTGATCAAAAGAAATTTAGAGGGATTATTGGATCTTTACTTTACTTGACAGCTAACCGGCTCAATATCATGTTTAGTATTTATTTGTGTGCTAGATTTCAATCAGATCCAAAAGAATCACATTTGACAGTAGTAAAAAAGATTTTAAGATATCTGTTAGGAACTCAGAACTTAGGAATTTGGTATCCTAAGTTTAGCTCTTCGTTTGAAATAATTGGTTATTCAGACTCTGACTTTGCAGGTTGTAGGATGGATAGAAAAAACACTTCTGAAACATGTCAATTTATTGGAAATGCTTTAGTCTCTTGGTTCAGTAAAAAATAAAATTCAGTAGCCCTATCTACTGCTGAAGCTGAATACATTGCATTAGAAAGTTGTGTGGCACAAGTACTTTGGTTGAAATAACAGTTGATTGATTTAGGATTAACTATAGGCACTATTCTAATTTATTGTGATAACACTAGTACTATTTGCATTTTTAAAAATCCTATTTAACATTCAAGAACCAAAAATATAGATATTAGGCATCATTTCATAAGGGATCATTCATCAAAAGGAGAAATTGAACTCACTCATATTTCTACAGAAAATTAACTTGTAGATATTTTTACAAAACCTTTAACCATTGATACATTTAGTGCATTAAAAATAAGGCTTTGTGTGATCGATTTGAATGCTTAATTAAAATGTTTCTGCAACATTGATGTATATTTTTAGTTTATGTTTTGTGTGTATTTATAAATGTGTTATTTTCTGTATTTATGATTTTATGTATTTTTCGTTTGTGTTTTTAGTGTGTTTGTGTTTTAGTTTTGAATGAGTGCAAGTTTTTTTGAAAAATTGAGTGAAAATTGTCCAGAACGAAATTTATTTTGTACAGGACGAATTGTGTAGTGTGTCAACTATCGGATTTGAACCGTTTGTGTGCAATATTTTTAGTTTTTTAATTTCCACTTTGTCTGTACGATCGTTTGGATAAAATTTTGAAACGACGGGATGATTGATTAACAGTTAAACGAATAAGGTCTTTTTAATACAGTATTCGTACGTACGAACCTTTGGTTCATCCGGACGAACGCTTGGCGAATCGATGTGGGGGACTGTTTCAAATGCCATTAAAACGATCATAAATTTCTAATCTTCCAGGACGAACACTTGTTCGTCTGTACGATCGGTTTGTCAAAAGTCTGTATGAAAGGTTGCTTCGTAAGTTGTGTGATTATGAAAAGTCGTTTCATTTTGGACTCATTCGTTCATCCATATGAAATTTTTTTGTACAGGATAAACTGAATTTCGTATGGGACGAACGTAATTTCGTCTGTACGAACAGTCATATTTCATTAAATTGACCGTCTTTGAACTCAACAGTCACACTCACACATCCTTTCCAGAACCATTTCTTCCTCTAGATCTTATCCATGGCAAGTTCGAGCAAACGAAAACAGGTTCTCGCCAAGGGTCCACACAGAAATTCTTCTGATAATTTTATGTCCAAAGCCAATGAAGAATCTTTTCCTAGATTTGTCTCTGTTAAGATCACTTAGTCTAGAATTCTTATTTAGGAACAACTAACCTTTCAAGTAATGAACTTATTTTCTTCAACTCAATTTGGTCTCATTCTCACACTAGTTCACCTCTACAACAAAGAGACCTTTCATTATTTCCTAGCGAACATGTCTTTCTACTCCAACCATTCTGTAATCAAGTCCTTTGTTTTTAAGAAGAAAGTTGAAATCACCAAGGCTGACCTAGGAATCTTTTTGAACTTAAGGACTGAGGGAATTAAAGCCCATACCATGACCATTACTGTTGATTTTGATTGGAGTGAAATTAATGAAGTGATTAGAAAAATTATATTTAAGGAGTATATGCCTAAAGTGTCCTCTCTTGATTGCAATGCTCGTATCATCCAGCATGTTCTTCAAACTTCCATAATTCCTAAAGCTGGTGATAGAGTCAACATTACTCCTCTTCTTTCAACAATAACCTACTTGATTATGACTAAACAATCTATAGATAAAGCCCAACTAATCCTTGACTATCTTTATGGACTTTCTGAAATTAGTCATGTCGCCCATAAAAGAAAGAAGAACATTGCCTTAGGACATCTTGTTGCCTATATTTTGGAGAAGAAGTATGAATTGGTTCATCCAGTTCAAGATTTTGAAGAACCTCTCTACTACAACGATGGATCTTTAGGGCAATCTTCAATAAAGATGAACCAAGTAACGCACATGTTATTAGTGACTCAGAGGAGGAACATGAACCTGCACCTGCACCTGCTAGTGAACTAAATTATCAAGATTTGGTTCAGAGATTTGATCACTTAGAGTCTCATTTTGATCAAAGATTTGATCAAATTGAAACTCACTTACAGCGGCAGGATGTTCAGTATAATCAGGACATGGGGTATATGAGAGAGCAGATGAATGATATTTATTCCAACATGCTTATGATAACCAGTTATTTTAACTTCTTCAGTACTGTATCACCTCCTCCTCCTCCAGATCAGGGACCATCAGAGTGATTCATGTACTTGGTTATGTTTTTCTTTAGTTGAGGTGATTATGATGTAGTAGTTTGTGAGGTGTTACATTGTGATGTATTTTGTTTTAGTTATGTGCTTATTTCATTTGATGTTTCTGTATTTTGAAATTTATGTGTATTGATATCATTCCTTATATTGTAATATCCATTATAATGATTTCAATATAAGTTATCTTATTTTATTTTAATATGATTTTGAAATGTGTATTAGCCTACATGAAAATCCCTAAAATTTTTTGATCCTACAAGTGCTATAACTTAAACTGCAACTCAAAATTGAATTCATTAGAAAATCTATTTTTTCTAAATTTAAGTTTTATTTATAACTTGATAAAATTAAGAATGTCAATTTCATGTCTCTTATTAAACAATATTAATATTTAATATTATTATTGTAATTGTGATATTTTCTTATTTTGTATTTCACTTATCAATAAATTTTGATGCACTTAGAAAAATTTGAAATTTTTTATTATTAATTTTGGAACGATCAAGATTACTCTTGAAAAATTTATAAATGTACAAAAATCAAAAGGAATGTGCAATGGTTTGTAATTTTAAAAAAGAGGGAGAAAATAAGCCCACAAGTGAAAAGATGCACAAAAATGTGCCACAACTATTGAAAAAGATGCGCAAAGCGTCACATGTGGTAGTTATATCTTTCCACAATCTTATAATCTCTTAATTCAAATTGATCTTCTGTACATTTATATTTCGTATTGACATTTGAAATATACAAATTTTATATTCATCCTTTTTGCAATGATATTCTTTATCTTAGTGTCTAAATTAATTCATATTTTTTATATATTGTTTTTTATTATCAATTTTATAACTCTTCTAAGTTCTATGAATCAATTTTATTCTCCTAATAATTTAATTTTATTTGCAAAATTTATTTCAATCACTTTCAAGGATCAATTATCAAAAGATTATCATATGGCTGCTTACATTTCTGGTCTTTTTCTTTTTCTCTTTTTGTTGTTGTCAAAAAGGGGGAGAAAATATTATTTGTATTGTATCGTATTGTTCGTATCTTTGTTATCATATTGTTCATATCTTTGTTATGTATTTGTATTTGGTTTTGTATTGTTTCTATTTGGTTTCGTATTGTATCTGTTATATATAAAATAAAATAAAATAAAAAGATAAAAAGATAAAATTACTATGCAATGCCTTATTTTCATATGTTCATCAATTCAGGGGGAGTTTAGGAGATTATTAAAATTTGAAATTTATACAAACAATAATTATTTTGTCATTATCAAAAAGGGGGAGATTGTTAAGAGAGTTGTTATTTGCATGATTTGCATTCTTGCAACTTATAAAATTTTGATGATTCCAAATATTATTGTTTTTAAGTTTTAATTTCTCCTAACACCTTTTGGAAGACTTATTTTTTGCTCTTATCTGGACTAACATTTCAGAAAAATTAAACTCCAGACTAATGAAGATTTCAAATCAAAAATTCATTAAGAGATAATTTGTAAATTGAAGCTTGTACATTTCATTTTATTGAGTTTGAGAGGGAGTGATTGTAATTAAGTAACTTAGCACACACACACTTAGGGAGATCCTTAAAATTCATACTGATCGTACAAGACGAACCATGTTTGTACGGGACGATCATGTCAGTTATCCCCTTGGAAGAGCAATGGAACGAACAGGAAGCAAGAAAATTTTTCTAAGTCCTGATCGTCTTGATGAATTTTATTATTTGTCCACGGATGAAATGCTCTCTGGGAAATTTTCATCCAGACGAAATCATGTTTGTCCAAGGATGAAATGCTCTCTATAAAAATTTTTTTCAGACGAACTTCACTTCAACCCAGGACAAAATGCTCTCTGGAAAATTTTTGTTTAGACGAAATCTTATTTGGCCCAGGAAAAAATGCTCTCTGTAAAAATTTTGTCCATACGAACTTCACTTCGTCCCAGGTTGAAATGCTCTCTGGAAAATTTTCATTCAGCGAAATCCTATTTGGCCCAGGACGAAATGCTCTTTATAAATATTTTGTCCAGACGAACTCCTATTCGTCCCAGGACGAAAATGTTTAATCATTTCCAAATTTTTATAACTTCATGCGGTTTGTCGAAACTGACCTATGGCATAATTGTTCATACCAGACGAACTTAGTTCGCACGGTACCATAATCATGTACAAAGTTAGTTCGTACCAATATACATTGTGTTCATATGCAACTTATTTAAGTTCGTTCGTCCAGGATGACCCACGATCGTATGGGACGATCCACTATGTACAGACTTACAAATCAACAATTTTTTAATGGTTTTTATGTCTTTCCTATATAAAGTCCAATTAGAATTACCTCTTAATCTTTTTGCCTACTGATCTTCGTTCCTATTGAAAGGAGAGTGAAGGAGAGAGTGTGAGAGAGTGTTTGAAGGAGGATTCTTACTACTGGAGCGTCAAGGTTTCACTTGGTACTCAAAGGTAAGAGTCTCTAATTGTGGTTTTTGATTACTTCACTCTTTTCTCTCTTCCTTCTAGATTTCTTTTGAGAAGATCTATCTAGGAGATCCGATTATTTGCCGACACTTGGAGAGTGTGAAAGGACAAAAGGTTCTCTGCCCACACTTGGAGAGTGTGAAAGGACGTAGGGTTCTCTACCCACACTTGGAGAGTGTGAAAGGATGAAGGGTTATCTGCCTACACTTAGAGAGTGTGAAAGGATGAAGGATTCTCTGCCCACACTTGGAGAGTGTGAAAGGACGAAAGTTTCTCTGCCCACACTTAGAAAGTGTGAAAGGACAAAGGGTTTTTTTCCTACACAGGGATAGTGTGAAAGGATGGACGGTTCTCTGCTAACACTAGGAAGAGTGTAGAAGAATGACGGTTCTCTGCCGCATTGGGTAGTGGTGGAAGAGAGTTTTGTAAAAGCTTCTCTGCCTTACTATGGATACAAAAGAAGAGTCACTAGTGGTATTAGTGCAATACTCGAATGGTGCCTCCGGGTAGTGGATGTTGGTCGTGTTTGACCGAACCACTATAAATCTTGTGTCTTTTTATTTTTCGTTGCCTTTTAATTTTTGTTGTTTTAACTTGTGGTTGAAAATTCTCTTTCTATAAAATTCACTAAAGTTAATTCTCAATTTTAGATTTTTAAAAGAGGAATTAATTTTTAATTACCAATTCACCCCCCCTCTTGGTTAGCCCCTGGGACATAAGCTTAGGTTTAACAACCTAAGTCATATTGAATAAGTATCAACACTAGCAGCATTGAGTAGTTATTCTTTAGGATTCATCACAGCATTCCTCTAATTGACTTATTTTTCCAAGAGTTTAAAATCTGGCTTTTTTAAATTCTTCCTCCCATAATTCATATGGACCCAAGGTCTATATTCATCTCCAGAATCATGGGCACCTCCATGAGTTTTACTTATATCAGTATGTCCACCAAAACCTGCATTTTCCTTCTGGTTTACACTGACTACTTGAGGCTGAATGGGAGCTACTCTTTCATTGCAATTTTCTTTCAAGTGTCCTAACTTCCCACAAGTAAAGCAGAATGTGGGAAGTCTTTCATATTCAATGCATTGGAAAAATTTACCCAAACTTTCTTCAACCCAAACTCCCAAGGGAAGATTTTCATCAAGCTTTACTCTGACACAAACTCTTGCAAATTCTCTTCTCCCCCATTGAAACATGTTTCCATCTATCAAATAAGGAATGCCTACCATGGAAGTAATCCTGCATACGTTGATCTCATCCCAGCTTTGTAATGGAATATTCGACATACGAATCCATATAGGAGAAGTTAATCATTTGAAGGAAGTAGGAGAGAATGATGGGGACCAACTATCCATCCCCACTATACTCGCATTCACATACCACGGCCCGGTGGTGAACACCCTTTCCATCACATCTGGATTCTCAAATTTTAATCACCAAAGCTTTTTGAAGTTTGTTTGAATTCTCCAGCTCATTCCCGGTATGCAGTTTAACAGTTGTACCATTTTTAATGAATCCTTCACCCATATCAATATTAATTGCTCTTATGTTTGTTTTCTTACTCCAAGCATTCTTTAGTTCATTATCAGACTGTTGTTTATTTCTTTCCAAGAAGTTAGTAGGCAATTTGCAATTTCCAAGATCACCATATACACAGTTCCTGACATTACTAAGTTCAGAAGTTCTCTACTTAAAACAGGAATTATCTTGTCCTGGAATATTAGAAACTACACCACCTCCTATATAAGCTTCAAACTTCTGCACACTTTTAACAGGACTGTGTTTTTTCTACTCAGACCCATCTTCAATGATAGCTCCTTCCTTCCTTACTTTCATTGAGTTACTTAAAACATTCTCAGAGAATGGCAACTTAGTCGTTAAGTTTTTGTTATTGCCAAATGCTCGCTTGTCATCAGAAGGAAGATTATTATTAAACTCATTCAAGAAATTCACATTTATCCCTGGCTTGAGGTAATGGATTGCAATTGAATAACCAAATTTATTAACATAGATCTTCATATCTAATGAGGAAGCTTCAAATTCATTTAATTTCTGGTGCAATTCTACACTAGTCTTCAAAATTCAGGGAGTAATACATGCAGAGATATTCAAAATATCTTTTCCCTTTCCTTCCACAAAATCAATCTTCTTCTTAATTGTTGAATCACTCACTTCCTTGATTACCAAAGGTCACGCAATCAGCCTTATACGCACATCATTCTCATCCAGACCAAGATTCATCCAACGATGATGTCCGTCTTCTTAATGTTGGAAAGGCCAAAAATTTAAGGTTCTCTTACCGTAGAGTAGAACTAGCCTACAGTAGACCATAGAAGGGAAACCATGGAATTAGTCTTTCCTTACATGTGATCTAAACAACCCATTAGACATCTAAACTTGAATCCTTTGTCATCCTAGCCACCTAGGTCTTAGTATTGCATCATAAGTGTCATAAACTAAACCTAAAAATTTTCTATGCCTAACTCAAGCCATGTTCAAACCTTTAAAAAAAAAATTAAAATAACTTAAATACTTTAAACCATCCTAAAGTGTCTTTCCTAGGTTAGAGCTAACCATAGCAAATATAATAGTTTCCTAAAGATCTCATACCCTTCCTTAAACTTAAATGAGTCTATTTCAACTCATGGTCATCAATAGTTGGTCGTGGTTCACCCAATAAACATGGAGCTTCATCCATTGACCTAGCCTCCATGATTTCAAATTCTCAAAAATAAACCCTTCCAATAGGTGCCTAAAATCCTAAACCAAACACCATTGCCAGCCCATGCCTTTGGCAAATTTTGATCACCTAATTTAGCTAACTTAAGTTATCCTAGAAGGATCAAAACTTAGATAAACTAAAAAAAAAAAAATCCCATATCAAATGGATCAAACCTAGTTTCAAAGATCCTTGACCGAAGCCCAACATAGGTAGACCCCTAGCCAATTAGGAGTGGATGAAATTTAGCCAAATCTAAGTACTAAAAATTTAAACTCACCAATCCCACTCATCTAACTCCCTCAGCCCCCAACTTAAATCTAGCCATCAACCAATAACTCATTAGCTACCTCAAAATGACTTAAAAGCCTAGAAAAACAAGTTTTGGCTAAAAATGTTGCTTGGTTCAAATCCTGATGCCTATATATACTCTAAATTCCAACCATCTTTAGTTCGAGCTATTGATTCTCTAAGCTTTCTAGTGGTTCAAACTAAAATTTTCCTACCTTCATTAGCCCTCCAAATCTAAGTTTTAGTTATATCAAGCTAGAATTCTTCATGCAAAGCCTATTTTTTGATCTAGATTATCTTAATTGTTTCTACCTAAAGAAGAAACATTCTATATGTCCAATAAAACTCCTTGTAACTTAATCCTTGCTACATATCAACTAAATTTAGGGTACCTTCAAACTTGACCATAAGTGATAAGGAGTCTTGGACATTGTTTGACAACATAACATGATATAACTCAAAAATATAACGGGACATTGTCATGAATGGTGGCAAATCAAGAACAATATCTAATTTTGGAGAACTTTTCAAATTTGTTTCAAACATTAAGATATAATTGAGCTACTAAATTACTTCCAAGAAATATAAAATAACTCATCCACAACTCATCTTTTCATGTTTTTAAAATACATATACAATAAAAATTGTATAATACATTACATGGCAACATAACATGAGAACAAAGCAAAGAATAGCCTTAACTACATAAAATCAATAAAATAGAAAATATTTATGAGTCTTAGAAGATCATAACCTATAACTTTAGCTACTAAACGAACTCCTTACTCTTTTCCTGGGTTAAAAAAAGAATGCAAAATAGGTGTGAGCAATCATAACTCAGTATGCCACAACCATTAATCTAAATTTTTAATATTTTATCCAATGAGAAATTATTTATTCAAAAATAGTTTACAATAGGCTAGTATGCCAATAAGAATAATTCTAATAGATGACAAAAAATAAATAAACTTACATTATAAGTAAACAATTAAGTAATTCATATATCAAAGTAAAAAATAATAGAGTTCCCTCAAGCCTTTTATCTCCCACAAAAATTGATATAAGAATTCAAGCCCTTATGACTCCCTATGTTAGCATATAAAAAAATAAGCCCCTATGACTCTGAAATGCTTAGCACAACAAATATTTTAAAATTCAAGAATTTAAAGCTCCTAGTGCTTTCACCTTAATAGAACTTCATTCGACATTAGAACTCCTTAGAATCATATTTTTCAAGTAAATGAACACTTAAATAATTACATGCAAAAATGAAAATGCAAAGAATTCTAACTCGTACGTCTTATTTGGTTAATATGTGTAACACTTTTACAAAATAAATGATAATACCTCAACCACAGAAAAATGTCTTCCTCTTCATTTTCAAACTTAGATCAAGTAAACATATTAGGGTATAGTTATCTCATCTTGGTTTTTTTTTCTCCGAAGTTGCTTCTCTTTTAGTCGTGTGCTTCTATTATACTTTGACCATCATGATTTAATTATTAATTTCTCATTTTTGTAACATCATATGCAAGGATCATTTCTGGCTCTTCTTTGCATCTCATAATTTATTGTGCTTTAATATCTTCTATAGATACTTATCTTTTAGAATTAGATACCCATTTCCTAAAAGATAACATGCAAAATGCATTATGAAACCTAGACATATACTCCAAGAATAGTAACATATAGGAAAGCTTTCTCATCCTTTTGGTTACTTCAAAAGATCCAATATACTTTAGACTCAACTTTTCTTTCCATCCAAATTTACTAATACCTTTCATCTACCTAATCTCCACATATACATAGTCCACAATCTAGAATTCCATAGCTTGATATTTTACAATGTAAGAGTATGTTTACATGTTCTATATTACTTTCAATATATCTCTAATCAAAAGATATATTTTATAGTGTCATAAACAAAACTATCCTAATCAAACTCCTCTCCCCCACTTCTATCCAAGATAATGGGATCGTATATTTATTACATTATAAAACTATGTAAAGGGTAATACCTATACTTGACTAAAAAAATATTATTATAGGAGAAATGATGTACATAACTGCACATAATTTATTAAACCATCCATTACAACCAAGATCACATAATGCACATGCCTTGATCTATAGTAAATCTAATTTTATATCTTTCTATATTCATTCCAGAATAAGTAATGGTTTTAGTAGACTTCTTGGTAACAGATTTTTACTTTTATTAACTTATAATTTTCACATTTTGAAATAAGATCAACTACATCCTTCTTTTATCAAGGCCACCAAAATGAACTGTTGAAATCACTATATGTATCATTGCTTCTTAGATGTATATTATAACCCAAATTATGTGCTTAAGAACATTAGGGCTTCATTTGGGACTACTTTTTGTTGCTTTTTAAAGAAACTTTCTAGTACAAAAATTAAAATATTTGTACTAAATAGTAGCTTTACTAAGCAGCAAAAAAGTCGTCCCAAACAAAGCCTAGATCTCTCATATTAATAATCCAAAAAATGTATTCTTATTGAAGATGATGTCATAATAAAACAATCATAGCTTAGGTTTCTTACCATGTTTGATTTGATGAATCAACTTCAAATAATTTACATCTAACTTTTAAGCATACTAAATTCTTTCCTATAAAGATGATAGTATAATCATTTGAGTCAACACACTTGAATTCATACCTATAAAAGAAATCACCCATAATTTTAATTTCTCCATATCTTGAATAAAAAGACTTTAGAGTTAAGTGAAGAATCAATAATCTAGAAGACTTTCTATTTAGAGTATCAACCACTATATTAAATTTACTAGGTTGATACTAGATTGTAAAATGATTATCTTAATCAATGTAAGACACCTTATTTATCTCAAATTTAAGTTCTTCTATATAAATATGTAATTTAAACTCTAGTGATTAGTGAAAATCTCACATTAGACTTCATAAGAGAAGAGCCTCTAGATCTTTAATGTACATACACCATCAGGGAACTTAGATCACGAGTCAAATAAGTTTTCTTGTATGATTTTAACTACTTGTGAGCATATGTTATAACATTCTCATGTTGCATCAGCATCCATCCTAATCCTTTTTTAGTAAAGCATCATTAAATACCTGAAACCCCTTTATATCGTATGGGATAGTAAAAAAGGGAGTAGATGTCAAAAAATCCTTAGTTTGAAAAAAAATCTCCGCACTAATAAAATTTAAGAGAAAGGTTAAGAATTTCTAAGTCAATCTCATCAAACATACAAAATTTTAAGAAAATACTTTCCCAAACTTCTATAATAATCATTCTTGCATAAGAAGCTTCATACCTCAAAAATTATTGGAGGCCTTGATAAATTAAGAATAACATAACCTTTTTGGGTTTCCACAAAATACCTATGCACTTCTCCATGTATCATAGAAAAAAAAATATCCTTCACAGAAAATTCACATCTGGAAAATTTGGAATACAACTAATGCTATCTCAAAACCTCTAGAATAATCCTCATATGTGCTACATGCTCTTCATCAGAAGTTGAATAAATTAGAATATCACTTATAAACAAAATAATAAAATAATCAATGTATTCCATGATTTTTTTCTTATCATATCTAAAATGGTTATTGACATAATAGTCGTCACAAAAGGCGTGATTCTGAACTCCCAATATTAGTATTCGATACTAAATATTATCTTTATTTTGTCTTCTTCTCCTACCTTCAAAAAAATTACCTATATCTAATATAAATCATAGAAAATATAGAAGACTGTGGGTCTCCGAAAGGGTTCCGCTCGTGTGGTTCGAATGCAAAGGGTACGATCACACTATCCCGTAGGACAAAATGGTCGTAGGCCTTTACACTCGGCACAAGCAGGCCGATGGAAGAGCAGATGGAGTTATAGATACGATTAGCCATGGAGGATAGCGGGTTTTCACCTACACACCTCGATGGATAATAATATCTATAACCCTAAATTCACGAGATTTCCCCCATTCGATACATCAGCTTGAATGAGGTTTATTTGATTGTGGGGATCGGTTTCCTACGGGCACAAGCCCCCGTAGTTAATTACATCTTAGACCTCGATCTAAGAAGACTCTCGATTAAGGACGTGAGATTATCTCCTCTAAAGTGAGTTTAGTGCAAGGGATTTCTAGGTTTTCCTAATCAAAGGGGAATGTCCCAACTTGGCTCGATCAGTCATACAGGGTTCAGTCAACATCCGGCCGGCTAAGAGAAGTGAAAACTGGAGAAAAGAAAGAGGGACAACGCACTCAGACATGCACGAGAGAAAGAGGGAGGTGGCGTCATCTGTGTGACGCGGATGGGTAGGATTTATAGCTTCCGAAAGGATGGATAGCTTACCTACCAATAAGGTGTATAAAGGTACACTCGTACCACTCACCTTCAGATCCTAAATCTATAAGAGATGTAGTGTTGTACACACAACACTAGCATCTACGACCTAACTAATGCAGTTCTGGACTTATTCCTTGTCTGACAAAGGAAGCCAGCTAAAACCACCTAATCGTGTAAAATCCATGCTGTCCAGTCTGTATGAAAGATGGGAATGTAGTTTAGACACTGAAATTGGGATCGACAACTGAAGAAATCCCTAATTGATCCCACACTTATGAGCGGTATAATGCTCCTAAAACTAATGCAATTAAATTTTGATTTTAATTAGTTACTAATGCAATTTATGCAGGTTAAAGTCTCCAAATCAGTGATGTATGAAATTTTAAAAAGGCTTACAGAAAATAATTTTTGAATGACTAAACTTCCTCGGGTCCGGCACTTCATCCTCATAGGCCAGATTATCCGGACTCTACCCTCGGGTGGGGAAGTTTGTCTAAAAGGTGAGAGAATGCATGCATGCCACCCCGGACGATTCCGGCTATTCCCTAAAATCGTTATAGTTTCTATGTGAATTAATCTTAAAATTTTATTTAATAATTATGGGTATAAAAATTTTATCCCTAAAGAGCCTAGCGGTCAGACACAAGCACATGCAAGAAAAGAAACCTAAGAAAAGCATGCTGGTTCTACTGCGCAATCAAAGTAAACAAAACACAACAGAAATAACAAAATCCCACGGAAAAGAGTGTCCATGGCAAGTGCCATACAATATTACATCACAGAGTACAGTAAAGTAAAGGTGGCCGGGCTCCACCGACAACAACCCGGAAATGACGCAAATCTTAAAACAAGGCATTTTTATCTTCACTCTTCTTCTTCACTTCCTTGATTCGTCTTTGGATCATCTTCAGCTCTTCGGGCTCCTCGTAGTAAGTCCTCCAAGAGAATGCCCAAATGAAAAAGGAAACCCCCTGTAGGGGTTAACTTTTCCCTTTGGACTCCTCGTAGTGAACACTCCAAAAAGATATCCAAATGAAAAAGGAAACCCCCTTGTGGGGGTTTACTTTTCCCTTTGGATTCCTATCTCTTTAAAAATGCCTTATTTTAATGATTTTCACAAAGTTTACTATCAAATACATTACATTATTGAAAATAAAAAATCTAGACTCTCCTGCAGGGGTTATCCTAAGCAGTTTATAATAAGAATTCATCCAAGCAGTTATATATGAATAAAAGAAATGCTCACATCTATCACTTGGCCGTGCTCTGATTATTGGGGGCTAAGCAGCTGAAGCATGTACCTAAAGCAGTTATACATTTACGATTATTAATTTTAGCCCCCTTTTTAGCATTGTGTAAGCACGACCACCTGCAGGAAGACAGCATTAGTATGAAAGAACGTGCCTAACCTATGGGTATTCTAACGTCACAGCCACAGTACAGAAAGGAAAGCTAGAAAACAGTACAGAAATCACATCACAGAAAGGCTACAATAGGTAGCAAAAACAAACAGCACACGGGTCACATGCAGAGAGTCACAACACAGCACAGAAAAGAAAAAAAGCAGAACAAAAGCCTAACCTAAAGCTAATAGTCGTGTCCTAGCAAACTCATCTATGTGTGTGTTGGCTGTGTGGTTTTGGTAGGTCTTATATAGGGTTATTTTAATTAGAATTATTTGTATTTTATTTTTATTTATTGAAAGGGAAAAGAAGAGATTTTAGTTAAAGTTTAAATATTAGTGTTTTAGATTTGATTTTTAGAGATATTTTATTTTAGTGTTCGATTAATTACCACCTTTGTTTCACACCGAGGCCGTGAGGTTTATTTCACCCTCCTTGGGGCTAATTTAATAGCCTCGTAGGCCTGGGTTACCCAGTGATAATTAACTTTGTTTGATTATTGTAGTTTGTTATTAAAAGAAATGAAAAGGGTGAATTAAATCATTTCTTAATCAAGTTTGAATTATGCTAATTAGAAAAATTAATTTTAGATTTTGACACTCCACTAGATCCATTCGTGGCGTTGTGCCACAAGGCTCGAGGAACCACTTAGCCCCGCAGCCCGGAGTAGTCCATCCAATAAACTTCACTTTCGGGGCGGTTGTTGTGTATTAAGGGATTTGTTGATTACTTTTTTAAAAGATTATTCTAAGTTTGATCTTTAAAAGTATTTTAATCCTAATGAATTTAGTTTGTAATTTAATCTCCTAATATAATCTACATCTTTTAGGTTTTTAGATTGGTTAAGAGTTAATTATTAGATTAATTAGAATTGATTTAGGTTTACATTTTAGATCTTAAATTTTAATGATTATTAAAAATTAATAATAGTTTAATTAAGTATTATGTGTTTTAACATATTTTATGAATTAGGTTAAGATTGATTAGTTGATTATTAATGAATTAAGAAAAGAAAATCCAAATCTAGGAAAACGTGTCACTAGGTTTTTGTTTTAAAGTCTCTATCCTATAAGGAACATGCACCCTAAGTCTATGTTTTCTAAGACTCGGTCCTTAATTTTTGTCCTTAGATGTCACTAGTGTCGTAGGACTAAAAGTGTTGTTCTTCTTCTAATTCCTAAGACTTCTACACGGATGTCACAAGGTTTTATGGATCTAAAAAAAAAATAAAAGAAATCCTAAATATAATTGAAGTTTCTAAGGCCCTAAGGGTGGGAGGCGTGCAAACATCTAGGCCCCTAAAGGCTTTCTAAGTTTTAGTAAACTTACAGCACCGGGGGCTACGACCCGGTGGGTTCCGCCCGTAGCGCCCCTACCAGATGGGTAGGGACGACTGATGCTTGGATCCGACTGTCCTAGCTCCAGCTCCAAGTGCTCCAATGCTCCTTATCCATTGCATTCCAAAATGTACCTCGCAAAACATAGAAGAAAGGTGTATTAGAGCAGTTCTATAAGCAGTTAATAAAGTGAAAGAATTGCAATGCAGAAAAGAAAAAGAACGTACCTTTTAGTTACTTGTTGGGCTACTTGTTCTTTGTGTTCTCCTTATTTTGCAAGCATGTAGCACCAAAAATATAAAAGAAACGGCGGAGAAAACTAACGAAAAATCGAATACAAAAGGGGTGTAGGCATTGTTGTTATTGGATACACTTCGTAGAAGTCAAGTGCATCCTATAACAGCAACAATGCCCTTTACTGTTCCCACTCCAAATGAGGCACTTGATACGATTGACACACCTACTCACAACACACTACAAACTATGCTTAAAGCAACTAAGGGAAATAGACTTTTAAAGATAAACTTAAAGCTAGACTATATCTATTTTGTACTGATTTCAGAATTCTATACTTTTAGAGACTAATATTCAAGAGGGAATCCAAAGGGGTAAAGACTGTCTCGCTCCAAAGAGGACACTAAGGACTTCTAACATAAAGCTACTAAAGTTTAAATCTCCAAAACTCATTTTTTAGAAGTGACTGCTAAGAGGACTTAACTCACATGGTAAAGCACTAATCATTCCTAAAAGACACTAAGGGATCCTACTAAATAAGTCTAATCACAAAATTATAGATTTCAAAAAAATAATTTTTAATGACCTTCTAAATAATCTACTACACACAACCTCCCAAAAGCTATCTACCCAAAATTACTTTTTTTTGTTTTGACACAAAAATTCTACCCGACAACCCATAATCAAGCACCTCCTTTCATTTGGAGTGGGGTATGAATATAGCTCTCCAACGAGAAAGTTGTATAAAACTTCTTGTTGTAAAGCTCTCACTATAAAACATTCACAAAACCCCTCGTTAAAACAAGCTCATAAAACTTTCTATTTAAAACCATCTTTTAAATAAAACAAACTTCAACCATAAAACAGCATTTTTTTTTTTTTTGAAATTTTCTTAACACAACCTATATGCGCAAGAACTTGAACAAAAGAAATGACCTCTTGAAACCTTTCTATCACAGTACAAATCTCATATAACATATGCCAACAAATATCCAAAAGAAACTTGCAATCATGTACTGTGGAGAACGACAGAGTTTATAATAATTCATGCTTTGGACTACTTTTACCATATAATAAAATTCATGCTCTCATAACAATGATTCTTGCCAAAATCCAAAACTAATGTTATGTTTCCATGGCGACGAAAGAACATACAAAACTCGTTGTCACTTGATATTACTTCCAAACTCCACTAAAAAAAAAAAGAAAGGACATTTAATTATGGACATGACATTTCTCCAATCAACTATAGCTCAAAGGGATGAGACAAATATTTGATTTGCTAACATAAAGGAAACATAAATCCATTTCATACTTCAAGAACAATATATATATATATATATATTCAAAGAATATTCATTTTAATAATTCCAACGAGCTCAAAAAATCTTTTTTTTTAAGAAAAGAAAGCATATGAATGCTCTCCACAATTTATCTTACACAAATAGTCTACAGCATGAAGCAAGTGAGCATATGCATCTAATCTTTCTCCATATCAATACAGGACGAGAAACTAATGAAAATTTGCACCCAACTTGCATACGCATCAATTTGAAGCAAAAAACAATTGAAAATCTGCATGTATCTACTTCCTACAACCATTCGGAAGCCAAAAACAACGAAAATCTGCATGCATCTACTTCCTACAACCATTCGGAAGTTCAAACCCATGAAATTCTGCACATAGTCCACTCCCAATATCAACTTAAAAACCAAAACAGTGAAATTCTGCACTTTAACATTGTTCCCAAAATAGTTTGGAACACCAAATCAAATAAAAAAAAGTACTTGTCTTGTTTCCAAAACAATTTGGAACTTTCACACCAAGTGCTATAAAACATGTGACCAAATCCTTCCAAAAAATAAACATTCAACATCAGGTAATGCAAGATATTCTTCCCAAGACTCACGATCACTAAGTGGACAAAGAAATGTAAAAAAAAGACTTTTGGAGTTCACAGATGAAGTTCTGAACAGTTACCAAATCTCCCTTCATATCTCCACCAACACTATCTTAATGAAACTATACATATATGAAAGCCACAGTTATATTTCTCCAAATCAAGCAACAAGCAACTAACCTGTTTGATGCCAAAACACAACTACTATATGATTCTAATAAAGTGGCTTTGGTACCATCTTATGAAACATGCAATTAATTTTATACCTCCATTTACTCAGAAAGAAATTCACAAGATTTTTTTTCTACATTTCATGTTGAAAGCAAATTCTAACAACAAATCTCTATCTCACTTATTCCAACCCAAAGCTTATGCCAAACGAATTTGCGAAAAGAAAGAAAGACTTTTAGAACTTCACATTCATCCAACAATTCAAGTGAATGAGTATATCATCAAGATAATATTCCAGTAAAAGCAAACCAATTAATGAACAATACAATTGCATGGAAATAATGAGTTTGAATGTATGTTGTTTCAAAGCATTAGACTTGGAAGGATCTCACAAACTAGGCTCATTTAAGCATCTCTTTCTCAACAGGGTTTGGAGCATAAAAGCGATGAAAATCTACATATAATTTGTTCCCAAAATAACTCAGAACACATGAAATGTTAAAAAAAAAACTGCATATGGGTTACAAAACAGCAAATTTCTACACATAGTTCACTCCTAAATCAACTTGGAACAAAAAAAAAAAAGTAAATTTATGCATGTTGTTTATTCCCAAATTAACTTGGAAAAACAAAACGATAAAATTCTGCACGTTGTTCATACAAAAGCGATGGGAAAAACTCTATGGAAAGGTAGATTCTTAAACCATAAGCATGATTTCAATATATGAAATATTTTACCACTATAACTTTGAAAATTTCACCCAAAACTAAGTGCGAGCTTTCGTTATGTCCATTAATTTTCAAGAAGATTTCAGATTTTTTTTAAACTATCATACCGATGCCATACAATTCATAAGCTCACAACCATGCTTTGCTAAGTGCGGTACTTTATGTCATAAGAATAAACTCAAATCTAAATAAGGCAAGGCATAGAACATCAAGATTCAACCCAAGAGATGTAGTAACGACAACAAATACATGTATAAAAGATCTTACCACATGTACCATTCCTTCTAACCACCAAGAGAGTCCCAAAATATGTCAACTCTTTAACCATGAAACAAATCTTTCATTACCTCCAAGAACTTTAAAACAAAGGAAAAAGCTCTACGTGTAGAATCACTATTCTCCAAACCAACCAAACTTCTTCAAAGACAAAATAAGACAAATAAATCAAAATAAAAGAAAGAAAAGTAGTTTCAATGCAAGTGAGACGAGCATAGAGGGATTAGCTCTTTTTTTTTCTTTTGAATCATTTCATAAACATAACTAAACTTCTATAAATTCCACCAAAGAAATAATCCCGCACATTTTTAAAGACTCCCATTGTCATGTGATTTCGATTCGCGAATAAATGCAAGTTCCACATACAAAGAACTCGTCTCCGAATAATACAAATCAACATGAAAATTCCATCCATATTTTATGAAACTATCCATGACCAACAATAACCACTATCGTTATTCAAGAGGGCTAAGACGTCACTTGATAACCAAGAAGATATAACAAAACTAAGCAACAAGAAATGGAAATAAACATGTTGTTCAATTCACTATAATCACCATCCAAACCCTTCTTTCATATATACCTACCCATATATATTGAAGCGGGCATGGCAAAACAATGCAAACTTTCCAAAGTTCATGAAACTGCTACTTTAATCAAAGGAAAATTCCAATAGCTCTTAATAAGCATTATCTCAAACACATAACATGCATACTTTGATATAAGATCAACATGGCCTCCTATGCATTTTTTTGTTTACACCAAAATCTCTAAGCCAAATGACATGAATCAAAATAAATTTCCAATACCAAAAATGTTTGTTCAAATCATCATGTAGGATAAATACATCAAGATAAACTATGCAAGTTATCACAAAAATCCATTACATAGGATGAACGTGCTCACTTAGAAATCAAAAGAGATTAAAGGTGTGATGACATACACACCATAAGAGTTCAATCCACATTCAAATCTAAATCAAAACAAAACTCTTTGTAGGTAAGACTTGCTGTCAACTAAAATCATTCATATGATTTTAGATTGAAATGAGAGGAAGATATGGTAGCTAGAGTAGAGGAAGAAGATCAAGGCAAAGGGGAAAGAAAAGGGAGAAGAATAAGTAGGAGAAGGAGAAAAAGGGAGATGCTCACCTCGCAAAGGAAGAGGAGTTAGGTGTGGGCTCTGGCGTCGGATCAGGTGGCTATCGGGAGCAGGAGAGCCGGAGGAGGGGAGCTCGGCGTCAGCTGGCGTCGGGTTCAGACCTGGCGCACGAACAGGTGGCTGCTGAGCTCGGTCCGACCAGATGAAGAGCGGGAGGAAGTCGTCGGCCTGGCTAGAGCAGAGGATGCCGGCTTCGGGCTAGGGTCGCGCGAACAAGGGAACCGGGCGGCATCGGGCTGGCTGGAGCTGGTCGCGAACAGGAGAGGGGAACCGGGCGGCGTCGTGCGAACAGAGAAGAGAGGGGGACGGGAGAGAGGGAGATCGGGATTGAGAGAGAGAGGGCACGGGAGAGAATGCTTAGAGTGAGAGCTTATGAAAAATCCTCAGAGAGGGGGAGCGGGAGTTCGAGAGAAAAGAGGCTTTCGCGTCAGGAAGCGAGAGGGAGAAGGCGTGAGGAAGAGTGCCGAAGCTGAAAGCTTCGTTCCGAGTAAATTGAGTTCGTTGCCGCAAGAGGAAGCCCGCCTCTTTCCTCCTCGTGCTCCAGCCCTCAAAAATTCCTTGGACGGCTCCGATCAATGCTCGAGGTCTGCTCAAACCGCAGAAAATCGTCTGAGACGTGAGATTTTGGCTGAAAAAGGGGATTTCGTTAAATCACAACCGTTGAAGGAATTTCCTGATTTAAGGAAGTGAATTCAAATTCTTTGGAAAGTCAAATGGATTTGAATGTGATTAAATTGAGCTAATTCAAGTCTAATTCGGTTAAATTAGATTAGACTCGAGTCCAAAATTTGAGTCAATTCAAGTCGGTGCGGGTTCGAGCCAGCGCAGCGAAATTAATCGTACGAAGTAATAACGATCAATCTTAAACCAAATGGGGCAAGATATGACCAAAACGGATTAATTGAGTTTAATTGAATACGCTCGAGCCTAATTTGACTAAATTCGAGTCGATTCGAACTCGAA
Source organism: Dendrobium huoshanense (assembly GCA_016618105.1). Taxonomy (NCBI): domain Eukaryota; kingdom Viridiplantae; phylum Streptophyta; class Magnoliopsida; order Asparagales; family Orchidaceae; genus Dendrobium; species Dendrobium huoshanense. The sequence continues at coordinate 77,224,025 of CM028345.1, forward strand.
TCGGGCCCGACAAAATTCAACTAGGTCAATTGAAGCTGCTCGAGGGTGCTCGAGCGGAAAACGAGGTCAACAAACGGACCCCCAACATATGCGGAGAACAACAAGTGAACCGTATATGTTGGCGTTGACCTTCCTAACTCTAGGAAGATGCAACTTTAGGGTCAAGCAAGGAAACAAAATCGACGATGAGAGTGAATCAAAGAAAGTAGCTCAACTATCTGCCCAATAACAATGGCAGAATAGGAGAAAGAGATCTAATGCTCGCAGGAGCAGAATCGAAACAAGATCATAAAGGGTCCAAAGGAAACTCAACGATCATCTAGAAAATAAGTCTAGGATGACGTGACGAGAAGGGAAATCAGAAGTAACTTGGAAATCAAAGAAAATAATAGAGAACAATAATCAAAGAAAAAGCAATAAGGGAGAGTAATCAAATATAGAGAAATCATCTGTCTGCCTGACAAGATCTAAACAGCGAAACAGAAGAAGGGAAAAGAAAGATCCCACATTCACCTGACCGGATCGAAACAATGAATGAGGGAAGGCTCAATGCTCACCTGACCAGATCGAAACAGTGAACATGAGTAGGAAAAGAGAACCAACCGTCTGTCTGACCAGACCGAAACAGCAGAGCAGAAGGGGAAAATGAAAATCCCACATTCACCTGACCAGATCGAAACAGTGATGGGAAAAGACTAAATGCTCACCTGACCAGATCGAAATAGTGAACATGAGTAGAAAAAGAGAACCAACTGTCTGCCTGACCAGATCGAAACAACAGAGCGGAAGGGAAAAGGAAAATCCCACATTCACCTGACCGGATCGAAACAGTGAATGGGGAAAGACTCAATGCTCACCTGACCAGATCGAAACAGTGAATGGAGAAAGACTTGATGCTCACCTGACCAGATCGAAACAGTGAACATGAGTAGAAAAAGAGAACCAACCGTCTGCCTGACCAGATCGAAACGGCAGAGTGGAAGGGAAAAGAAAGATCTCACATTCACCTGACCAGATCGAAACAGTGAATAGAGAAAGACTCAATGCTCACCTGACCAGATCGAAACAGTGAACATGAGTAGAAAAAGAGAACCAACCGTCTGCCTGACCAAATCGAAATAGCAGAGCGAAAGGGAAAAGAAAGATCTCACATTCACCTGACCAGATCGAAACGGTGAATGGAGAAAGACTCAATGCTCACCTGACCAGATCGAAATAGTGAACATGAGTAGAAAAAGAGAAGAACCAACCGTCTGCCTGACCAGATCGAAACAGCAAAGCGGAAGGGAAAAGGAAATCCCACATTCACCTGACCAGATCGAAACAGTGAATGGGGAAAGACTCGATGTTCGCCTGACCAGATCGAAACAGCAGAACAAAGAATCAGCAGAAAACTCAACAACCCCCAAACAGGAAAATAAAACAGGGGGAATGAAGAGGTGGTGAAGTATGCCTCCCAGGGACTCTGTCGGGCACCCAACCAGAAAGGGGAGTCAACATTCGCCTGACCAGATCAAAACAGCGAATGAGAATGGCTCAAAATCCACCTGACCATATTCGCAACAGCGAATAATGAGCCCTCCCGAAAGTCTAATGTCCACCTGACCACATTTGCAACGGTGGGACAAAAGAAAAAGTCCAACATCCACCTGACCAGATCGAAACAGTGAATGAGGACAACCCAATGTTCGCCTGACCAGATCGAAACAGCGAAACAAAGGGGAAAGAGAAAGGGAGTTCAGCATTCGCCTGACCATATTCGCAACAGCGAATGAGAACAGCTCAATATCCACCTGACCATATTCGCAACAGCGAATAAAGAGCTTCCCAAAAAGTCTAATGTATGCCTGACCAGATCGAAACAGCAGGACAAAAGACAAAATCTCACATTCACCTGATCAGATCGAAACAATGAATGGAGACAACACAATGTCTGCCTGACCATATTCGCAACGGCGAGACAAAGAGTGAAAGTCACCTCTACAACCACCCGACGCACATGTGCGCGGTGCTGTGAGGGAAAGAGAAGTAGGCAATCCATCGCCTAAGAAATCTCAAACTTATATTTCAATTACCACATGGTAGAGGACAAATCGTCGTGGCCATGAGTAATCAAAACATAAGTAGGACTTCTTTAGGTAAAATTATAATTACATATCATGAAGCAATCGACTGATGTATATCTCCCTAAGAAGAGAAACATACAAACAACCGAGTAGAAAGAAAAAACTCACATTAAGGGAACAGTAATAGAAGTGACAAGGGAACACACTTGCCACTGAGAGCAACAATCATCACATAAAATATTCATGATTATTAAAGAAATCACAGTGGTAATACCCATGCTAACTGATGGGACCCTGTGAAACGTACAAGCAACATTGATGTATCCAAAAGAGGCTGCTCTAAAAGGGGATTTCGTTAAATCACAACCGTTGAAGGAATTTCTTGATTTAAGGAAGTGAATTCAAATTCTTTAGAAAGTCAAATGGATTTGAATGTGATTAAATTGAGCTAATTCAAGTCTAATTCGGTTAAATTAGATTAGACTCGAGTCCAAAATTTGAGTCAATTCGAGTCGGTGCGGGTTCGAGCCAGCGCAGCGAAATTAATCGTACGAAGTAATAACGATCAATCTTAAACCAAATGGGGCAAGATATGACCAAAACGGATTAATTGAGTTTAATTGAATACGCTCGAGCCTAATTCGACTAAATTCGAGTCGATTCGAACTCGAATCGGGCCCGACAAAATTCAACTAGGTCAATTGAAGCTGCTTGAGGGTGCTCGAGCGGAAAACGAGGTCAACAAAGACCCATAAGCTAATAAAATAAACCAACAATCTTTGGGAACTGATACTTATTCTTGATTGTCACCCTATTTTATTCCCTATAATCGATACACATACACGTAGTATCATCCTTTTTCTTCATAAATGGAATAGGTGCTCGGATGGAGATATACTAGTATGGATAAAACCTCAACCAACCAACTCTTAAAGCTACATTTTCAATTCCTGAAGCTTCTTAGGGTCACCTTATATGGAACCTTGGATATTGGAGTGGTACCTAAAAACACATCAATAAATAACTCAATCTCCCTATTAAGTACCAAATTCACTCATTTGTGAAGACATTAAAAAATTTTTGCACAACTGCAAGATCATATAAATATCCAAATTTTTTGGCCTTATTTGAAATAATTGCTAAAAATATTATACAACCCAAATTCCTTATTTAGTCCATGATGAGGGTAGTGGAGTAACCGAAAAATTTGTGAAAATGATGTAAGGCTCTATCAATCCCTAAATAATTCTTAGATTTTATTTTATATAAAAATTATAAAAACCCCACTTAAAATTTGAAAATATACATTTCAAATCAAGCAATATAGTGATAGAGTATAATATCGATCCCATGAGGAATATGTTTACATGCAAATAATAGTACTGTCTACTTCAACAACGATAATTCTCCTACTCAATTAAAATATATTTTGGTGGACATTCAATCAATTAATTTAAAATTAAAAATAATTAAATGAAATATTTTTTGGGATAAATTATTTTGGATTGATGGAATATAAATATGATATTTTTCATAATGATTCTCTTTTATGTTGATGTTATTCAAAGCATATGTATCACCAACCACTCAGTTAATTGTAAAGAGAAAAAAGATAAATTAAGCTCTTCCAACCTCCAAGCCATACTAAACTCCCATAGTATATCACCCTATGAAACTATTAGTAGAGTAAGTAAAATATGTATTGTTAAAACTCCTTCATGATAAATTATTTCTATAAATTTTATCATAACAAGCACTATACTTATGCTTGAATTATTCCAATCCAACATAGTTGGTTGTGCTTGCTTTCCTATTCATAGGCTCCACTTTACACCTAAAATTAACTCTCTCTCTCTCTCTCTCTCTCTCTCTCTCTCTCTCTCTATATATATATATATATATATATATATATATATATATATATATATATATATATATATATATATATATATATATATATATATATATATATATATATATATGGTCAATGTATGCATTAAATGAGGACTTGGTATTTTTAAAACAATATGAAATTATTGATAAAGAGAACTCATTAGTACTCCATATTTAATTTACACCATTAATCTAAAATAAGTGAATTTAGCCAGATATGAAGAACAAGTGAAGCATATTCATTCTCATTTATTGCACAAATAAAATAAAGTATAGAAGAAACAATATCTCCAGATGGGTTCAATGATCTCCTCTACACTTCACCTCAAACTTATAGAATTACTTCCACAAGCACAAGCCAAACACTCTAACGAAATGTATCAACTACTTCTCTGAATACCATTATTTGTCACTCCTAAGAAAAAATCAGAGAAGCACCATAAACAATAAAATAAACAAGTGTCTGAACTCTTCTACCAATATTACAAAAAGATTGTTTATAAAAAAAAATACAAAAAATAGATTATGGTGTCATGGCACTCGACACACTTGCATCGTAGTTCCCATAAAATGAACTAACACCATAGTGCTGAAGGGTTTCCTCCTCTACGGTGCTTGCAGATATGAACCTGCTATTTAATAAATTGATACATCACTTCACTCACAGATCGTGGCCTAAACAGTTACAACTTTAGCACCACGACATTGCTGACGGGTGAGCATTGTTGCGTCTATGTGGTACTCCATTGACTTAGCGGCGCTTCAATTTGGCGTTGCGATGTTGTATAGACATAGACTAGGCTTTTCAGTGATCAGTTCTCCAACACAATAGTGTTGTCAAATAAAGACTGAGCTCTGCAAAATTTATATTCAGGCACTCTAAAGGTGTCAATAATGGTATCGTGATGATATTATGTCTAACGCTACAGTGTTGTACCATACTTAAATTTTTTGCATATTTTCTATATTTTCTTGCACAAACATAACTAAAATAACAAATTTTCACTAACAAATTTACACGTAAAACATAATATTACTTACACTTCTTAAATTCTCCCCATCTTAAACTCTTGCTTATACTCAAATAAATTAAAGTTTGTAATTCTATATAAGCGATCAAAAAAATAAAAAGAGATAATCTAAAATTAGTAAAATATAGGATAATGCATTATATATAGAATTAGTAAAAATGAATCAAAGATGTACTTCTAGTTTGAAAAAAAATAACAATAGTTAAAATTAATCAATCATTCTTCTTTTTTTCTAATTTCAAATTATAGGTTATATATTTAATCATTAACATTTAAATATTATAGTGAATAATATAGTTTTAATAATTGGATATGGTTGTAGTTAAAATTGTAATTTCATTAGTTCTCCATCCCTTGCATTAGCTCTTCTCATCTTATACTTTATAATTTTGTATAAGATTGTATTTCAAATCATAAGTTTCCACATATACCAATTCTTGAATGTACTAATCTTATTCTTTTGATAGTTTTCATTTCTTTTTCTTCTTATGAACTATTTAAAGTTCTTTTTCTTTTTTTTCTTTTGTGGAGCACATAATTAATGATTTTGAATATTATCTTTAGCTTTAAGATTCTCACACAGTGTTAAAAACTTTAATGTATGAAATTGATGATATTACCAATTCCATCTTCAAGTTAGCCAAAATTTCTAATTTTAATCTAATCATATTTAAATTTTAATACTAATTATTCATCTTATAATTTTTAAAAGTTAAATTCATAAAGGTTTAACTTAAAATTTAAAATTATGATAATAGCTCAAACGGTTGAATGAGTTTTGTATTAGTTTTTTAATCTAAGAATTAAAAATAGAGTTCATTCAAACAAGGATCTAGTGTTTTATTAGAATCCTAATGTTGTTTTTTAACAAAATTCAAATATATATTAAACCAAAAATGAAGTACAAGAGCAAATGTAGCAAATGCCAATAAAGCAATAGAAATTACAATGTGAAATCAATCTTAGGGCTCAGTTATTGGCCGAGGCTCCCAGCTTCCCCGAAGCCAAGCACAGATAATCCAATTTGGCGAAGATAAATGTGAGTCCAATCCAACCAACCAAGCAAGAGATCATCACCAAAGGTTTCCACCATCCATGATAATGAAGAAATGAGCCCCAACCACATCATTGCCCAACAAACCCACAACCAACAAAATCGAACGAAACTCCAAATAACCAGCCACAGAAAACAAGAGGGCAACAAGCACGAGAATAAAACGATTATCTACCTCTTCTGCCCCTCCCACGAGAAGCGACAGAGAGAACAGGTCTTTCATGAACCAATTTAAAATCATGTCCAGGATCAGAACCTCCATAATACTCCAAAGAAGAATCAGAATCAGATCAAAATTCAGACGTATAGGGAATCCAATCAAGATGAACCCTCACATCAACCCCAGAATTATCTCCCACATGATACACCAATGCTTGGGGCTCGATTAAGTTCACTGGCACATTAACAAAAGAATTAGAAATAACCACCATACCTTTACTAAAATTAATACTACCTCCAACAACATCACCTCCAATAATAGCCTCAGAAGACTCTACAACAACATTAGATAAAGGAGAAGCAACTGAATTCACACTACCAAAATCAACATTAAAACTCACACATCCATTATGCAGCAACAGAGGATCCCCTACCCCCACCACATCAGGGGCAACCGGACAAAATGGACTGGAAACTACGGGAACAGCATCATTCACCAAGGCCAAATCATCCAACGAATTAACAAGCACAGACATAGGAAAAACCAAATCAAAAAAGGCAATAACCTCCTCACCAACACTAACTTTGGAGGGAGGGCATAGAATATCATCAGTAATAAAAACCTTGCCCCCACTGTCTAAAATGCCAACTTCCTTACATTCACTGGAAACACCATAAACAACATTTCCATAATCGAAACAATAAGCGAGTCAGCTAAAGCCCCAGAACCCACCTCACAAACAACTTAATTTAACTCCTGGTTAATCATAAGAATCGATTCATCCCCAACCAACACCCCAGGAATAGCTAAAGAAGAAACACCTAAAGTAAGATTCTTAACATTTCTAGCCAGAGGGATAGTAGAATTAGATAGCGGAGACAAATCACAATGATCACGAAGATGGCCCAACCATTTACAAGACACACAGAAGTCAGGGAAACTCTCAAAATGCACCTTTTGAATATACCCAGATAACTCAGGCCTGAGCCAAATTTGGGAAGGGAAAGGTTTAGTTATGTCCAGCTCCACCAACACACGCGCTACGGATGGTCGAGAGCCTACCGAAGTTGCAGAATCAACCTTCAAGGGTGTACCGAACATAGAACCTAAGACATGAAGGATCCGGGGGAGTAAAGATGAGGTCTCAGATTTGGAAAGGAAACCCAAATCAAAATTATCGAAGATTCATAACCAATGTCAAGAAGCATAGACCATTTAGTGAGCTTCATGAAGCAATTATTCACTAGATAAGAATGATGGCAAAACACACGGCTATAGTCTAGGTCGTTCGCAAGTTTAACCAGCACATGTGTCTGATCAAGCATCATAATAGAGAACTCATAAATAAGTTTCAAAAAGAAAAAAAATTTAATCGCAACAAGAGAAGGACGACAAGTGGGGAAATAGCCGACCAATGCAAATTGAAAAAGCAAAGCCAGAAAATTTATCTCCTCCTCAAAAATCCATAACGAAGGTAAACAATGAAAAGAACCATGATGAAGCTCGAGGAAACACTCTGATGAGGACCTAGAAAGTGCTTCAGCGAATGACTAAGATTTAAAGGAAACATTCAGGAAACCCGAATGCTCAACTCGTCAGACCGCCATTCCGGCCAGAAAAGGCCGGAGGAGTACAGGCGAGAAGGACAACCTGAAAAAACTGAATGGAAAAAGCTAAGGAGAAAACAAGAAAGGAAAGACAACTTCCCTGAAACATGTAGATGAAAGCTGTCCGGAGAGAGGCGGAACAACCACCGCACGTCGAAAGAGCAACAAGGGCAAAAGCCCTAGCATAGCCAAAGGGGCGAGGAAAAATAGATGAAAATTTACTTAATATAATCCAAATATTTCATAAATTTTATTATCATTTTTATAAAGGTTAATTAAATTAGTAGAATATAAAAATAAATATAGGACAATAATAATTTATGCATGAAGGGGCATTATTAATATATAAATAAACATCAAGAACAAATGCTTTCATATAAGTATTAAAGTGCACATAAAATATGTGTTGAAAATAAAATATGGAATATAATTAACATAATCATGATCGATACTTTCATAACACAAACATGGGTTACCTTCTTGAAGTGCTAATTTTAAAGTATTTAACTAGACTATACCAATCAATAATATTCATAATAAACCAATTTAGTTATTTCTTGCAATTAATAAATATCATCACCTAAATAAGGTTTCAATCTATTATCATTTACCTTAAAGATATACAAGCTTTTCTTGTCTTGTATTTCCACCATCCCATAGAGAATTTTTTATAATAGTCAATGGCCCTGACCACCTAGATTTTAATTTTCCTAGGAATAGCTTAGGTTTAGAATTAAAAAGTAAAACTTCCTAACCATAGATGAATTCCTTTTTATGTAGTTTTTAATCGTGCCATTTTTAACTTTTTCCATGTAAATTCTTTCATTTTCATAAACTTCATTTCTAGTTTATTTTAATTCACTCAATTATAGTAGTCTTTTTCTTTTGACACTTCCAAGCTTTAAATTCAATTCACTAACTTCCTAAAATGCCTTATACTCTAATACCAAAAGAAGATGACAATATTTCCCAATAATTATTTTTTTAGAAATCATACCAATTGGACTTTCGAATGAAGTTCTATATGCCCATAATTCATCATCCAATTTAATTTCTCAATCTTTCCTATTATAACTGATAGTATTTAAAAAATCCTCTTGATTTTTTGAATGCTAAATTCAGCTTGCCCATTTTTTTAGGGATGGTAAGTAGTAGTTATTCTATAAAAAAATCTCAAAATTTATAAGGATAGTTTCTATTCTTTTATTACAAAAATGATTTCTCCATAATTCATTGGAATCCAAAATAGAAAAATATTTTTCTTGAAGAATTTTATCGTAATTTGAGCATCAACTTTAGAGGTTATCACACCTTCAATCCATTTAGAAAAATGATCCACAACAATGAAAATATATTGGATTCCAAGCGATTCCACAGAAAAGTCCCATAAAATTTAATCCCCAAACATAAAATATTTCTATTTTCAAAACATATTTCATTGTCATTTAAATTTTTTTAGTTATATTGCCTTCCTTTTGGCACTGATCACACATTTCTACATATTCCTTCACATATTTGATTAAGGTAGGCCAAAAAATTCGATCTTAAAGGATTTTAGAAGTAGTTTTAAACCCTAAAAAATATTCCCCATAGTTGAAATCATGACACTCACTAATAATGGAATTTTTTTCATCATCAGGAATACATCTTCTTATGGTTTGATCATTGCAATATTTAAATAAATAGGGTTCACCCCAAAAGTAAGATTTGGTATAACTCATAAACTTCCTTTTTTAGATGCAGATAATTTATAAGGAAGTACTCCACTAACAATGAAATTTACAATATCAATGTATCATAGAGATTTGTTCAAATAGTGAACAAATAATTATTCATCATGGAAATTTTCATTAATTTCTTCCTCAACTAATGCATGTTGTTCAAGTCTAGATAGATGGTCACGTGCCTCTCTAAGGTTGACTAATTCTTTGTAATGGTGATTATCATGTAGTTCAAGGAATTATAAGATCATTTGTTTAGATGACTTCCAGAACACTTTTGAAGCATTTATCTAGTTTGATTAATGCATAAAATTAGCACACTAGAAACCTGTTGATGGCAAGCAGTGAATAAATTTAAATAGCTGAGTTAATTTTCTTTGGAAATGAGTCCAATTTAATTTTATAATCAGTTTTTTATTCTGAATTTAGCATCAATAGATGGCTAAAATTTATTGAATTATAAGCATATTTATTATAAAATTGATTGGCAACCTTTTTGTTCCAAATCTATTTTCTTTGTTGATTTTATATTTAATATTCTCCCTTTTTGAATAATATTTGAAAAAAAAATTAAAACTGTCTATACCGGTCCCCAGCTCGAATGTAAGAAGTTGAGAAAATTAAAAAAAAAAATTAATTCAGGCCCCCATAAATACATTTTCTAGCTCTGTCATTGCTTTAGAGTATTGAAAGCTTTATGATATGTAGAGTCAAATCTAAAAAGAACATCTTTCTCTATCAAATGTCATAAGATTGTAGAAATTTTAGAGAAATCTTTTATAAATCTTCTATAAAACTCGCAAGTCCTAATAATCTTCTATTCCCCTTAATAGAGTTTGGTGAAAGAAGTTTTTAAATAGCATGAATTTTGTAATGTCTATTTCTAATCCTTTCCTAGATATATTATGCCCTAACACAATGCCTTAAGTTACCATAAAGTGACATCAATACATCTTTTTAATATAACAATTAAGTGTTCTAAACATGAATTAAATGTAATGCCAAATATAGAAAAATCATCCATGAATATTTCAATACCCTGCTCAAGTAAGTTTGAAAAAATAGACACCATTAATCTTTGCAAAGTTGAAAGAGCATTGCATAAACCTAAAGGAATTCTCTAAAAGCAAAAGTTTCATAAGGATTTGTGAAAGTAGTCTTTTCTTGATCCTCAGGTGAAATAGGTATTTAATGATTACCATAACTTTCATATAGAAAGTAATAAAATAGATGCATTTCTAACCTATCAAGTATTTCATCAAGAAATAGAAAAGGAAAATGATTTTTTCTGGAAGTTTTATTTAGTTTCCTATATTCAATATAAATCCTCCAACCTGTGATAGTTTTAGTTGGAATTTATTGATTATGTTAATTGGACATAATATCCAATCCTCCTTTTTAGGAAAACAATGAATGTGACTAACCCATGAACTATCCAAAATTGCGTAGATAATCCTAGCACCAAACCATTTAAGAATATATCTTTTAACAACATATTTTATTAAAGGATTAAGTCTTCTTTGAGGATCAGCTTTAGGTATATAATTTTCTTCCTTTAAGATTATATGTATACAAATAAAGGGATTAATTCCTTTAATGTCAGCAATAGTCCACCCAAAAGCTTTTTTATAGTTACTAAAAACCTTAATTAATTCAATCTCTTAAAATTGCTCTAGATTTGCATAAATGATTATAAGAAGATGGAAAATTTTGCCAATATTTGAATACTTAAGATGACAAGGTAAAGCTTTAAGTTCTAAAGTTGGGGCCTCTTCAATTGATGGTTTCAGAGTTTTATCTAAAGCTAATGTTTCCAATAACTCAAAATGTCATTTGCTTCAACTTTCTTTTGTAAATCTTTTTTCAATGGGCCTATTAGATGTATTCTATTTTTGCTCCTCTTCTTCTTCCTCAATCACTTCTCCTTATAACATTTTTTTTTCTTTGAAATTTTCTTTTAATACACCCTCTAAATCCAACCTAAGGAAATCTTCCTTCCTTTCTTAAAGGAATTTTATAAATTTTAATACATCAATTGTCACCTCTTGGTTTTGAATTCTCATAGTTAACTCTCCCTTTTGAACATGAATCATAGCTTTCCCTATTCCTAAGAAAGGATCCTAAAATTAGTGGTATTTCTCTAACCTCTTCCATGTCTAAAATAATAAAATTTGTTGGGGAAAAAACTTCTTAACCTTGATCAGAACATCCTTTATTACGCCTTTTGGATAAGTAAATGATCGCTCGGTCAAATGAAGAGTAAGAAAAGTAGCTTGAATCTCTCCTATATCTAACCTCGTATAGATGGACAAAGGCATGAGATTAATACTAGATCCTAAGTAACATAAAGCTCTCCCACATAATTTATCTCCATTAGTTAAAACAATGGTAAAACTCCTAGAATCCTTAATTTTTTCATGAATACTTCATGAATTTACCTTAAGTGGGCGTTCTAAAGCTTCCAGGAGGGGGAAATTAATATTTAATTTTTTAAACACTTTTAAGAACTTTGAGAAATGTTTGTCAAGATTTATTTTTATCACCATCTCAGGGAAAGGGGATGGTAGTCCCTCAATAACTTTTTTATAAACATTTTTTAGGTTCTTTGATAGGTTCAGGTTATTCAAAAGGGCTCTTAATTCCTTGTTTTTCCTCTCCATCATCCTTATCCTAGGGTTTGTATTTTTCTTTATAAGGTTTTTCTAACCCTTTCCCACTTATAAGCTATATATTATGAAAATATTCTACCAAGTTATGATAATGAATCAACCAAGCCAATTGCCTATTTGATCTTCATTTTTTAAGAGAATTAGATTGATTATTCATTTATATTATTAAATAGAGAATAATATTTTCTAAGGATTCCTTTTGATTCCTTTCATAATATATTTATTCAAATTTAGTAGGGCAGTGCTGAGGTGATACATATCTTATCGTAGTGGTCTAATATCTCCTAAGATTATTGTTAACCTTCAATTCATCCATCTTCTTAAAACTAGTTGCAACATGATAAGCCAAAATAGATAAAGAATCATTTTCATAAACTCCAAATCTCCCTTAGGATTCTCACCATCAGTAGGCTATTGAAAATTATTTCTTATAATTTCTTTAATTAATTCAGAAGCATCTTCAAAAGACTTTGACATAAAAGAACCTCCAACTGTAGCATTAATTATGGATTTAAGGGATCATATCAATCCATTGTAAGAAGTTTGAATTATTAACAAAAAAATTAATGCATAGTAAGGGCATTTCCTAAGAAACTTTTTAAATATGTCCCAAGTCTCATAAATAGATTCTCCTTCTAATTAAGTAAAGAATTAATTACAACTCTAAGCTCAACATTCTTAGAGGGTGGGAATTACTTTCCAAATAATTTGGGGGCCAACTCATTCCATGTGATAATAGAGCCTGGGGCAAAGAATTTAATTACACTTTTGTCTTTCCTCTTAGAGAAAATGGGAACAATCTAATTCTAATGGCATCATCACTAACACCATTCTACTTAATTGCTGCACATATTTCTAAGAACTTGTTAAATACATGATAGATTCTTCAGTGGGTGTTCCCCCAAACTAAGAATTTTATACCATTTAAATGATTATAGGTTTTAATTTAAAAATATTTGTTTAGATGGTGGGTCTATTTATGATTTGATGAATTTTGTCTATAAAAGGGTTTGAAATTCCTTAAGTGGCCTATAATAATCTTAATTCTAAATTGGGTTGGCCATTTCAAAAATCTTTTTGGTGGTTCTAATTTTAGAAAGGGTTCTCTCAATTTTAGAATCAAAATTTAAGCATGTAACTATAGATATGCAATCAATAAATTAAAATAAAAGAATAAAAAAATATAGTAGGACTAATTATGCAATTAATTGAACAAAATATTAAATTTTCAAATAAAACAAATTTTGCCCTGGAAACAATATTGAAATATTGATAAGGGAGGTGGAGTAACCTAAGGAAATGTGAAAATTATTTAGAGCATTATCAATCCCTAAACAATGCTTATATTTTCTTCGATATTAAAATTATAAAACAAACTCACTTAATATACACAAGTATATGTGTCGAAACAAGTAATATAGTGAAAGAGTGTAGTATAAATCCTATGGAAAAGAATGTTTAATTATAAACACAAGTATTGTCTACTTCAATTGTAATAATTATCCCACTCAATTAAAATATATTTTGGTGGATATTCAATCACTTAATTTAAAATAAAAAATAATTAATGAAACACTATTTAGAAAAATTATTTTGGATTGCTGGAATATAAATACATTATGTTTCTTATTAGTTCTCTTTTATATTGATGTTATTCACAAAATATGCACCACCAACCACTCTATCAAGCATGATGAGGCAAATGATAAATTAAACTCTTTCAACCTTAATACCACTCAAAACTCCCATCATCTTTCACCCTATGAAAATCTTAGAAGTGTAAGTAAAGTACATGCTTTAAAACCCCTTCACGATAATTCATCTCTATAATTTTGATATATGACAAGCACTATGACTATGCCTGCATCATACCAATCTAATATATCAAATTCTGCCTACTTTCCTATTCCTATGCTCCACACCACACCTGATATTAACTACATATATGGATATTATGTACATTAAATTAGGACTTGGTATATTGAAGACATCATGAAATTATTGAGGAAGAGAACTCATTAGTACTCCTTGCTACATTTACACCTTTAATCCAAAATTAGAGAATTTAGTCAAACATGAACTATAAGTGAGCCATATTTATTTTCATTAATTGCACAAAAGAAAGAAATTAAAGAAGAAAAGAAATCACCATATGGGTTCAATGATCTCCTCTGCACTCTTTTTTAAACTTATAGAATTACTTCCACAAATACAAGCCAAACACAATAATAGAATGTATCTAGAACTTCTCTAAATTTCGTAAGTTGTCTCTCTTAAGAAAAATTTAGAGAAGAACATAAAGGACTTGAATTAAATAAGTGGTTAAACACTTCTACTACTAATAAAAACTTAGTATTTATAGAAAAATACAAAAAATGAATTTTGGTTCCACGGCGTTCGAGACACTTGTGCCGCTGCACCCATAAAATTAACTAACACTGCGACACTGAAGTGTTTCCTTCGCTACAATGCTTTGTAATATGGACATATTTTTTAATGAATCAAAGCATTGCTTCACAAGAAAATTGTGACCAAAATAGTTATAACTTTAATGTCACGACACTGCTGATGTTTAATCTTTGCGATGTCCACATGGCACTCCTTTGACATAGCAATGCTGGACACCATATATGGTGTTTTGCAAATAGAGACTGGCTTTACACCGCTGACTACTTCGGCATTGTGTCCCTATCAGATAGAGACTAGACGCTTCTATGAGAATATTTTTAATTTAATAATACTTTGAGTCCCATACATGATTTGATTAATTTATAATTTAATATTTTCTTTTGATTAAATTTATATATTTAGATAATATACCACTCTGAGGGGTAGACTAATGTCCTTCAATCAATCTGAAAAAAAAAAAAGTATGCTATATTTTTCTAATCAGATGTGGCCTAGGGAATATGTAATTCATCCTAGATGATAAAAAAATATATTATCCAATCATTCCAATTAGAGAAATAAATCATTAATTTATTTCCATAATTAAGTATTGAGATATTTCATCCACTATCAAATCAAACCAAATATTCACCTATCTTTTGATTATCAAATTAAATTTAAAATATTGATAAGCTAAAGTTTGCATTCACAGATTTTATCTCTATCTTGGAAAGGAAACTAAAGTAGGGTTTATTTTTAAGAGCCAGACGCAATATAAGGGCAATCCCCTATAGTTAATTATATCTCTTAAGATGATACTCTTAATTTAAATAAAGAGTAAATAATTATATATATATGTGTGTGTGTGTGTGTGTGTTTAAATAAATATTTGGGCTAATTAAATTTCAATGTATAAGCTTTAGATTATAAATTCTAAAATTTAGATTTAAAGATTTAGATTTGATTGGAAGAAGAAATGTGTGAAGAGAAGGCTGTATATAATTTGGACTTATCACTTGCCTAGTGTGTGCAAGTTCGTGCAGGTTGTTAGACCTAATAAAACTATCTCAATGCTAATCTAGAGGGTGGTGAATTGATAATTTAAAAAAATATCTTAGATTTTAGAAAACAGTTTAAGAAATTTTACTCAATGATCCTGAAGTATGTTGATGTTTGTAGAAATAAATTTTCACAAAAATATTTTTCAATCACAATAATATAAAGTATAGAAAACAAAAATGCAGTAAAAAGTAAAAGAACATAAGAACACTAAATTTTGTAGTTGTTCGGTCCAACTAAACCTATGTCTACTCCCTGGAATCTTCTTCTCTAGGTGTTATACTAAATATAAGTGACTCTCCTTTTGCTCCCATAGTAAGGCAAAGAAGCCCATACAACACCTCTCTTGCACCAACCCAGTATGGTAGAGAACCGTCATCTTTTTTTATCCTCTTAGTGAAGGCAAAGTACCATAATCCTTTTTCACCATCCTAATGAATATAGAGTACCGTCATCCTTTTTCACCCTCCTAGTGAAGGTAGAGTACTGTTGTCCTTTTTCACCCTCTTGGTAGAGCTATTATTATGTACGAACACTGGACAGGAGAACGGTCTGGTTAAGTGTTGGGTACCCAGCGGTATCGAGGGGTATCAAGTGCGGGTACTGAGATGGATACCTAGCAATGAGGTGATGTGGCGCATTTTGATTGGTCTCCAAATGCTCTCTGATCTCATCATAGAATAATAAATCCTCCTGGTGAAGGCAGAGTACCCAATCTACTCCAGAGATCTTCTCTTAAGAGTCTTCAAAGAAGTAGGATAGAGTTTTGATAAATAACTAAGAGATCCTCACCTTTGGGTAACCTTGTGAATCCCTCACAATTTCTTTTTGTAATATTTCACACTCTCCACTCCCAAACACCTTCCCAAATCACTCTCTTTTTCACTCTCAATAGAAATGTATAGCAAATAGATCACAAAGTCAGTTTTTATGACTTATTATATAGAAAACGCATAAAAAAACCATACATAAACTGAATGTTCAAAGTGAAAATGAGTCAGATTGTACAATATGATAGTGGATCATATGTACAAACAATATAAAAAGCATGGGACAATTTGTTATAAATATTATTTCATACATTCTTAGTCATCTGTATGATTTACAGATCATTTGTACGAACAATTAAAGTTTGTATGGATAATCTAGTACAAAGCTTATTTTATATTCTGTCAGTCATCTGTATGATGTCTAGATCATCTATATGAATCATTTAAATTTTATCTGGATGATCTGGTACAAAGCTTATTGCATACACTGTTAGTCACCTATATGATATTTAGATTATTTGTACAAATAGTTATAATTTGTCTGGATTATCTAATATGAATCTTATTTCATGTACTGTCAGTCGTTTATATAAACTAATATTATATAGTATAAATAGTGTTTAAAAAATAATAATTTCAATTTTAACTTTCACCCCCTTTGTGTGTATGCACAGTTACCTAATTAGAATCACACAATCTAAGACTCAATAAAATAAAAATTACTGACTTCATTACATAAAATATGATTCTACTCTTTCTTGAAATCTTCAGTAGTCTGGAATATGATTTTCTTAAAATGTTAGTATACACAAAAATAAGCAGACATATATATAATATATGTTAAGAAAAATAGTAATAATATCATAACAATACTATTTTATTATCATCAAAAAATCACATTACCTAAAACTCAATCTTAATTTCAAAGTTATAACAGTGAGTTTTCAACTAACAATTCTAATCATAATAAATTGTTAATGAATGAGGGATTTTAGACAGCTCTATCCTAGGAATCAAGGAATGTATAAATAAATTTATATCAAATGCAATATAATATGCTTACAAAAATTAAAATCTATAAGTATGCTTATGATTCATGAAAAATAATTTATATAAAAGAGTTAATTTTAATAATATAAAATTTATAGAGTATAATATAGGGTCTACAGAAAAGTAAAGGTGGCCAGGCCCCACCTACAAATAAACATGGATTCTAATCCTATAAGAACATCTAGAATCAAATACAACTGGTTATTATGTTTAGGCTCCAAGTCTTTTGTGGAATTCCAAAAAGGAATATCCTCTTGAAAGATGACATTACTTTTAAGAGCCCCACCTATATGTGTATAAGC
Source organism: Dendrobium huoshanense (assembly GCA_016618105.1). Lineage (NCBI taxonomy): Eukaryota > Viridiplantae > Streptophyta > Magnoliopsida > Asparagales > Orchidaceae > Dendrobium > Dendrobium huoshanense. The sequence continues at coordinate 77,241,795 of CM028345.1, forward strand.
AGCTGCCTTTCATTCTTTTACAACTCAGGACTATATATAACTTGATCTATATACATGAATTATATGAAATTTAAAATTTACAAATCTCTTTACAAGCATATCATCTCTAAGAACATTTTACTTTATAGAAATGTTAAAGCAGGTAAGTACAATACATTTATAAAAGTGCATTATGAGTAGTTATATATACAGGAAAGTAGTGGCAGAGCCAAAAAATTTATTCAGGGGGGCCTAAATTAAACACTATAGGAAAATCACCTATTACTTATAGAATTTTCTAGCGATCAATTTTCTGCAGTTTTCGATGGTCAATTTTCTGATGGTATGCCATCTCATCGAGAATTTTAGAATACATTAATATAGTTCCATTTTTCATCTTATTACTGGATCCAAGAAGAGCTATAAGATCAAAATTAAGAATGCAAATAACATGGCGAGAGAGGACCGAAAGGGGAAATGAAAGCCATTCTCGAGGTTGTAAGTAAAAATGGTTACTTTAAAATGAGTGTAAAATATAAATAATTCAATTAAAATGTATATTACACATATCTCAAATTAAATACAATACTTTTAAGATCCATTTTGACAAAAAAATTTGATCAATAAATTCTATAACTATTTTCTTATGAATATACTACATGTAGTAAAACTGGTGACTGAATAATTATACCTTAATCTCTTACTTTTCTTATAAAAAATTGCATTAGGCTTTATATGATGCATAGCTAAGAAAAACAAAATTTAGGGGGGGGGGAGTAAATAAAAGTAAAGTACATGTCCCTCACTTATTCACTCTACTCTCTTGTGTACTAATAGAAAAGTAAATATTACATGCTATGTCTTACAGAAAAGTAAGTAAACACACATAGATTCCCTCTAGGCAAGACACCTACAATCATACCACAATATTCAACCAACCTATCCTAAGCTATAGTTGGTTATCCAAACTAAACATCTAAGTGTGTGAAAGATGTTGTGTGGTTTTAATATGTCTTATAGGGATTTATTTTTGAATTTTACTTGTTGTATTTCATTAATTATTATTTGAATTGTTTAATTAATGAATTAGAATTTTAAAATTTTATTTAAATTTGAATCATTAATCTTTGATTTTTAATCTTTTTTATTTGAAATTTGTTGTATTTTTGAATTTTATTTATGATATTTAATTAATTATAAATTAATTTATTTAATTAATGAATTAGAAAATAAATTTTTTAATTAAAAAACTTATTAAAAGGAAGTTATGATTTTTTTAATTTTATTTTATATTATTTTAAATTTTTTAATATTTTTATCTTATTTTATTTTTATTTGAATTTTAATTAATTTATTTAATTAATAGTTAATTAAGTTTAATTTAATTATTAATCAAAATTTAATGAGATTTAAATTTGAATTTTTAATTTTAGATGATTACGTATTTAATTTAAGATTAATTGAAGCTTAATCCAAATTCTTAATATTTTTATTTGAATTACTATAATTTATTGGAATTAAACCCTTAAAGAAGGGTTTATCAAAATTTATCAATGTTTGAAAATCAATTAATATCAAATCAATGTATTAGATAAGAGGAAAATATGCCACTAGTTTTCTATGTTTGAGCTTCATCCAAATAGGATTTATGAGGTGAATCCTAAATTTAGCTACGTTAGCTGACACACTTCCTTAGTTTTTGTTTCTAAGTGTCACTAAGTTGAAGGGATAAAATCAAATTCTCCTAACCCTTTGTACATTATTTACAATCACATCAAATAATCAATAGCAATAGAGGTGTTCTAATACTATGTGGAATACATGATAGTAAATTATTAAGGATATAGGTTACATAATAACCTATTAACTTTAGTATTTAACTATAAGAGATTGAATACATCAAACTAAATGAAAGATATTTGAGGATGTAAGAAACATCCTCAAATAAAACTCAATTTAATTTGAAGTCAAAATCATGCATGGTTTAACAATTATGTATATAAATCAGTATATCATAGAAAGCTAATTTTTCTCAAACCATGCATGATCACAGTCTAAATATACCTTTTAGTGAAAGAGGACTCCTCATTTATTCCATAGAGCCCTAATATGCAATTATTTGATTTAAATTGAAATAGTTATGAATTTCCAAATTTTAACCTAGATCTTTATAAATTCAAAAGCTAATTGAGATTGCATCAAATGGCATTAGGAAAATTAGAAAACATCAATCATAGACCCTAACATATCTCTGTGAAGCTTCAAAATAAAATAATATATATTTAGATTTATATATAATTTAAAATAAAATTAGGTTTTTTATATTTTTGAAATAATTTATAAAATAATTAAAAAACCATTTTATTTTTTAAAAATAAAGTAGATAAAAATATAAACAAAATATACCCAAGAACCCAAAATTTGGTTAAGAAATGAATTTCCTACAAATTTTTTAAGTTCTGTTATTTTTCTGAATTAATTTTAGGGATTTATTTACACAATCAGCCAGCAGCACTGACTGTGCAATGCGCTGTCCATGCAGTAGCAGGGTATTGGGTCACACTGATGGCGAAGAACATTTGATTCAGCTCACTAATCCAACGTGGCTTGGGAATAGCCGTGGGATCAATCCACTGCTCAAATATAATGGTTGAGATTAGAGCTTGTGGTTGATCAAGACAAGGAGGATCAAACAGCCATCTGAGACCCTGTTGTTTGAAATAGACGATCATGATTTAGTCAAACAAAGATCTAGTTCTTCTGTAGCTTTAATCAGTTGACTAAACTATGGAATAACTCATTCACAAGTGTTGATCTAAAATAAACATATCAAACGGGTGTGGCTTCGTCTTATTCATCTCGTTAAAATGCAAACCCTAAAATCATTTTTATTTTCCTTCTCAAAACAAACTAGATCAAAAGACTCTCAAGATTGAATAGAGATAAACACTACAGGAAAATCATCTATTTTCGGGGGAATTTTCTCGCAAAAATTGATCATTTTCTGACAGTTTTCAAAATTATCAGCGGAAAAAATTTTGTCGGTAAAACTCGCTTCGAAAAATAAATTTTGGCAAAAAAAATTTCGGTGGTTTCTGGCGGGAAATAATTCTGGCGGCTTTCCAAGGGAATTAAAAAGCCAGAAAATTAAAAAATTGCGTGCTCTCCCACCTTGCTACCCGCTTGATCTCGCCGGAAGCTGCCCAGCAGCACACTCCCAGCCACAGCCCAACAGCCCGCTTCTAAACCCGCTTGGTAGCCCGCACGCTACCGCACCTATGTGCTCCCGGTGCCTATCCCAGTAGCCTGCTATCTCGCACCCGCAGGGCAGCCCTCTCCCGAGCCCTTGTGCGTCTGCGCCAGCCTAGCAGCCCGCTCCCGTGCCCGCCGGTCAGCCCGTCCGTGGGAAAGAAACAGCCGGAATATTTCATCAAAAAAGTTATCTCATTGATTTCCATCAAAAATCTGATAGAAACCCACCAGAAAATTAACGGCCGGAAAGCTGCTGGAAAATTTCGTCGGTAATGAGTGATTTTCCTGTAGTGACAATAGGGTCTATTAAAGAGTAGGGAAGAGTTTTAAGAACCTTTATGATCACCTAGGGTTTAGGATATACCTCTATAGAAGTTATCTCAAAAGGTTTTTAATGTCTTTATCTCTTCATTAAAGATCTCTCTAGAGATTTGTAGAAGATGCCAAGCTCTAAAAATGAACGGGTGAGAAATTCAACTCATAGGAATGGAAGATCCTCAGGCCCTACGTCAACTTTGTCGCCGGCAGTTTCAAACATTGATTATTTTAAAATTTTAACTAAATGGAAAAAACCAATATATAATGGAAAATAATTTTGAATAATAATTACAATTTTAGACAATAATAAAGATTATAGTAGTAAAAAAAAAATTTATATTACTTTTTTTTATTTTTTAGAGCAATAAAATTACTAGTAATTAATCAGAGCAAATGCTTCGAAAAAAATAAAATTTAAAAGATTACAATCATAATATATGATCAAATTACATATAACAAAAATAAAGCTTGGATGAAATAAAATACAAAGAAGTAAAAGAAATAAAAACCATAATTTTTATACTAGTTTGATTGAACTCGACCGACATCCACTCCCCAAAGGTCCTCCTCATTGGGATTTCCATTAGTAAACACTCCTTCTACACTCATTAAGACAAAAAAGCCCTCTTCAAAAGGTTAAACCCTTTTTATGCTTACTACATTGGAGAAAATGAAACTCTGTCTTCCCTCATTTTTCTCCTCAAAATGGGGGAGATACCGCTCCTTCCTTCTCCTCCTCACAATGATGAGGATGCCACTCCTCTAGCCTCCTTGGCTAGTCACAAATCTTTTTCCTAAATACCTCTTCCCTAAAGCTCCACTCCAAGAGCTCTAAAACCACTACCCAGAGGACCCAAGGTATATGACAACAAGGATAAATTTGTGACTCCCTCATATAATAGTCTACTATGATGAAAATAATTAAATTCAAATATTTAAATAAAGCCTAATTTTTAATTCAATTATATTAATCATTTATTATGAAGTGTATATTATACTATCTGATTAATTAAAAACCCATTTATAAGCTCTATTATTGAACTATATATTATAGTATGATTAGCTATGTCAAATAAGGAATTGTCTAAGATGAACTAAGGTTCATACCCCAAATATTTTAAAAAATTGTTATAGTTGTTCACTATATGAAAAATAAGCATTATTGGCAGACAAAATCCACTTGAAAATGCTCAAAATTTGTCAAAATTTAGCATTTTCATCAGATTTCTGACAATTTTTTACGGTAAAATATAAGTCTGAAAAATGTTACCAGTGCAAAATAATCTGACGAAGATATTTCTGAAGGATAATATGTCAGAAATCTATTCAATGAATATACTCCGCTGAAAAAATTAAAAAATGAAAAAATAAAACAAAACATAAAAAAAAACACCAATTGGAAATCCCGTGCACCCCGCCCACCCCCCCAAGCCTACTGCCCACACAGCAGGCCAACCTTCAGACCCATGCAACCCACCTAGCTCACCGCCCACACTACCCAATGCCGACCCGCCCAGCCTAGTTCACGCCGCGTGACCCTGTGCCGACCCATCCTTGACCTGCCCGCCGTATTTGCACGTAGCGATATTCGAACCGCGCCCTCCTATGTGCGTGCATGCCAACAGTATCACTAGTCCATTGCTAGAAAACTGTTATACTTATTAAGTTTTTTTATTTATATTATAATGCAAAATATTTAATTTAAAATCATTAAGATATTTAAATAATAAGCTTAATAAAATAAAAAATAATAAAATTAATTTATAAAAGTTGAGCTATTTTAATTTAATTTATGTTTTATTTAAAATTAATTTAGATCAAACAAATTATTATATTTAATTTAATAATACATTTTTTAATATAAAATAATTAATATTGAATATTTTTAAATAGTTTTAATAATCATTTTCCAGGAAATTTAAAAATCTGTCAGAAATTCTGCCAGAAAATTCGATAGAAAACCCGTAAAAAATTCCACCAAAAAATTTGTTGGTTCTGGAAAATCTGCCGAAAATATTTCACTGTAAATTTGCTAGAAAATTCACTTAAAATTCAGATGAATTTTTTTTTAGGAAATCAGCATTTTTTCTTTAGTGGTTTTGGATCATATTATATAATTATCAATCAATAATTGATCTTGATATGATTGTTGGATAAATTATTAAAATTAGGCCACATTTATCAATAAATGTATAATATAAAATCTATTGTATAGTTTGAATAGGTCAAAGTTCAATTTTCAAATTTGTATAAATTTGATAACTTTAATGCAATGGTGAGGTTTTAATATAATAACTGTTTGATCTATATAAACTTAAGTCATATAATATGACAGGTTATTCTAAAAATTAATTTAATTAAACACTTGATTTCAAATTATGTATTAACAGATCATACAGTACGATTAGGACCATACAATATGATTTAACAGAGAATTAAAGTATTTATTTAATTTTATCCCAACTTCTGAGTGTGTGCTTAGTTGCATTCTCAAGATACACCTAATTGCATAAAGAACTCAAGAAAAAGAAAATAAAGACTCTTATTACAAATTTAACGATACTCAAAGCTATTATTTCTTGAGTTTGCTTCTTTCACTAGGTTGTGCATGTTGTATCTAAAATATTAGTAGTACATAAAAGAAATAAGTAATATTATAAACGATACTCAAAGCCATTGTGTTATGTTAAAAGTCAAATTCTCATTTAAATCTAATAAAGAAATATTATTTCTAATCTTTTTTAACCAAGTCTTTTCAAGTCTACCTATACCTTTCTTAACATAAGTCAAATCTAATACTTCTACTTTCCTAATTGGGTGATCAGAAGGTTGTTTTATGTGACCCAACCATCTAAGGTGACTTTCTCTAATCTTATCTTCCATTGGTGCTACTCCAACCTCTTCACGTATATACTCATTTTGTATCCTATCTCTAAGGCTAAAGGCACTCATCCCCCTGAGCTTCCTCATCTTTGCAACACTTAACTTAGTATTATACTTCTCTTTTAATGGCTAACATTCGAAACCATAAAGCATTGCAAATCTCACCACCATCTTATAGAATTTTTGTTATAGTTTAAGGGGTACTTTTTTATCACACAACAAGCCCGTTACATTCCTCCACTTCAACCATCCAACTTGAATTTTGTTGATAATATCTCCTTCTATTTCACCATCTCTCTGAATAATAGATCCAAGATATCTACAATGTGTACTTTTATTAATTACTTGATAGCCCAAAGTCCCAATCCCCTCGCTAGGCCTATTATTACTAAAATTACACTCCATATATTCAGTTTTAGATGTACTTAAGCAAAAACCTTTAGACTCTAAAATTGACCTCCATAATTCATGTTTACCTACAACTCCCTCTCTAGACTTATCAACAAGTCGAATATTATCAACAAAAAGCATACACCAATGTAAATCCTCTTGCAAATGTCTAGTGAGAACATCCATCCATGACTAAAGAAAAAAAAAAAGATATGGGCTTAAGGATAATCCTTAATGTAATCCAACCGAAATAGGAAAATACTTGGTCAAAGGACCACATCTATCGAGAACTTAGAATCCAAGAATAAAATAAACTATATTTTAGTTTCTCTAAGGTAGAGAAAATATCTCTAGAACCATAGACTAATTTTCTAAAAAATCATTTTTAATTTTTAAAATATGTTGAATATCATTTCTTTCTTTCAAGATAGTTTGTTATTATGTATTCCACATTTGATCATAAAATGACAAAATCTATTTCTATTTTCAAAGTTACAGTAAAATATTATTTCTATCTTTCATATCACTTGTAATTTACTATGTGGCATTTTATTATAGAAATATACATTTCAAACCATGCAAAAATTTATTTTCCCACACATTTATGGTTAACCTACTTTGTTAGGTATTTACGACAATCAATTTTATCAATTAGGTAAATTTGGTAAAATTAGTCCTATAAGATTAAATAGTTTTGTTTAGTCAAGGGTCCAATTAGCTCTATGAAAGGTCTATCTATCCTAATTAGGTTATTTATAATTAATTAAGATTTATTCAAAACATAAGCCTAGATCACTTTTTCTAATCATAATATCAAGGTCCATATTGATCTAACTAGGTTTTATTGAGTCAAGTAAAATCATTTAGCCTATTATACTGGTCATATATAATAGCATAAATTTTGATTTACTGATCCAAATCTTGTAAAAGTGTTTTGACCAAGTGACTAAACCATTTGCCTCATGATTAATAAATGGATAAAAAGAAGAAAAGGGCTAGTTTGATCATTTTCCAGTTAAGCCTAAAAGATGAACTCAAAAAGCCTCATGGTAAATATATTAGCAAATAATTGAACAAGTAAGAAAGATATGGAGTATGTACATTGACAACTATGTCCATTACATCTAAATTGGGTTAAGCCTTGAAAGAGGTCTACCCTATGTCAAGCTAAGGTCCAACCTCACTTCAAGAAATTCAACCATTACCAGTGGTTTACCTATAAATACCGGCAGTTATGAAAAAAATTGGCAGCTTTTTGGCGGTTGTCACACCGCCAGAAAAAACGGCATCAGAAACCATTGCCGGCGGCATTTTTCAGGCAGTTTATTTCCCGTACGGCTTTCCGGCGGCATACACCGTCGGTTATCACATGTGTGGTTACCGGTGGCTTCCCGGTCGTCCGACCGCTGGTATAAATACCATCATTTGACTATCGGTAGACTGTCGGGAAACGTACCGTCGGCTAACTGGCGATCATAGCCGAAGGCATTGCCGACGGTTATAGCCGTCGGTGTGTCATCGAACAACTGTCGATAGAGTCGATAAACTGCCGGTAAAATACTAGCGGTTATAAGAGATTTCTGGCAGCGTCAATCAACCATCTAGTATCAACCATTCTGGTGGCTAAACTGATAGTTAGTCACCGGAAACCTGTAGCACCTGAAAAAATAAATTGACAGCCTCCCCTCTATTTGAGAGATTTTCACCATAAACTCTAAACATGAACAAAAAACTGACTTACATGTTCAATTTTGGGCAACACGCCACTATAATCCATCACAGCACAATAATTATCTCAAATGTATTCATAAACTAAGCCAAACAAAATAATAAATAAAACCATAGTTCTAACTTCACAAGTTCAACTAAGTTCATCAAACAAAAGTTCAAAGTTTAATAAGTTCAACCAAATAAGTTTACAATCAATTCATCATAACTTCATCAAACATAAAAAAGTGCTAATTTTTTATTGTATCCTCGCTGTCTGGAGATGCATATGGCTGCTCTGTCTCTTACTCTTTCTTTCTTTGATTTTCATCTCTGTAGGATTGCAGCTCTGCTTGCACTTCATTTTGAACATTTCTCATCTCTTCAATCTCTCTAGTCAGCACTGCAACCCTTTGACTTACAGTTTCTTCAGCTCCACTTAGATCATAAAATGCTGAGGTGGATGAACTGCCCTCATAAGCATAGCCCTGTGAACCCAAGCCATATACCCTCCCCCTCTGTCTTCCACCAACAACATATATCCATATATGATACTCAGAAATCTGGGTCGATCCTGAAAATAATCCCTCACCAGTGGACGGTCGACTTTTCTTAGCTCATACAAAATTATACTGCGAGAATAAATCCATAAAATATTTTGATATTATAATTATTATTATTAAAATAAATTTATATTCCCAAACTTCAAAAAATTATACTCACATGAGCCTTCTTAGCCTTTTCATCGACCTATTGATGGTCAGCTTATTGTTGATGAGTTTTTGTATGCAACTCCAGCGGTATTGGCTCCCGACCAAGGTACTCTTTCTGAAAATATAAGATATAGTTATAATAATATAGAGATATTTAATAAACTAATTTAAAACTCTTACTAGTCCTCGTTTATGTTCCGTATGAGGAACAAATCCACCAGTATGAAGAGAGCTTCCTAAACCCTCACAGTCAGAGGCTCTGTTCTGCTTATTCTATTCTCTTATTTTTATGAACTCATGGGTCACCTAAGCTCTACTCAGATCAGCCCATACGCCCTCTTCAATCCATATTGAATGCTACCCAGACTTTCTAATGTCCGTGAACATGTCCCTAAGATGGGTCGCTCCTCTCTTCTCAAAATTGATTCTGATCTTCGTGCTATGCTCAGGCAACAACCTAAATTCTTTCTATAAAAATTTAGGCATAACCAACAAGTTTAATACAAATTAAATTAAATATTTGAATTCATACCAAATAAGTTTATTTGAAATTCTCTAAACCACATATCCCTAACCTCCTTTGGGATCTTCTTCCATAATAAATAAGGGGCATCATATTTGTTCTTTATAATATCTCGAATCTTGTGTGTAGGTGGCCTTAAAGGATTCAAGCTGCATATTATTTTTTTTTTTTTGTCAATAATATATAATATATCAAAATATAATTAACTTAAAAACATAAAATGAACTTACTTATCGCCCTCAAGCTCAATATATTGACGCTTATCTTCTGCAGCTGCAATGATCCCCAACACCAACCTCTACTGGTCTAGATGGTCCACCATATTCTAGCTGCACCGAATATGGATAATAATATGGGTTGGGGTAAGGAGGGTGAGGACCAATGGATGGACCTACTTCCTGTGATGATGATGGGGATAACATGAATAGAATGGAGCAGCATGTGTCTGGTCTGGAGAGGGAAGGTGAGAACTCATCGAGGGAGGAGGGAAGTAGCTAGGGAAGGGTGGTGGTATAATAGTATGTGGATCTGACTGACCCTGACCCTGCTCACTCGGGGACTACTGCTGGCTCCTGGGTGGTGGTGGTGTAGGTATAACCGGTGGAACTGATCTTTATCCCTCGCCTTCATCAGGTTGTCTGGCTATGTTGGGAGTAACACTCAACTTCTTCTGACAAAACTTTGAGGCAAATGATTTACGAGGAGGATCATTACCTAAAACCATCTACATCAAAAGAAATAATTAGTAAAGTATTATAATGTATAAAAAATATAATTCTACAATTTAAAATATTATAATATACAAAGAAATAAAATAATTAATGAATTATAAAAATAAAGAATGCTAGAATATAAATAAATAATTAATATTTTTATTGCTCAAAATTCAAAAAGTATAATTCTAAATATTACAAAAAGTAAAATTCTACAATTCTAAATTATAAAAACTATTCATAATCAGAACTGTTTTCATTGCTCTCAATGGTATCTTCACTTTCATCATCATTCTCATCTTTGCCTAAGCTAGTTGAACTATTTACATCTTCTAACTGCAATTTATTACTAGAGGTTGTAGTTGGTATCTCCTCAATTTCAACAGTCCTACAACTTGACATCTCATCCTCTTAATGTGCAGTTACTATAATGTATTATTGATCCATTATTTCCCGCGCTTTTATTTTTATGACAGCTACCCAAACTTATTTATCTCTATGACCACTGGGATATTTACTAAAATAAACTTGAATAGCTTGACTTGCTAACACAAATAGATCAAACTTCTTGTATCTTCTACTATATTTTATATCGACTAAACCATACGTAGGATGAACCCTTGCACCTCTATTCTGTACTAGATCATACCATTGACAGTTAAACAAGCATATAAAGTTTTCATCTTCGCCTGGGTACTCTAGGTCAAGAACCTCATTCAGAATACCGTAATAATCACACTAATCTTCTTCATGAGTGTTCCCTCTAACACATACTCTATAATTTTCAATTTTTCTTTTTTCACTCCATGATTTGGTATGAAATCTTAACTCATTCACTATATATATTGGCTAGGTTTTAACTTTTTACATTGGACCCCATACTAGTGCTTGCAAACCTTTATCGAAACATTTATTATCAGAGTTTTGTACCTAAAAATATTTTCAAATATTAGTATTTTTTGTAATAAATAAGATGTGAATAGCCAGACAACTTGCTTAAAATTTATGAGCTCACATAAGATATGAACCAAGTTGGAAATTCATTTGCAACAACTTGCTTAATATCCCTTAAATCTGTCAGAGACAAATTGCTTATGAAATACCTAGTGACAAATAATACTTCAGTATTTTAAATAAATATTACTTATTACTGACATTATGGAAGAACCTACTCTAAGATTGGCTCAACTTCTTCACAATTCAGTACCATATATAAATTCGTTGTTTTGATTTCTAAATCATTGAGAAATCTTTCAACACATTTGCCACTAGGCTTTTCATAACTTCTAAATACTGATAGTGTAGCCTGTGATTGTTCTTCTACATCAAAATCTATGTTACGACCAATCTTTATTCTTATACTCTTTATATGGGGCTCAAAGTAGTAGAAGCAAAAGTGAGTAATTTCTTGAGACAAATATGCTTCATATATCGATCCTTCTAGCCGTGCTTTATTCTTAATATATTTCTTCAACTTATTCAAATATCTATTAAATAATTACAATTATCAAGTTAATAAACATATGTTATTGAAATTACTGAACGACAAGAGGGGGGGTGAATTGTAAAAGTCTTTCGATTAATAAAATTAACCCTAAACAAGAGTTCTAATTTTTTTGTTGTTTTTGAAATATTAAAACAAAGATTTATGCAAATTTGCTTTCACAAAAAAAAACATGCAATAGATATGACAAGATTAAAGTGCAAGCAACAAGTAAGCAATGATAAAGAAAGAACACACCAAGAATTTTATAGTGGTTCGGTCAAAATATGACCTACGTCCACTCCCCGGAGTCCTCCACTCCGGGATTTTCACTATCAAAATAGTTCTCCTTTTTCCCCCCTTGGCAAGGCGGAGAAGCCTGTACAAACCTCCCTTTCACCAACCGGCGTGGCGGAATACCAAACTCTATTTTCACCCTCTTGGCGACGGCAGAGAACCTTCTCGTTTTTCTCCCTCCTGGAGAAGGCAGAGAACCTCGAGGTAACGGATGTAGACGAGCCTTTCCCTTGGAGATCCTTCCTCAAATCCTTCTCGGGCCACAGGAGGAGCAAGATGCAGCAAGCTTGGAGCAACCGTGTGATCTCCCTCACACCTCTTCTCCCTCACAACGCTCACCTCCTCCTTCCTCTCTCAACCCTCAAGAATTCCTCTAGAATTTTCTCCCTTGGAATCCCTCTCTAACCACGTTCACCCCCTCTGTAATTGTTACCCAAAAAGAGTTGTTTGACACCTAAAAACGGGCTCCAAAAACCTCTGATTTCAAAATTAGCCGTTACTGTTCGTACAGTACGATTCAACATCGTACAGTACGATCTTCACAAACAGCCGTCGTCCTGGTACGAAGATGTACGATCAGTACAAAAATAAATCGTACTGTACGATATAATATCGTACGGTACGATCCAACAAGCTACTACTCGTACAGGACGATGGTCTGGACGATCGGATGTCGTCTCTATTCATCGTATGGTACGATTACTATCGTACAGTACGATGTTCAAATTTTCATTAGTCCTGGATTACATGCACTAATCACGGGTTAATTTTAAGTAAGTATTAAAAACAGATCGTACAGTACGAACTTGTTCGTACAGTACGAACGGCGCAAAAACACTTACTTAAACTATGTCACGGCTAGGGTTTTGGATCTGAACATATCGTACAGTACGAAAGACTTCGTACAGTACGATCTATTCACAGAATTGTCCACATAACTTAGATCGTACAGTACGAAATAAAATCGTACAGTACGATCTACAGAGAAGAATTTTAGTTATAATTTGCAGTTAAAAAAAAAAACTCTCCCCCTGTGTGTGTGCATGGTTGCTCTTACTCTTACGCATTTTGTGGCCAGACTCAATAAAGTAAAAAGTGCAATAAATGAAAAATACAATATTTGACTCATACTCCTAATCTACCCGGTCTTGAGTCTTCCTTTCTTCCTGAGTCACTTGTGATCTTCCTGAAATGTTAGTGCTCAAGAAAAATAACAGATAAAATAATAATCAATGAAAAGCAGTTCCAAAACAGTCATTATTTGGCATCATCAAAATCTCAAACTCGGGGTCATGGGTTGCAACAATCTCCCCCTTTTTGATGATGTCAAATAATTTGTTGCAAGTAAGAAAGAAAACCATTTCTTTTGAAAAATATTTCTTTTGTTGTTAATTTTTTTTTGTTTTTTTTTTTTAAATTAAACACAAGAAGAAAAAAAAAAATACTACAAGTAAGTACAAAACAAAAGATACTGCATTTAGATGAATAGGCATTACAACAAACTTCTCCCCCTTTTGACAGCACAAAAAGGAGGAGCTACTAAAAGCAAAAAGTAAGAGAAGAAAACAAACAGAAACTACAATGCTAACATAAATAAACTAAGCAGACGGGTCCTGATCTGGTGGTGGTGGAGTGTGTGGTGATCAGGAGCAGCCCTAAAGAATTTTTTTTTTTTTTTTTTTTTTTTTTATGCATTTATATCTATGACACCTAATCTAGTCCTCAAGGTGCTAAAAGTGTCAAAAGCTAATGGTTTTTTGAATATGTCTGCCAATTGATCTCCTGTAGCGATGTGATGTAATTCTATATCTCCCTTAGCGACGTGATCTCTAATGAAATGATGTCTAATATCTATGTGTTTCGTTCGAGAGTGTTGAATTGGATTCTTAGAGATACAAATTGCACTTGTGTTGTCACACATGATCGAGATGGTTCCAACAGGTAGTCCAAGATCAAGAATTTGTTGTTTTAACCATAGTACTTGTGCAACACAACTTCCTACCGCAATATATTCTGCCTCAGCTGTGGAAAGTGCTACTGAGTTTTGCTTCCTACTGGACCAAGAAACTAATGATTGTCCGATGAATTGGCAGGTACCAGAGGTGCTCTTTCTATCTATCCTACATCCTGCGAAGTCAGAATCTGAGTACCCTAGGATTTCAAAGGAAGTGCTGTGTCTGGGATACCAAATTCCTAAGTTTGGGGTGCCTAGTAGATATCTAAGAATTCTTTTGACAGCAGTTAAGTGAGACTCTTTAGGATCGGCTTGGAAATGGGCACAAAGGCACACACTAAACATTATGTCCGGTCTACTGGCAGTCAAGTAAAGTAGGGATCCAATCATTCCTCTATATTTTTTCTGATCTACTGATTTTCCACTAGGATCCTTATCTAATTGGATTGTCGAACTCATTGGGGTGTTCATGGGTTTTGCACTATCCATTTCATATTTCTTTAAAATATCCTTAATATACTTTGATTGGCTAAAAAAGGTTCCATTATCCATTTGTTTTACACTAAAGCCAAGAAAGTAATTAAGCTCTCCCATCATGCTCATTTCAAACTCATTACTCATTGTTTTTGAAAATTCATCGCATAAGTTTTTATCCGAAGATCCAAACAATATGTCATCTACATATATTTGAACAATGAGAATTTCTTCTTTGACCTTTTGTAAAAAGAGTGTAGTATCTACACTACCCTTTTGAAATCCTCTATCCAAAAGAAATGAGCTAAGTCTTTCATACCATGCTCTAGGTGCTTGCTTTAATCCATATAGTGCCTTTTTTAATTTGAATACATGGTTTGGAAATTGTGAGTTTTCAAATCCGGGGGGTTGCTCAACGTAGACATCTTCCTTAATTACCCCATTCAAAAATGCACTCTTCACATCCATTTGATATAACTTAAAGTTCTTGAAGCAAGCAAAAGCTAAGAGCACTCTTATGGCTTCTAGTCTAGCAACCGGGGCAAAGGTTTCTTCAAAGTCTATTCCCTCAATCTGGTTGTACCCCTTAGCTACTAGCCTTGCTTTATTCCTTATTATTGTTCCTGAATCATTCACCTTATTCTTGAAGACCCATTTTGTTCCAACAACACTTTGCTCTTTAGGTCTCTTAACTAACTCCCAAACATCATTCCTGGTGAATTGGTTCAGCTCTTCTTGCATTGCTAGAATCCATAATTCATCTCCTAAGGCTTGATCTATACTTGTAGGTTCTATCATAGAGATGAAAGCTGAGTGACTAACCTCCTTCCTAAGTCCATGCCTAGTCCTTACACCTTCTGAAGGGTCTCCTAAAATTAACTCTTTAGGATGACTAGAAGAATATCTCCATTCTCTAGGCAAAACTTCCTGAGGTTCGACCCTTTCTCCTAAGGTCATCGTCTCTACTCCTTGAATTGCCTCTATTTCATCATCTTCAATTTTTGATTCTGAGGGCTTATCTGATTCATCAAATACCACATGGGTGGATTCTTCTACTACAAGGGTTCTCTTATTAAAAATCCTATAGGCCTTACCTACAGAAGAATAACCTAAGAAGACACCCTCATCAGACTTGGGATCGAATTTTCCTAAGGGATGTTTACCATTATTTAAGATGAAGCACTTACACCCAAAGACATGTAAATGTGAAAGGTTTGATGTCCTACCCTTAAGGAGTTCATATGGAGTTTTATTCAGCTTCGATCTAATGTTTACTCTGTTCAAAACATAACAGGCTGTATTGACTGCTTCTGCCCAAAAGTATCTAGGAAGGGTATACTCCGCTAGCATTGCCCTAGCAGCTTCTACCAAAGTTCTATTCTTCCTTTCTGCTATGCCATTCTGTTGGGGTGTTCTAGGAGCTGAGAAATTGTGCTCTATTCCTATCTCTTGACAGAATGACTCAAATCTATCATTTTGGAACTCTCCACCATGATCACTATGGATTGTTGATATTTCACAACCTAATTTTCGTTGAATCCATGTGGAGAAAACTTTAAATTCCTCAAAAGACTCATTCTTGTGTGCTAAGAATCTTACCCAAGTAAATCTAGTAAAGTCATCTACAATCACAAATCCATAATTCTTTCCACCTAGACTGGTTGTACTAACGGGTCCAAATAAGTCCATGTGTAGAATTTCTAGTGGCCTAGAGGTGATCACGTCTCTAATTGAGTGAAAAGATGATTTGACTTGTTTTCCTTGTTGGCAAGCATCACATAAGTGATCCTTGGTGAATTCTAACTTAGGTACACCTCTAACTAGGTTTTTCTGAGTGATGTTTCTAAGAGTTTTCATGCTAGCATGACATAGTCTCCTATGCCATAGCCACGAGTCATCAACTATTATTTTCAAGCAAAATGATTTTGAACTATCAACGCAATCAAGGTCTAACATGTAAACATTGTTAATTCGTTTTCCTTCTAAAATAATTTCATCAAATAAACTAATCAGGCATCTATCAGTAAAAAACTTAACATCAAAACCTTTGTCACACAGTTGACTAATGCTAAGTAAGTTATGCTTTAAACCATCAACTAATAAAACATTTTTAATTATAAAATTCTTAGCATTACCAACAATACCTGAGCCTATCACCTTCCTGGTAGTGTTGTCTCCCAACGTTACTTTACCTCCAGTTTTGGTCTCCAATAGGATGAACTTCTTCATATCTCCAGTCATGTGTCGCGAGCAGCCACTATCCAGGTACCACATACTCTCACTAGGTCTTTTGTGAGAGCATCCCTACAATTTCATTCAAAGATTAGATTTGGGAACCCAAGTGAGTTTGGGTTCCTCCTTATGCTTGCATGAATGAGATGTATGCATGTTATGCTGTGATGGATGCAGTTTAGGTCTCCATACTAAGTGTGTCCTACGGTGAATTGTGCATGTGCGGGCTATGTGACCTAACATGCCACAAGAGAAGCACCTAACACCAGGAAATGAATTTACTAATCTATGAGTATGGTGGTGCCTCTTCCTAAGGTTTTGAAATGCATGCTGTGTTGGGGGTTTTCTAGGATGGCCTACTGTGAGTGATGCAATTTCATTTTCTAATTCTTTTATCTTTTCACTATAGGTTTTATTTTGAGCTGTCAATCCATCAACTTCTATCAATAGCAAGTGCTCACTATGATCTACTTCTAATGCAAGTGCAGTTAGTTTTTCAAACTCTACATCTAGTTCAATATGTGATGTTTTCAAGGATTCATGCGCTTCACTTAGTTCAATATGCTTCTTATTTAATGCATCATACTCATCAAGAAGTAACATGTGATCTTTATCTAAATCAGAATTTTCTTTAACTAAGTTAGCATGCTCAATTTGTAAGGAACTAAATTCAATATTAAGTTTAGCATGCATTTTCTTCAGTTTCCTATACGAGTCATGAATATTCTCAGAAATAAGCAGTAATTCATCATAAGAAAGTTGACATACCTCCTCTTGATCCAATTGATCAAGGTTATCATTAGCCATAAGACACAAATTTGTTACCTCCTCCTCTGCTTCTTCTTCTGATGATTCAGAGGCAGAGTCGGCCCAAAAAGCTTTCTGTGTCTTTGTCTTTCCTCTCTTGTATTTAACTTTGTCATCTCCTTTCTCCTTTGCTGGTTGACTCTTCAGATTAGGGCAATCGGCTCGAAGGTGACCTGGCTTCCTGCACTCAAAGCAAATTGTATCAGATGAAACCTTATTGGACCTTGAGCTCTTACCTTTATTCCAGCTGTTCTGATGACGCTTTTGTTTTCTTTTCAGGAAATTTTTGAACTGTCGGGTCATCAGTGCTATCTCATCATCTTCCTCCCCTGCCGAGCTTTCACTTTCTGAGTTGCTAGCTTTTAATGCCACCGTCCGCTCCTTTTTCTTTTCACCTACATCACTTTGCCTTTGGCTCACTCCTTGCTCGTATGCAATGAGTGACCCAAAGAGGTTATCAATAGAATAAACATTAAGATCTTTAGACTCAGTGATAGCAGTTATCTTAGCATCATAGGAACTAGGTAGGCATCTAAGAATTTTATTCACTTTCTCAGAATTTGAAATTTCTCTACCTAATGCATGCAATGATGTCACAATTTGGGTGAACCTAGTGTACATGTCAGAAATTATTTCGCTAGGTTTCATACGGAATAATTCATAATCATGCAGTAGAATGTTAAGCCTAGACTGTTTTACTTCGTTTGTTCCTTCGTATGTGATGCACAGTCTATCCCAAATCTCCTTACCAGAAACACAAGTAGATACTCTCATATAGTCCTCAGATTTCAATGCACAAAAAAAATAGTTTAAGCATTTAGCATTCAGTTGGGCTAATTCCCTATCCTCATTGCTCCATTCAATAAAAGGCACAGAAGTTTTCAAACCATTAACTATCTTGAACGGTGCAACATATCCATCATTTACTAACATCCACATGCGGTAATCTATAGATTGCAAAAATGTAGACATTCTAATTTTCCAGAAATCAAACGGTATGTTATCAAAAAGTGGTGGACGAGTTATTGAATAACCCTCCGCAATGTTACGATTACCAAAATTCGACATGATCGTTTTTTCAAGGTTTTCTAAAACACTATTTTTGAAAAACAAGCTCTGATACCAATTGAAATTACTGAACGACAAGAGGGGGGGTGAATTGTAAAAGTCTTTCGATTAATAAAATTAACCCTAAACAAGAGTTCTAATTTTTTTGTTGTTTTTGAAATATTAAAACAAAGATTTATGCAAATTTGCTTTCACAAAAAAAAACATGCAATAGATATGACAAGATTAAAGTGCAAGCAACAAGTAAGCAATGATAAAGAAAGAACACACCAAGAATTTTATAGTGGTTCGGTCAAAATATAAACTACGTCCACTCCCCGGAGTCCTCCACTCCGGGATTTTCACTATCAAAATAGTTCTCCTTTTGCCCCCCTTGGCAAGGCGGAGAAGCCTGTACAAACCTCCCTTTCACCAACCGGCGTGGCGGAATACCAAACTCTATTTTCACCCTCTTGGCGACGGCAGAGAACCTTCTCGTTTTTCTCCCTCCTGGAGAAGGCAGAGAACCTCGAGGTAACGGATGTAGACGAGCCTTTCCCTTGGAGATCCTTCCTCAAATCCTTCTCGGGCCACAGGAGGAGCAAGATGCAGCAAGCTTGGAGCAACCGTGTGATCTCCCTCACACCTCTTCTCCCTCACAACGCTCACCTCCTCCTTCCTCTCTCAACCCTCAAGAATTCCTCTAGAATTTTCTCCCTTGGAATCCCTCTCTAACCATGTTCACCCCCTCTGTAATTGTTACCCAAAAAGAGTTGTTTGACACCTAAAAACGGGCTCCAAAAACCTCTGATTTCAAAATTAGCCGTTACTGTTCGTACAGTACGATTCAACATCGTACAGTACGATCTTCACAAACAGCCGTCGTCCTGGTACGAAGATGTACGATCGGTACAAAAATAAATCGTACTGTACGATATAATATCGTACGGTACGATCCAACAAGCTACTACTCGTACAGGACGATGGTCTGGACGATCGGATGTCATCTCTATTCATCGTATGGTACGATTACTATCGTACAGTACGATGTTCAAATTTTCATTAGCCCTGGATTACATGCACTAATCACGGGTTAATTTTAAGTAAGTATTAAAAACAGATCGTACAGTACGAACTTGTTCGTACAGTACGAACGGCGCAAAAACACTTACTTAAACTATGTCACGGCTAGGGTTTTGGATCTGAACATATCGTACAGTACGAAAGACTTCGTACAGTATGATCTATTCACAGAATTGTCCACATAGCTTAGATCGTACAGTACGAAATAAAATCGTACAGTACGATCTACAGAGAAGAATTTTAGTTATAATTTGCAGTTAAAAAAAAAAACTCTCCCCCTGTGTGTGTGCATGGTTGCTCTTACTCTTACGCATTTTGTGGCCAGACTCAATAAAGTAAAAAGTGCAATAAATGAAAAATACAATATTTGACTCATACTCCTAATCTACCCGGTCTTGAGTCTTCCTTTCTTCCTGAGTCACTTGTGATCTTCCTGAAATGTTAGTGCTCAAGAAAAATAACAGATAAAATAATAATCAATGAAAAGCAGTTCCAAAACAGTCATTATTTGGCATCATCAAAATCTCAAACTCGGGGTCATGGGTTGCAACAGTTATCTCAACTTATTTAAAAATATTTGAGACTTAATAAAAAAATATTTTACCTCTCGAAAAGATATATTCAATGATATTATACAGGTCCACCAACTCTAACATCAAAAGATAGATATACTGGAAGATGTTCCATAGAATCAAAAAAATCTGGGGGAAATATTTTTTCTAACTTGCAAAGGAAGATTGGTATACTATCCTCGCTCCTCCATAAAGCATCTTTTCTTAGTTTAGATGAACATAGGTCTTTGAAAAAAATGCTAAGCTCAGTTAACGGATTTGATATATAATCGAGTAACATACATACTATGATTGGAAGAAGAACCTCCATAATTATATAACAATCATAACTTTTTAGTCCAACTAATATCGCATATTTCATATTAACACATCGGCTTATATTTGATCCATAGCCATTAGGCATTTTTAAACCTTTAAATCACTAACATATTGATCTTTTTTGCTCTAACATGAAAGAGTACGGTACTTTGGGCTTCATTATTTTGTCGTCGGTTGTTGTTACTAACTCCAAATTTTTTTTTCGAGAGTACTCTTTAATTTTCATCCTTGCATTGACAATATCTTTACTTTTATCTTTAACATCTATAATTGTATTTAAAAGGATATCCAGAAAGTTTTTCTTAATGTGCATAACATCCAGATTATTCCTTATCAAATTAGTTCTCCAATATGATAATATCCAGAAAATAATTTTTTTAATTGGATTATGGTCAACATCATATCCTGGAAATTTAAACTCTGATAGCATTCGAAAATTAATAATTATTGAAATGTCAGAAAGTCTCTGTAGTATATCATCACCATTTAATCTAGGAGGAGCCGACTGCTCAACTCTTTTTTAATGAATGCTTCCTTATTCCTTCAAAACTAATGATTAGTAGGTAAAAATATATGATGACAATCAAATCAAGTATTTTTCCCTTCATTTTTAGTGTGAAAGCTTTATTAGTCTCTATACATTAAGGACATGCTAATTTTTTTACTATGCTCCAATCAGACAACATACCATAAGCTTGAAAATCACCAATGGTCCACAACAATATTGTGAACAATGCAGCTCGAAGGAAGAAATTTTATTTTATTGATATGTCATATGTGAGAACTCCTCCTCATAATATATTGAAGTCGTCAATTAATGATTTCAAAAAATATCAATTTTTTCTGTTAGATTATGTGATCCAAGTATTATAAGAGTTAAGAACATGTACGAAGTAGTCATACACATCTATGGTGGAATATTGTATGGTGTTAGTATAACTGACCAACAAGAGTACGGTGTAGCTGCTTGAGTATATGGGGTAAAACCATCGGCACATAATCTCAATCTTATATTACGGGATTTAGCAGCAAATGAAGAATGCACTCGATCAAAATGATTTTATACTTCAACATCTGATGGATGAGAAAGAACACCACTTTTTTTTATTTTCTCCTTATGCCATCTCATATGACATACTGAACTCATTGATGCATAGAGTCGCTGATGTCTTGGAATGATTGATAAATAAAATAAATGAGAATATGGAACTTCTTTCTTTTGACAATGTTATTTTCTCTAGTTTGGCTTAAATTGAGGAGCATTGCATGTGCGACAATAAACTTTTGTTACATCATCTTTGTAGTATAACATACATCCATTGATACAATAATTAATTTTTATAATAGTGAAACCCAACTTGGATACTAATTTTTTTGTTCGGTACAAATCTGAAGGAATTAAATTGTTCATTAGATTAGTTTCCTTGAGAAGACCAATAAAGTCATTGAAACAATCATGAGAAATATTATACTTAGTTTTAATACTTAGCATCCTCATTATAATGGATAATTCTGAATGGATATTCCAATAGTCCTAAATTGATTTTTGAGATGCATGTAGTAACTCAAAGAATTTTTGATTTTTTGCATTTGGTTGCTCTTTCATACTAGCCCTTAAATTAGGACATGTTGTATCAAAAATAAGATCTTTATAAGGTCTACTCATTTGATCTTTATCAAATATTTCATAAGTTGTGGATGAACTGGCATGAGCATCTCTGTGTGGCTCGTACTCGCCATGTGATGTCCAAATTCAGTACTTTGGAAGAAATCCCCTATGATATAAATCAAGCTTCACATCATCGGGCTTGAAAAATGCTTGATTTTTATGCTTCAAACATGAATATATAAATATTTTATCAAACTGAAAGGAAGGCAGTTGAGATGCAACTTGAATGAAAGTTTTAACTCCATGTATAAATTCATCTATCAATCCATTTCGACCCGACAATAATCTGTTATACATCTAATATCTCTCTTCTTGGATAGTCATTTAGACGTTGAAGCAAATGTCTCCCTATATAGTTATGAAAATATTTATTAGAACACATATGTAAACCTTAACAAGTGTATGTACTATACTTTCAAACAAGTATACTTTACCTGAATTAAAATGCATTGTCTACCTCTACCTTTATTAACATAAGTTAAATCTAATACCTCAACTTTCCTTACCGGGTCATCTGAAGGCCTCCATTTAATGTAACAAAACCATGTAAAGCGACTTCATCTAATCTTATCTTCTATTGGAGCTACTCCAACCTTATCACTTGTATACTCACTTCGTATCCTATCTCTAAAGGTCAAGCCACTCATCCTTCTCTTTTATTGACCACGATTTGGCACCATAAAGCATTGTAGATCTCACCACCATCTTATAAAATTTTTACTAAAGTTTGAGGGGGACTATTCTATCACACAATAACAAGCCTGATTCATTCCTCCATTTCAACCATCTAACTTGAATTGTACTGGTAATATCCCCTTCTATTTCACCATCACTCTGAACAAAAAATCCAAGATATCTAAAATATGTACTTTATTAATTACTTCCTCTTATTAGATCTATTGCTACTAAAATTACACTCTATATATTAAATTTTAGATCTACTAAAGCAAAAACCTTTAAACTCTAAACCAGACCTCCATAATTCGAGTTTACCTTCAACACCCTTGCTAGTCATATCAACATGTAAAATATCATCAACAAAAAGAATACAACAAAGTACATCTAAGTCGACACTCTCTAATCTCATCATCTGTTGGAGGTACTCTAACATTTCCATGTATATGCTCATTCCATATTCTATCTATAGGGGTAAATCCACTCATCCACCTAAGCACCCTCATCTCTGCAACACTTAACTTAGTATAATGCTTCTCTTTTATTGACCAAGATTCGATAGCATAAAGCATTGCATAATCTCACCCCCATCTTATAGAATTTTCCCTAAAGTTTAAGGGGGTCTTTTCTATCACAGGACAAGCCCGATTCATTCCTCCATTTCAACCATCCAACTTGAATTGTGATGATAATATCCCCTTCTATTTCACCATCACTCTAAACAAAAGATTCAAGATATCTAAAATGTGCACTTTTACTAATTACTTGATCGCCCAAAGTCACAATCCCCTCACTAGGTCTATTGCTACTAAAATTACACTATATATTCAGTTTTAAATCTACTAAAGCAAAAACCTTTATACTCTAAAATAGATCTCCATAATTCGAGTATACCTTCAACTCCCTCTCTAGTCTTATCAACATGTAGAATATCATAAAAAAAAGCATACATCAAGGTACATCTAAGGCGACACTCTCTAATCTCATCATCCAGTGGAGGTACTCCAACATTTTCATATATATGCTCATTCCATATTCTATCTCTACGGGTAAAGCCCAAATTAAGTCACAAACCGCTCCCTATGTCTATTGCTACTAAAATTACACCCCATATATTCAGTTTTAGATCTACTCAAGTGAAAATATTTAGACACTATAGTTGACCTATTTTACCTACAACTCCTTCAATTCTCTAGTCTAGTGAGAACAAAAAGCATACACATCAATAAAAGCATACAACAAATTACATTTTCTCACAAATGTCTAGTGAGAACATCCATGACAAAATACATTAAAAAAAATAAAAAAGATCACCTAGGAGGCAGCGGGGTCGGAGACAGGCAGCGGCGTCGCGGACGGGCGGCTTTGCAGTGGGGAGTTCGTGGGCGGTCGGTGTGATCATCGGCGGCCGGAGACACCTCGTCGTCAGTCAGAGGTCAGTCGCGTGAGAAGGTGTGCGGAGGAGAGGGACGAACGCAGCCGAAGAGAGAGAAAGAGAGAGAGAGGGAGAGGTGAGGAGATGAAATGAAATGCGAGGCTCGGGTTGTTTTATTTTAGGGCTTTTACCGGTGGCGTTCCGACAGCTCAAATCGCCGGTACGTAAATCACTTAACACCGGCGGTTTTTGCCGACGGTACAGCACCGATAACTTTTAAATTCGGTGGTTTACCAGGCGGTTTATTGACCGCCACTATTACCGGCGTCATAAGATTCCATAACAGCCGGTTGGGCCGCCGGTATTAACCGGCGGCCAAACTGCCGAATAAATTGCCGTTAGTACCGACGGTTAGACAACCGCCGGTCGAAGCCGCTGGTAATGACTGAATTTTCTGTAGTGCCTATTTAAGGAGATTTAAATTGACTTTAAGATAACTTGGAATTATATGATAATAGTTTCCTCTTATGGTACTCACTAAGTTTAATAGGATCTTATAGTCACTCTCAGATCAAATTTTATTCAACCTAAACTAAAGCAAGGTTCCTAGCTAGGACAAGCAAGGAAAGATCTTGTAAAATGATATAAAAGGATTAGAATATAATTTATATTTTTAAGGAGGAATGCTTGAAATATATCTTTGAATTAGCTAGAGGTTCAAGCAAGAAAATTTTTCATGTTCAATTGATTGAGAATGAGAATGAAAAAAAATTAAACTCTTCTTGAATATGAAACGAATTAAAGTTAAGATTTTGACATTTTAAATTATTTCCCTAAGCTTCCGACTACTTCAATGAACACTATTCACCACCTTAGCTGAAAAATGATTGTGACTATAGCCTTGCTACAAACCAATGTAAATTGAATAAATTTGGACAAGGATTTTTCATGTTGAATTCCCCTCAAGATGAGAAATTTATTATCTCCAATAAGTTACGTAGGTGAGAAAGTGAAACACTAGATTGGCCTCTAGGTGTGGAATTTTTATTGTGTCCTCCCACCTGACGTAGAGATACGTCCTCCCACCCCTAAAAAACTCGGTTTTTGCTCGGTATTGCTAGCTATTATTTGGTATTAACGAAGAATATCATCATGTGAAGACAAATACCAAGCTATACCGAGCTATACCGAGCAATACCGAGCTATACCGAGAAATACAAAAAAATACCTAGTTTTTCCTTGAAAAAACTTGGTATTGCTCGGTATAGCTCGGTATAGCTCGGTATTGCTCGGTATAGCTCGGTATAGCTTGGTATTTGTCTTCACATGATGATATTCTTCATTAATACCAAATAATACTGAGCAAAAACTGAATTTTTTAGGGATAGGAGGACGTATCTCTACGTCAGGTGGGAGGACGCAATAAAAATTCCTAGGTGTGTGACGTGTGGAAAAAATTAAAACAAATGAGGTGATCTAAGCCTCATTCCATTGTCCCCTCTGACTTATCCCAAAAAATATTCCCTTTATCATTGAATGAAGATGGATAGATTTAATTAAGGATAGCTCAAGTCAACTCGACCTCAGATCCCCTCCTCCTCTACTTTGAGTGCATGTATGCCAGATAGATGAATTCATCATAGTCATCCGAATTTCAAAATAGGATACTATTACTATAATCAGTTCGTAGCCTATTTATTATGAATTACTTAAATTGTTTTCTATGGTGCTACCTATGACCCAAATTAGCAAATATGCATCTTGATATATTTTCCATGAATGTATAGAATTTTAAAATTAAAAAATATCCTATTTTAGTTCGATTATTCACCTAGAGGCTTTATAAACATGTGAAACTCCTTAGATATGTTTCTTACAATAAACTAAACCTCTTATAATTTTAATAAGACATATTGTCTTTGTGTGTTAGGTTTGATATTTTCTATGTATACTTCTATGTTCAAACATAGAGCAATAATGCATATCATAAAGTGTTATGCACCTCGAAATTTAATTCATCAATTTCACTCTCACTATTAAATTTAGGCTTCGTTTGGAATAGCTTTTTTATTGCTTTATAAGACAGAGTTTTATTACAAAAATTAAAATTTTTGTACTAAAACTCCGTTTTATAAAGCAATAAAAAAATCGTCCCAAACAAAGCCTTAATCACTCCCCATCGCTAACTTGTCATGGCAATTGAATCTTATTTTCAGCTCCCCCGCACAGAACTTTTATTTGGTTCGGTTGACCGGATGTAGAGGAACATCCGGTTATAGGTAAAATCCCGCCTATACCGAGGTGTACCGAGTTTTTTGGAAAACTCGATACACCTCGGTATAGACGAGATTTTACCTACAACCAGATATTTCTTGCATCCGATCGGAAGACGTAATAACGGCTCATCCCATGATGCAAGAAAAGCTATCAAAATTTACAGCAAAACATAACATTGGAATACTTCTTCCACTGCTTGCTCGCTTGCCCTATTTGGTCTGCGATGCGTAGGAGGGGAAGGCCTACTTGTTAAGGGAGCGGGAAAGGCAACAGCAATAATGATGATGTGACTCTTGAGGCCAGCCTTTTTTTGTTTAAGATTTTAAGATTTTAATTTTTCCCAAAAAACTATTTTTTTAATAAAACGCATTTAAATATTTAATTTATCAGTTAAGAATTTACTTTTTATTAATTTATTTAATAATATGGTTATGTGGCTGTGCCTTTACGGACTCCGATCGGATGCAGAGGAGCATCCGGTTGTTGAAAAAATCACGCTTATACCGAAGTGTACCGAATTTTTTGAAAAAACTCGGTACACCTCGGTATAGGCACGATTTTGCCTATAACCGAATATTCCTCTGCATTCTTACACCGGACACGAAATAAAAGTTCGTGCCTACCGCCTATGCTGCTGGTATCTATTTTAAATGTGCGTTTGGTATCATGTACCTTGATTTCTTAATTATGGATTGTTCATTCTCGTGGAAAATGAGAAAATAATATGAAGCGTTTAAATTTTTTACGGGTATTATAGTGATAGAATTAGGTTAAATAATTTAAGATGACCAACTGATAAGGGTGGGCTGGAAAGTGATTTCATTTTATGTTTGTAGTAAACATGGGTGGTCCCCTTCTTTTTTTTTTATCAAAATATATTCATATTTAATATTTTTTATTTATTTCTATTTCTATTAAAATAAATCATATTTAGATATTATAATCAAAATTTTATTATGATGAATTAAAATTTTTAAAATGTATTTCAAAAATCAAATGCATATAATATAAATAGAAACATTTAAATAAAGTTAGAGGATTGTAGATAGTAATATTTTCTATCATTTATAAAAAGAAATATTTAATTGTAATGAACTTTGATATTTTGATATATTCTAAGAGTGATGATGAACATTCTCAACTAAAAATGAATGTTATACATAATCTTATTTTCGATTTTCTTAGAAATAAATATAAATAATTTTTTATAGCTTACAAAGTTGAACTTAAGTACAAATAAAAAAAAAGGTTTAGAGAATATTTAAAAAATTTAATTTATGCAACATATTTATCCTTTTCATTCTTTATTTATTTATTTATTTTTTTTTGTCATTTTGTTTTGCGGTGACTTCATGTTAAATTAATGAAAAGCTAATTAATAGGAAAATTTTTAGATGAGAATATTCTAATTTAAATTTAATTATATTAAATTTTAAATTCTTAAATTTATTTCTTGGTGACTATAAGATAAAAATTCATTAATTGCATATATAATAAACATATTTCAAAGAAATTCGGATCAATTGTATTCAATCATGATTAACAATCTAACTTTTCTTCAAGCAGATGATGGTAATTTGGCAACCTTAGTTAAGCAACATTGACCAAGCAACTAGTCGTAATCGTTAGCTTTGATAGTCTAAAGTGCTTTAAAATTGCTCAAATATCTAAGCTATCTATAATTTCTTGTTTATGTTTCTCAAATATGAAGAAAGTTAGGGTTGTCAAAGTGGGTTTTTGGGTCGGGTTCGACCGCGTTTAACTAAATGGGTCCAAGAGTTGAACTGGAACTCGACTCGGGCTAAACCCAACCCGGGCCGACATGACCCACAAACACACCAGATCCTCTTTTTTTTCATTTTTTTTTTGCTAAAATAATTATTTAGGAGTATAATTAAACATTTAAACAATTAGACTATGTAAATTACAATAAAACAACAAATAATAAAATAAAAATTTTATTAATTCTTTAAATTTTACAAGGTAAAATTTGAAAATTCATAACAAAATCTATTGCAAAAAACATACTTCATTACTTCATTACTTCATTACAAAAATACATTATAGAAATTTGTTCATTTTCTGAAATTGTTACCAAAATGTAGTACAATAACTTAATAAGAACAAATTAGTAATCAACGAACTAGCAAAGCACCCAAGCCCTAGCAAAATGTTCAACATAACTGGAAGAACATTAGAGAACCGACCACAAGTGGTGAAAGCCCACCAGCTCACAAGGCAGAATGGATAGCAAGTCCACAATAGACAATATAATAGAGCAGAAAAAAATAGAAGAAAGAGGTTCACTCCATAGAAAAAGAATTGACAACTAAAATATTGGATATAAAATTGCATAACACAGATTTATATAAACGTGTCAATAAGACAGTGAAATTCCCTTCTTATCCAGTACCATACGAATAACAACAGCAACACTACACTACAACTATGCAACAGAGCAGCTCATTATAAGCTACAACAAACCCTGATCTCAACAGCAACACTATACTATACTACAATTTTGCAACACAGCAGCAGAGCATCTCATTATAAACATAACAAGATGTGAAACTCATCAGGCCATCACAACAAAAAAAACATAACAGGAAAACACTAAACATCAAACCCTAATAATAATCTCAACAACAAACTCTATTATGCATACCAACATGTCAACAACATCTCATTATCTCAATAGCAAACCCTTATAAAATATAGAAATCCTAAAATACAATTACTGATTAAATAAAAAACCTAAATTAGTAAAAAACATAAAACCCTAATCTACAAAGTCTTTCAACTTCACTTTCAAACCTCAAAATCAAAATGGCCAAAGTGGAGTAAATCGAAAGAATATATCTTTGATCAAAAATACAATTTCAAAATCTTGAAGAGAACTGTTCACTGGAAATCGAAAAACACCACAACTGGCGAAACATAAATACATGATAAGTTATTCAAGATATTACAGATTGAGACTTGAGGAGGAGATATTTAGAGAACTTGTAATGGAAAATCGAGAAAGGGGAAGCTAGAGGAATCACGATAACTCAAGAAGCTTTGCCTTAGTCTCGCTCGCAGTCACTCTCTAAAACCCTAAAATGTTAAATGCCAAAAAATCATGATCAAGTGTAGTAAAATAAAAATATTCTGGATTGAGAGAAGCAGAACCCCACGACCCACATAAAACCAAATAAAAAGTCAGTCATCACATAGAAAATCAAACAACTATAGTGAATCTGAACATATCACAGGGACAACCACCCAAAGCAAGTAGCCATTCAACTTTGCAATAGCTAAACCCCATCAAATATAACAATCTTAAACATTTCACCATTCTTCCATCTTGAAATATTCATGATGTACTCTTAGCAATTGAAGAAAATCTCTTTTCATCATGCACGCTCTTGCCAAATATAATAGACAGAACATCATAAGATTAAGATAGAGAGCTTAACCTATTTTCCTTTTGGACCTTCAAGAAGAAAATCAGCAATTTGTAATAGGTTTGGACGTAGAAGAAAACTCCTAAAGCTATGAATGATGCTAGTAATAATAATGAAGGAAAAGTCACATTCAAAAAAGAGATGGGCCATAATTTTTTATTTTTGTTTGCACAGAGAACATAAAGGTCAACCAAAATATTTCTACTAGTTAATATATCTGCTAGCTTAAGACCACCAACCATGTTAAGCCATCCAAAAATTGAATATCTAAGTTCATAATGTTTATGCCATATCGCAGGATACCAAGAGACATCAAAATCATCTTTAAAATATTTAGAAATGTAGGATTTAAAGGAACTAAACCCATTATCCGACTTCCATTTCAAGCAGCGAGAGTTTTCCTCTAAAGATATAGGAATTGACTGAATAGTGTTACTTAAAGCCTCATTGATAGGAAAAGGCAGAGACCAACCAGAAGGATACACATGAACATTAAGTCTAGCGCCAGAGGGAAAAGATTAATAACAGTATTTTGATTGGAAATTTTAAAAAGAGAATTCCAATTGCACCAATGATCCCATTTGAGAGAAATGGGACTGTTCGTTGTAATATTAAAACAAAAATTATATTTTTCTTTAAGGGTCGTATCATTTATACTCTTCCATATAGTAGAAGCTATAGTGGAAATGTTCTTCTATGAAGAGCAATATCTATTAAACAACCAGAATGAGAGCAAGGAGGAGCTATTATAAATTCTAATTATTAGAGAGCAGTCAAATGCAAATATGAGAGCAGCAAAAGCTACCAGTCCCAAGCCCTCTTTTACTTTAGGCTTGCTAGTTTTACACCAAGAGATAAGGTGCATTTTCCTAGCATTAATATCACAAAAATAAAGAAATTTGGCATAGAGCTTATTAAGTTGTTTGTACAAAGTCTTGGGTATGATGGCACCATGAATGCAATAGGGTATGGTATTTTAGATAGTGAATTTGAGAAATTGAAACCTACCTGTAAAAGAAAGAGATTTAGCTTTCCTTCCGAAGAGCTTGTTTGAAATAATTTCCAAAAGAGGGGTGAAATCATAGAGATGAGCTCTCTTGATGGATATTAGTAAGCCCAAGTATGTGATTTTAGAGCAAAAGGTAGGGATTTTAAGGGAGACACAAATTTTATGAGCAATAGGAGTGTTTTGATGCAAGATAAGAAAGCTTTTATCATGGTTTATCCAAAGTCCAGAGGACATAGTAAATGTTTGCAAAATCCCATTCAAGATCGAGCAATTGTTAAGAGTTGCTTCCCCTAAAACAAGAACATCATCTGCATACAGTAAATGAGATATATGTACTTCATTAAATTTCATAGACTTAAAGCCATTCCCATTATCAGTAGATTCCAGCAAACATGAGAAAGCATCCATAGCGATGCAAAATAGGTAAGGGCTTAAGGGGACAGCCTTGCCTTAAACCTATAGAGGAAGAGAAAAAGCCCTCCAAGAAAATAGAAAAGTACACATTAAAGATGCAAGCTTTGACCCAACTGATGAGCATAGAGGGGAAACACTTTTGAGTCATCCTCAAAAATAAGAATTCTCTAGAAATGAAGGCAAAGGCTTTTTTTTATATCCAGTTTAGCGAACATAAAATTTCCATTATGATTCTTCTTGAAAAAACCCAATAATTTATAAGCAAAAAATAACATTATCAATAGCAGTCCTCTTATTTTGAAAAACTATCTTAGGCCTTATTAATAATAAGAGGCATAATATATTTAAGTCTAGCCGCCAAGATTTTAGTGATAATCTTGTAAAGACTATTGCAAAGTGATATTGGTTTAAAGTTTGTTATGGATGAAGCATGAGAATACTTAGGGATGAGGGTTATATCCGTAGCTTTGACTCTTCTAGGCATATAGCCTTTTTTAAAAAAGGAAATAACCACTTTGCATAAAGAGGGACCCAAAATCACTACAGGAAAATCACCCATTTCCAGCGGCTTTTTCCGGCGGAATTTGAGCCTTTTCTGGCAGTTTTTTCATTTAGCGGCGGTTTTCCGACGGCATTTTTGCCGCCGGTAAAAATGGCGTAGGAAAATAATTTTCGGCGGCTTGTCGGCGGACATAAACCGTCGGTTTAATTAAAAAATTTTCTCACACCCGCAGCAGCACCTACAGCCCGCTCGCGCCCCCTGCGCAACCCCTGCATCCCGCCAGTAGCCCCGCTCGTGGTGGCACGCCAGCGCCTGCTCCGGCGGTCGCGCCAGACCAAGGTCGTGCCAGACTGCGCCCGCTTGCCGCGCCAAACCGAGGTCGTGCCGGACCGCGCCAGACCGATGTCGCGCCTGACCGCGCTCGCGTAAGCCAGCCTGAGCCCGAGTGCGCCCAACCTACCTGCTCCCGCGTTTGTCTTCCCTGAGATTCGAACCCTTGACCTACCTCTTCACCCGCAACCCCACCCGCGCACAAGCTGACCAATGCGCCGATCCTGCAAAATGAACAAGTGCTAGAATTTTTTTATTTATATTAAAACATGTAAGATTTTTAATTAAAATAAACTAGTTAAGTAACAGTTAATTAAAATATGTTATTAAATTACTAAAAAAAATTATTAAAAAAATAAATAATTAAAATATACTATAAAATTATTAATGAATTAAATGTGTTATTAGTGTCAAATTTTTTTATTTAAACTATCTTTTAACAGAAAATAAAATTAAATAAACCAACTAAATTAATTATAAAAACTAAAAAAAATAAATAACATTTTAAATAATAATTTTAATTTTAATTCTTATACATAAATTAAGGAAAAAATTAATATTATTTTTAGTCATTTTTTAAAAATCATTTAAATATTTATAATTTTAATCAATTTAATAAAAAAATTTAACATTCCGCCGGAAAACTTGAAAAGCCGTCGGAAAGTTTTGTGGGAAATAAGTCGTTGGAAAGCCGCCGGAAAATGGACCGCCGGAAAGCCGCTGGAAGATTCCAACGGTAATAAGTGATTTTCCTGTAGTGAATATGCCAAGTAAATTTGTAAAAGTGAAAGTTAAAACCATCTGGACCCAGGGAGGAAGTATAAGCTCTTGAAAAAATAGCCTCTTTTATTTCAGCCACCAATATAGGATTAGAGAGAGTAGAAATAAGGTGGCTAGGGATACTAGCTCCAACTGGAAAAACCAAAATTTCAGGCACAAGAGGAGAGGGATTGTAAAGCTTTTAGAAGTTTTGCATAATAATACTAATAGCAGTAGAGAGACTGTCATAATTCCATTCCAAAGTAACCATAATAAAAGATCCATTGTAATTCCTTCTAGTACAAATTTTTGCATAAAGGAATTTAAAATCATCCTCCCCATGTTTGAGCCATTTTGCCTTATCCCTTTGCATAATCCAAGAAGGTAAGGATGAGGTGAGATTAGCAATCTCACTATTGAGACTTTTAAGATGGGAGTTAAGCTGCAGGTTGGTGGGATCATATTCCATTTTAGAAATGCATAAGTTTTGTTTCTCTTGGAGAGCATGTAAGGAGGCTTCAATAGCACTGGAAGAAGACCATTCTTTATTCTTTATGAGGGTTTTCACATTGGAAAGCTTGCGACATAAATCAGTAAGCAGGTTACCCATAGAAGGCACCATAAAGACAATAAGAAGAATGCCCCAATAACCATAATGATGAGTCCAAAAGTTTTTGAATTAAAATCGTTTAGTGTAGGCATGAGAGATGCCATCCCTGATAAAGAGGAGAGAATGATCTGAGCATATGGGATCCCCAACCAAATAGAGAGAAGTGGGGAATTTAGAAAGTCATTCATCTTTAACAAGGACTCTATCCAACTTGATATATATTGGATTCTCTATTTGTTGATTAAACCAAGTATAAAAATGTCATGTTGATGCAAGATCCTTTAACTGAGTATCAAAAATAAGAGAGTTGAATTTAACCAGTCTACTAGAATACAATAGGGATCCTCCCATTTTTTTATTTTGAAACCTACACCAATTAAAATCTCCCAAAATAATCTAAGGAATATAAGCTGGTGGAGCAATTTGTTGAATATGTTGCCAAAGAGCGGAGTGCTCCACTGCTGAGTTAGAAGCATAGATAACTAATAGGAAGAAAGTGGACGAAGAACCAAAATTGATCAAACCACTGATCATTTGAGAGGAAGTGAAGGTGGGATTGAATTACATTTTTTGGGAGACCATTTAACCCAAATTCTATTGGAGGTAAAAAAATTAAAATTATTATAGCTATCTTCACCATCAAAAACCAAATACAAAGATAATAACTAGGGGTCGGACAAAGCATCCGCTTAAATCCTATTTTCCAAAAGGCAAATCATATCCAAATTACGATTTTTGACAAGTTGCTTGCAAGTGAGAACCTTGCTAGGATTATTGAAGCCCCTAATATTCCAAGATGCAATATTGGGCAAAATCATTGAGATTTAATGGATGATTATGGAACTTTTCTCAGGTGTTTGGCTCTTGATCATTTTTAATGACAGGTAGTATTTGAGGTTTGACTAGACTTTTCAGTGTTTCCATTAGATAATGAGCAATTATCCAAAAGAGGATCTCCCATAGGATTTGATTTAGTATGAATAACTACAATAGCATCAAACTTATTTGGAGAAATTATATGGAAGGTCCTGTGTCAAATGCTGTTAAGATGATGGAAGTCAAAATAACTTCTTCCATAGGAGAATTAAGGTTAGGTATGGTGGCAGGTAGAGAGGCAGATTATGGGATAAGAATGGAGGGATGAGTGTGTGTAGTGGAAGTTGAATTGGTAACATGAATTTTTGTCTCTTTATTTAGTTGAGTAGGCAGGGGAAGAAACTGTGGCGCCTGAGGTTAAGGGTGTGAGGGTTGAGATTGAGGTGGCTGAGAAGGTTGATATTGAGGTGGAAGAGGCTGAGGCATCTTGGGTTGTGACTGAGTCTGGGTAAGTGGTGCCTACAAAGGATGTGGCTGAGAAGGTTTCAGAGATTGAGAAGGGGGGTGTTGTTGATTCAACACCAGCTGAGTACGTGGTTAAGAAGTTTACAATCTTGGTTGAGGAGCCCGGCTTTTACTGATAGCCCGAGAGTTAGAAGCTCTGGGGTCTCTAGATGGCCGTCTACTTCTATTAGGGTTAGGAATAGAGGTTTTCATCATTTGATCAATAAGTGGTTGAGAAGGGCATGTGCTTGATAGGTGCATTAAGGATCCACATAAATCACATGGTGTGGGCCGCCATTCATATTGTATTTTCAAATGCATGATTTCATCCTGAATAAAGATTGGGATATAATCCGAATAAACAGTCTTGTTGTTCACCTACACACAAACCCTAGCATATATAAGGTGGCTTTTCTGAGCAGTGAGTGCGTCAACATCAAGAGAAATGCTAATTTTGCTTGTAATTAGTGAGATCCCTTTAGAATTCCAGCAACATAAAGGGAGATCTATGATCTTAAACTAGATGGGAATTGAGGTAAAATTCTCCCTTTGAGGTCTAAACTTAGGAGACCATTTTTGCAATATAAAAGGCTTTCCAAGAAAAAAACTAAACTAAACTAAACCCCAGCTGACCATGCCATCTCGTAATCCAGAGATGAAGAGAACTTAATGATAAAGAAACCATCACTCATTTTAAAAAGATTGATATTACCTTGCAAACTCCAAGTCTTCCTGATAGTAACAAAAAGCACATCATAATAAGGCCTCCTTCCAACCGAGTAACCTACCAGAGATAGCATCCATTCATCTACCGTGGCATCCATTTTGGCGTTAAAGTAATTTGTGTTGAATTAATCATAACTTATTAAGGCTCGTCATTTATTTCCGTATTAAGTTTGAAATAAATATTACTTGAATTTCAAATTTATTTATATTTTTTATATTTGTATTAAATATGTTATATAAACTAAATTTATTGAGCCAATTAATTTGAATATATAGTATTATTAATGAATATAAATTTATTTATTTATTTTAATCTATAAATAATAAAATAATATTTTTTATCTATTAATTTGGCCATTTATTTAACATTTTTATTATGTTGATACCTAAAATGTTGTTCATAGTTTTAAAATGCATAGGATATAAATAAATAATCAAATAATTTAATAAGTTATCATTAAAATATTTTTTTATTGAGCTCTTAATAAAAGATTTAGTAGGTCTATTTATTAGAATATACATATTTTAGTAATATAATAATTTGATTGGATGGGAATCAAATGCATTGAAATATACTATGTATTTGTTATGACATATTTTAAATGCATTTAAATATGATGGGCGAGAGGTTGTCAAGGTTGAGTGTGGTGCTAGGTTTCATTGGACCATAGCTGGGGGTAGCAGTCAATTGACAATAGGTAGTGATGTTGGTGGGTGCAAGAAATGAAGAGGCGATAAGCAGTTGCAATGGTGGTGGGTGATGAACACTATAATGGTTAGCTAGAAAAGGTGATCATGAAGAACACATATCATATACCTTGCATTGATGATCTATTTTGAATAGTTACAAGGCTAGTCTATATTTTTCAAGATTAACCTTTGTTCAAAATACCATCAGCTAAAGATCATGAATGAAGATGTGCCGAATATAGCTTTTTTATCTCGTTATGGTCACTACAAATTTTTAGTCAAACCTTTTGGGTTGACTAACGCCCCTGCTAGTTTTATGAATTTGATGAATAAGAGTTTCAATTCGTGCTTAAGTCAATTTGTTATTGTATTCATTTATGATATTTTGATATATTCTAAGAGTGATGATGAACATTCTCAGCATCTCTGGATAGTATTGAATATTATTCAAGAGAATAAGCTTTATACAAAATTCTTGAAGCATAATTTTTAGCTACGAGAGATTGCATTTCTTTGTCACATTGTTAGTGAAGCTGAATTTTTTATGAATCATGCTATGGTTAGAGCTGTAATAGATTAGCCAAGATAAAACACTGCCACTGAGATTCAAAGTTTCCTTGGCCTAGCTAGTTATTACAAATTCTTCGAGGAAGGCTTCTTGAGTATTACAACTCTATTAACTAGGCTGACCCAAAAGTCTATTAAGTTCATATTATTCATATTATATACCGCATGAACCATTCTAGAGATTTTAATGATAACAAACATAAGCTTGGATGTTCTATTTGTATGTTAAGTATTTTAAGTGTAATGATTTGGTGATTGTACATGATATTTAATTATATGGAATTTACTTTACACAACTCAAGTTTAATAAAAACTTGAGCTGAAAGAACTCAAATTGAAAGAAGATGGAAAGCTTGAAGATGTTTATATTAATGTAGGAGTATGTTAGAGGTCTATTAATATTTACTTGCATTGTTTGATTTGCTCACAATCTAAATATGTATTAAAATGATTTATATATTAAGCTTGATTTAGAAATTTATAAGATTCCTTTATTAAATAAATTTTATAAGATTCATATATTTCATAATTGTTATCAAATAAGGATATATATATATATATATATATATATATATATGAAAATTAGATTTTTTTTTTTTTTTGGTTAAAACCCACGGAGGGGCCTACGTGTTAATTTAAAAAATCGGTTACAAAGTCCTTAAAAGGACCAACCAGCTTACTACTGCTCCGAAGAGCTACAATCCTAAAAAGAGAGAAAAAATCTAGAAGCCGGTCGGTCCTTATCCTATGATTACAAAATTGAAAGTAAATATCTATCGGGCTGTGAGACGACAGCACCCAAAAAAGGAAGATCCAATAAGTAGCTTCCAGCATGAACTTCCTGCAAAAACTCAAAAGGAAATAGAAATAGTAGAGAAAGAAAGGAAAGAGAAGAACCTTGCAAACATTACAGCTCCCAAGACAGCAAATACTAACGTGCCTGCAAAGAATACTCCAAAAGAAAACATTAGAATCACTCATAAACGGAAGATTGGTAAAAACTTTCAGATTATGTTTCCCATCCAATACAGGAAAAACCAACTGGCAGAGAATGGAAAATTTGATAGTACTCATCCTTTTAACATATTTCCCTCTACTAAAGCAAAACCTGATAGTCTTAGAATGCCAGAAAAAATCTGAAAAACAATACAAGCGCCCAGGACACTCAGTCCCCAGAATGATCTGGGAGATAATACCGAAAAGTAAAGTATATATGTTCCCCGGTTTAACCATAATCTCCAGATAACCATCTAAATGAAACTTGCATTCGTTTAAACTCTCAAGAGAACATTTGATAGGAAACCTGCAAGAAATTCTCAATAAATGAGAATAAATACAACCATAATTAATCCAATTAATAGAGATTTTCAGAATTCTATTGGGGTTCGTAATGCCAAAGTAGAAAAAGAAAATGAACGAAATCGGTAGTAAAACTCAGAGATCCAGTCATCAATACATAACATCCGGCCATGCCAACCCTCCAACCAGCCAGCCATCAAAAAATAAAGGCAATGACAGCAAGATAACCCACTAAGCCCAGAATTGTCCTCAGTGGACGTAGATAGGAAATCTAAAATCAAAACAGAAATTGTAGAAATCAAATAGGTTGCAGACATAAACCAAAACATACTTACCTCAACCAGCTTAGTAGCAGGCATATACAAAGCTTGAAAGCAGAAAATATGACCACCAAACAAAAGCTTAATGGACCAAATACCCATGATAACAGAGAAGCCAAGCCTGGTAATAGTAGAATCATCTAAAAGACCTTTTAAAACGAAGATAGTCTGAACAAGATAGATAACAACTTTACGGTTCCAAGTAGACAAAATCCCAAGAGGTCTTAAGCCAGCAGCAATAAAACAACAAACCAGCCAAATAGAAATAAACATTATATCATAATGAACATTACTAAAGTAGCTATCAGCAAAACCCCTGAAATATCGATAACCAATAGTAAAAGGAAACCCCCCACAAAACTAAAAAAGCAAGAGCTTAACCATGTCTAATGTAAGGAATGGCAGTTTTGTCAAGGGTGATCATACCTTTCAAAAGAGAATTTAAATTGCAAATATTCAAATCTTGATAACACTCAAGCTGACAGCCGAAGTTAGCCAACCAGTCAGCACAAGCATTAGCTTCACGGTAAATATGAGAAATATTAAAATTGAGAGAAGACAGAGAAATTTTAATTTTCCTAATAAGATAAAATTTTTGAGGATTTCCCTGAGCATGGTTTTTAATAATCTGAATCACAAGATCAGCATCCACCTCAATCCAGACATTTAAAAAACCCATCTTAATGCATCATATTATTATGTGATTAAACTTTTATTATGTGTTAATTTTAAATTTACATGTTAACATCAATTTATTAATGTATAATTATTTTTTTAAAATTACATCATATTATTATATGAATATTCAATATATCATTAAATATTTTAAAATATGCATAAGTTTTTAGTTTGCTTAAAATTATATTACTTTGATATAGATGTGGATTAATTTTTATTTAGTTAGATTCTTTAAATTTTGTAAATAGAAATTGATATGTTATACAACCTATTTGGAGCTATATTAAATTTATAATGCATTTTTAAACATTATTTAATTTTAATATAATTTGATGGGTAGCCATTTTTGTCTTATTTTGAATGTATATGAAGACTTTTTTATTTTCCCATGTGACTAACCCTTTTATAGTCATTTAAAACTTATATTTATTTAATATAAATGAACTCTTGTTCAAATATAATATTATTAGTTGATAAATTAATATTAGATTAATAGTTTTATTCAAATTTGACTTTAGTTACCCTTTCCCTTTAAATACTCCTCTTCCTCTTCATGTGAGGGCAGCACAAAACCAAAAACTTCAGCAATTCTTTCATTCTTTTTTTCTTTTTTACATGCTAAATCTTGAGAGGAGAAACTTTGATTTTCATTACAAGAACTCTTTTTATTTGCGAAATTGAATTCTTGGTAGGAAAGATTCAACGCACTAAATTGTTATCTCTTAGACTTATTGAGTTTTCTTTCCTTCACTAAATCTTTACTTGCTATTTTTTTAGTTTTCACCATATATTTTTTTTCTTGAAACTTTTTATTATTTGGTGAAATACTAGTTGATAATGTTATATTAAGTTTTCTATGTTGCATCTTTTAAAATCCATAAAATTAGCAAAACATGTGATTTTATTTTCTTTCATGTGGCATAATTTTACATTTAAAATCTAATTAATTATTTTTTTTATTTGAAGAGTTAAAGTTTTAGATCAGCAAGAAAAAATATTTTTATTTAAAATATTATTCATATTTTTATCAAAATATAAATCTATCTTAAAGTGCATAAATTTAATATTCCATTTAGAAGTAATGATGTGATTAAAATTAATTTGTTAGATCACCTTAAATATTTAGGACATTTTATTGCAATATAATTTAAGTTTGTATTATTTACATTAAATTATATTTTTCATTTTCTTGAATTAAGCCATTTCGCTTTGTAAAGTTTAAATTATAATTATATTGAGTTGTACTCGCCCGTGTAGAGGAGTACTTAGGTTGTAACAATTTTTTTTGGTTTAAAAAAGTGAGATTTGTAAGGCAAATATGGGATTAATAAATTCTAGCCTGAGAGTTGGCTAGTATGGACATAGGTCGGATTTGAATTCCAGTAGAACCACGTAAAAAATTGTGTCTCTTATTTTTCATTTCTTGTATCTATTTTTATTTATCATAGTCATAAAAATTGTGTAATTATTTATTCTTTTCCAAATAGCATTAAAATTATTTTAATTTCCTTATTTTAAAAGAAATTTTAAAAACTCCAATTCACCGCCCCCCCCCCCCCCCCCCCCCAACACCCCACCCATTTAGGGGGTCATAATAATCCAACACATATGGTCTGATGCATATGAATAGAGTTTTCATAAACTCAAGAATTATTTGGTGTTTGCTCCTATTATTGTCGTTCCTTATAGTACCGATGGATTTTAGATTTAAAGTAACTCTTCACATTAAGTCTTTGGTTGTGTCTTATGTGACATGATAAAGTAGTAGCTTATGCATCTAGATAGCTCAAATGCATGGGAAGAATTATCCTACATGCATCTTGAAGATAGCTGTAATCATTTTTGCACTAAAGATTTGCAGGTATTACTTATATGGTATTCATTGTGATGCTTTTACTGATCATAAAAGCTTTAAATACATTTTTACTTAGAAGGAGTTTAAATTAAGGAAAAAATGATGGCTTAATTTGATGAACTACAATTTACATACTCAGTACCATTCAAGCAAAGCTAATGTGGTGCCGATGCTTTTAACTGGAAGCCTTTATCTTATACAACATCAATGATCACTTAGAAGCGATAGTTTCTATTTGAAATGGAATCACTTTAGCTTGAGATTGTACCAATAGGAGGTAACTTTGTTATTTATCGCATGTTTATTCAATTGATAATTATTGATCAGATTCATAAAGCTCAAATAAAAGACATCAAGTTGATACAAATTAGAGAGAAAGTTCATAATAAATTGATGCCATATTTTACTATTGATGAGATATGTTCCTTAATATTTAAAGATCGACTATGTATTCGAGATCATATTGAACTCCAATGAGAGATACATTGGCAGACACACAATACTCTATATTTAGTTCACCTTGTTGACCTCATTTTTAAATAAGGTCATAATTTTACATCAACTCTTCCTAGCATTTAGGTTTTCGTACCTTAGTATAAAAGTCACCTGTAGGATTCCTTTTAGGAAGACTCCCAATGACATATGAGTTTAATTTTAAATAATAAAATTGAATTTGGAGTTGTTAATTCTATAACATTTAAATGTTGTTAATTCATGTATTCATACATATAATTAAATAATTATATGTTGCTACTATAATCATAATTAGCTTAAAATTGTCTATGATTGATTTAATTTATCTAATGTTTTTTAGAGTGGTTTAAATTTAGGCATTTAATGATTTAGATGGTTTAACTATTATTTTAAAGAAGATTTTAATTATTGCAATTATTAAATTTAAATTTTATAGAACATAGTGCTAAAAAATTTCTAAGTGCCAGAAGTTATTGATTAGAAAATCCTTGGCTCATATATGTAATGCTACTAGTCCTCCAAAATTGGGCTAGATGGATAGCATAAAATCCTTCATTTTAATTATGTATTTTGGTCTTTAAAGCTTCTCAATACAATACACTTTGTGCTCTTCTCAAAGGAATCAAGCTCAATGGTATAGAAGCTAAATTTTTTAAATGTTTTATTAATGATTTTTATATTAATTTAGTTAGATTGATTGATGAGTTATTAAATTTATAATTTTAATATTTACATTCAATCAAATTCATTCGTGGAGTTGCCATAATGAACACGAGAACCAATACCTTTTGAGAACACGAAGCCCTACTGCCCAAGGTAGTCCAACAAAAAAATCTCTATTGATAGAGTAATGGTTCTTTATTTTACTATTGCTATCAGATTTAATTCATTAGTTTGTTAATTTATAGAAATTTGGATGATTTTTTGAGTTTTTATATTTTAATAAATATTTTAATACATTTATTGTGGGGTCCATTTCTTGCCATTTTAATTTGCATTAGTTTTTAGAATTTTAATATTTTTTATAAATACTATATCTGATAATGAGTTTAGAGTATTTGAATATACTAGATTTGATTTTTTATATAATTAGTTATGAATTCTATAAGTCTAAGTTATTAATATAACTTAAATTTAACCAAATAATGACTTTTTTATTTATTCTAATTTCTAGAGTTTTCATATTTTTCATAAATACTAGACTAATAGATGAGTCTAATAGTTTTATGTTTGTTAGATTTGGATTTTGCTAGAATTAGTTATGAATTTTATAAATTTAGTGCATTTTATGTATTAAGTTGGACCCAAATGTTGACTTTTTGATTTAGAGTGATTTTTTTAGTATTATAGAATAATAAAATTTAGTTTAAGACTTCTATGATTTCATAAAAATAGCCTCAAGTAGATAAATTTTAAACTGAGCTCACCCCTTGATACATCATTTAAAAATTATCTTGATCGGATACAAATCTCAAGGAAAAATAAAGTGGGAAACTTAAAAAATTAAATTCATGGCCATCTTAACTCCGATTTCAATAAACTTATAGTTGAACTGAATGTCTTGAAAATACGAACCCAACGACAACAAACTCAACTCAATATGAGCCCAACTAAGTCCAAATCAAAGAGCCGAAGCACATTTGGAAGGTTCAAACCATTATTTGGATTACCAAATATTTCCAAACATGACATGCTTATATTCGAATTGAGCAGCTCGATGAGACAAATCCAACGAGCCTAAGATTGTTAAATTATGATATCATTAAGACATTCAAATGTCCAAAAAATGGTCCACGATCAAGGGAATCAACATCAGTTGTCCATTCAAACCACTCCCAATTTACCTTTGATATTCCTCCTATTTACTGGTCATGCCACTCTCATAATTCTATAAATAGACATCTCACTTCTCATGAAATAGGGGGTGGAAGGAAGAGAAGGAATATGAGATTCTCTCTTACCACCAAACTCCTCCTCGACTACTGCCCGGACTTTCAACGGACCACCAAGTGATACCGTATATATAACAGACCACCAATTGAAGC
Source organism: Dendrobium huoshanense (assembly GCA_016618105.1). Lineage (NCBI taxonomy): Eukaryota > Viridiplantae > Streptophyta > Magnoliopsida > Asparagales > Orchidaceae > Dendrobium > Dendrobium huoshanense. The sequence continues at coordinate 77,285,580 of CM028345.1, forward strand.
TGGATTTTTGCTAAAATACCAACTGATGCCCGAACATCTACCAAACCACCAACTAACGCCTAGATTTCTTCTAGACCACCAACTAATGATAGATTTCCGCCAGACCACCAATTGATGCTCTTACTTTTGCCGGACCACCAATTGACACTTGGATTTATTCTAGACAACCAACTAACACCAAATTTCTGCCAAACCACCAACTGACATGCAGATTTCTACCGAACTACCAACTGACGTTGAATTTCTATCAGACCACCAACTAACACTGAATTTTTGTCAAACCAACAACTAACAACCAAACTTCTGCCGGACCACCAAATGACATTGGAGTTCTACTAGACCACTAACTTTCGTCAAAATTATACTCAACCACCAACTAACGCCATAATTTCACTTGGCTTCCAATTATTGACGGACTTCCACTAGACAATGGTCTTTCTAACAATTGTCATCTACCGACTACAGTCCTTTTGACCTCCATCGCTTGGTAACGATCTTTCTGAGCTTCGTCGTCTGTTGACTATGGTCCTTCCTACCACCCTCATCGATTACAGTCGTTTCGACCTTTGTCGCTAGCCGACTGTGGTCTTTCCAACCTTCGTCGCCTTACAACGATCTTTCTAATCTCTGTCACCCATCAACTATGGTCCTTCCGACCACTGTCACCCGAGTACGATCTTTTCGACCTCCGTCACCAACCGGCTATGGTCTTTTTGATCAAATAAACAAATCAATTTTAATTCTTCCAATTTTCACCATTGAATGTACTCTATTGGATGTATATTTTTTTTTACATCAAGCCAATGCTTTCCCCTAAGGAAGGGCATCATTTGTAATCAATTCCAAATACTAGTGGATTCATTTAAACGAGGCCAAGCTCCGTAGTTTTTCTCATTTTTATGATTTTCCACGTAAAAATCTCTAGTGTCTCTTATAAATGATGCACCCTCTCTATTTTATCTGATTATGTGCTTGATTTTCATACAAAGCTAAGACGTAAACTTTTTATTTCTCTACCGCCGCGAATATTCTAGGACGCAAAACCCCTCATCTCTTATTTATAGGTTTGGTTGAGGATTAAGTACTACAGAATTAATAACGTACATGATTATACGTAAAATAAGAGAAAAATACGATATTCATATACTTCAATCAAAAGGTTTGATATTATAAAGTTGTTTGTCAAACTCTTCAGAAGTCACCGCCTTAACATGTATTGATAATCAAACTACCGAATAATCGATCAATAATGTTCTTTACGAATTCATCATTTTTGGAGAAGTCGTCATTGATGACTTATATATAGTAGTCACTATGACTAATTAATCAGTCTTTCCTATCAGCTTGGAATGAGTTCTTGAATCATAGTCATCTAGTTGTGATGAATTCTCATACAGATTAACAAGTCTCTTTTGAATTTAGACAGAGTTAGCTTAGCATGAATTGGCTTAATTTAACTTGAATTGGGTTAACTGAGTTTGAACTACATTTTCTATAAATTTAGATGTACATTTAGTAACTCAAAATATATAATAAATATTAAAAGATGTATGAAGTTAATAATTATTTGATGATAAGCATAACAAGTTATTATCTTATTTAAGTATATTATTGGTGGCATGGCATTAGACATCGCACCATCAACCTAAACTACATGGAAGCCATCCATGACCATAAGAAAGCTTCCCTAATTAATTTAATTTCATTATTTGACCAACTTATCTAATTTATTAGGCAATAACCAAGTAATTATCTAGTGAAGATATATATATATATATATATATATATATATATATATATATAAAGGATCACCAGTCAATACTTTTTCCCATGATTTCATTCTCCTTTCACCACCCAACCTCCCCTCCTTCCACACATTAAAGCCGTGAAGAAAAGAAAGGTCAGTCCTGCCAAACAAACAAAAAACAAGAACTTTTCCGTAAATCTGCCATCCACCCCCACCTTGAAATTACCAATCGGCTCTTCTGAAAAGAAAACAAATAAACAATGAACGCTCAACGCTCCCCACCTCCAACCAATCAAAGCGCCAAACAAAGCCGGTCGCAGCCAAGCCACGCTGACGCTGTTGGTGGTCCCCACCATCCCCGGACTTCAAACGCGGACTTCAAATCCGGTTAATCCCGCCTTCTCGAGAAAATAAATAATAAATCAATTATAAAATTGGAAAATATACGAAATTCAAAAGAATTTTAAAAAAAAAGTTGAAAAAGCGAGAAGGCGCCCGTGATGGTGCATTCCTTAACTACACGCGCCCTTTCTTGACCCCACCCACCTTTCATTTCCTTCCTTATCTTTTTATTTATTTTTAATAAATTTTAAAAATCTTCACCCAAATCCTCACCCTATATAATCACGACCCAAGCCGTGTCACCTGTCCAAAAACACCCCTACGTTTTTTCTTTTATCTCTCTGAGCCCACTCATCAATTTTCTTCCTCTCATGGAAGAGATACCGACAAGTAACAAGAGAGAGCGAGAGGAGTGCGACGAGTTGTTGAGCTCCCCGGAGGAAAAACGGCTCCGGTCGGATCTTATCCTCGACATCTTTGATGATGAAACCGATGCCGGAAGCGAGGATGTCCTTGCCTCCGTTATGAAGAGTCTTGAAGAAGAGATAGGCTTACCTTCCCCTATAGACCCACCGCCTTCCGAGGTACCCTTAGATTCCGGCGATGCGCAACAGCCAGATCTAGGGTACCTTTTTGAGGCTTCAGACGATGAGCTCGGCCTCCCACCGACAGTAGCCTCGTCGGAGGAGGATGGTGGGTTGGAGGTAAGGGACTGCGCAGAAGTAGATGCTGGATTTGGACAGATCTGGGGTTTCGCAGACGAGTTGCCCGAGTGTTATGATGGGTTTGAATACTCTGCCTTTCGACCAGATGAAAGTGATTCAGTAGCCGGCGAGGATGTCGGCGTTTTGGGTGGGGATTTGTTTGGTTATGCCGATGAGTTTTACCCGCCGACGGATCTTTCTGATCTGTCATGGCGGTCGGAGTCCTTGCCAGCGGTTTAGTGGATTCGCTGGCAACCTTTTTTTTTTTCTTTAGGTTTCTTTTTTCGTGACAGGGTCATATGTGTAAATTTTAGAAAATGATGAACTTTAAAGGGAAAGTTGGAATGAAAATTAGCCGTGGAAGCCTGGTTGATGTTAACATCTATCATTTTCTGCCTTTCTCTGCCATCCAAATTAAAAAATAAAAAATATATTGCCATACAACAACAAAATGTTAATGATAATTATTTTTTTAAATTATTAGAAGTGCGTTTAATAAAAATTAAATAATAAATTAATACGGTAGGCCTTTTATAGGAATCGTGAAGAACGTTTTAATTAGCGTTCGCTGTATCGTGATGGTCTTCCGTTATTATTATTATTATAAAGAAAGGTAGACAATCACATATATCAGTATGGACTTTACAAGTTGTCTAACCAAATTTGATTAACATTTATTTATAGAACTCTTTAGATATCGGAATCTAATTCAAAGTTTTTTCCTTTAAAACTACTTAAATTGTGATTATTTTAAATAGATTATTATTTTCAATAATAAATATCTTATTAAATAAATGATGAAAATGCAATCCTTAGTTATTTTTTATATTTATTAAAAAAAGAGTCAGTCACATTTAATAGGAAATTAATAATTGAAATCTTAAGATAGGTATATAGCCAAAAATTTATAAACAATTTTTGAAGAACTTTTCTCTTCATAATATATTGATTTAATGAAAATTTATGGTGGTGATATTTTAACTTCTGATATTTGAAAAATTAGCGTAACAATATTTTTGTTTTAGATTTTTGAAACCTTTAATGAATACTTTAATTAACTCGTTAAAGAGTAAATATGAAAAGGTAATTTCTTAAAAAATCAAGTACAAAAAATTTTAGTAACCACTTTAGTTATAAATTATTATGAAAAAATAATTCTTTTGAAGATTGTTATAAAAATTAAAATTTGTTCTATTTTTTTAAGGAATTTTTTACTATGCGTGCTTAAAATCTCTAATTAATGAGATATGCAGCTCCGTTCACTGCCGTAAGCCCGTAACGATTTGCTTTGGATGAAAAGTAACTCCGTTAAGTTCATTGTCTCTCAAATTTTACGCGAACTCCAGTCTCGTTATCTCCCATCGCAACTCTTTCTTTGGCTTTGCGAAACCTGGAAGCTTATCGTTGTTAACTCCATACCAACTTCTCTTGGCTTCCTTTCTCCTTTGTAGGTGGTTCCACGCCTAAACATAACAAATCCCTCAAGGAAGCAACCCTGATCATGCAGTAATAAGCGCTTCCTTTCTTTTGCATAATATTGTTCACCCAGCCTTGGACTTTAGGCTTTAGCCAAAGTTTTTATCCTAGAAAGTATATTTAGGCTTTATTTGGGATGACTTTCTTATTGATTCTCAAATTAATTTTTTAATACAAAAATTTGAATCTTTATATTAAAAATTTGCTTTTAAAAAAAGTAAGAAAGCCGTCTTAAACAAACCCTTAGAGCTGCAAGTTTCACCGTTGGTAAATTTTTTTTACACAACTCCCCTTGGCCTATTGGTTGAGAGCTTAGGCTTCCAACTAAGAGGTCCAAGATTCGAGTCCATGTGTATGTGTTGTCTGTGTGAGTTTGCCTTAAATGGCCTAAATGTCCCAAAAAATTTTTTTTTTTTTTTTTTGAATTTTTGAAAAGCCATTGATGGTATTTTGGATAATGTTTATCTTATAGATCCCTTAACATGTTTTGTTTTTTTTTTAGTTGGGGTTCTTAATTCTTATTTTTCCTTATGGAAAATCATTAAATGTTATTTTTTGCTATCAATTTTGAGGGTTTCTTTTTTAAGCTTAGGGTTTAGGCCGTGCAATCACTATGTGAGTAGTTAGGAACAAGGCATTTATATAAGAACCAAGAATATAAAGCCACTAATATCTCTGTACCGCTCTAGAAGATTCATAGGTCTACTTGTAATTAACTCATCTTATAGTTTCTATGTATTCTATATAAAGAGCTGTAGCCTCAGCACATAATAATAATAAGAAATACTTTCTCTTTTACATTTCTCCTGTATCTCGTTCCCAGTTACAGTTTCTTAATGGTATCAGCGAAGGCTGCAATCCGAAGCCATGACTGACTCCGCTTCCTCTCGTCTTCAAGAACAGAGCAACACCACGGCGTCCGAAGAGACCACGATCTCGGCGACCCTTAAATTCGTCGTCTCCAACCTAAGGAATCTGGTGACTTCGTCTCTCACCTCTGACAATTTCTCATATGGAAATCGCAGGTTCTAAAAACACTGCGCGCAAATGGATTTTTGTAATTTCTTGATCCCAAGAACGCTCCTCCAACTCAATTCTTGCAAAATCAAGACGGTACATCCCGCCCAAATCCGTTGTATGCTCAATGGATTCTAACAGACTAGAATCTTTCTGCTTCTATCTGTTCCACAATTTCCTCAACGATTCTTCCATACGTAATTTCTCTTGACTCCACGACTCAAATATGGGAGGCTCTTGAAACTCGGTTTCAAGCAACCAACCGCTCGAAGGTTATACAACTGAGAAAAGCATTGCATAATGCATCACTCAAGAACAACTCCATGACGGTATTTCTGTCGGAGATCAAAGCTATCGTAGATCAAATATCGGCGGCGGGGTCTACAGTTGATCCTGAAGACATAATCCATCATATACTAAATGGATTACCGCCAATGTATCAATCGTTTAAAACGACAATCCGCGCCACAAGCTCTCCGATGTCTCTTGATCAAATCTACCCGCTCTTGCTGAGTGAAAAAATCAACGTTGTGGCGGATGCCTCTCGATTTGCATCCGGTCACGATAACACATTGGCTCTGTTTAACAACAGAGGAAAAAGCCGGCGACAAAAAGGCAAGAACTCCTACGTTCCCTTGTCGTCCTCAAGATCTCAGCAAAATGATCAAAACTATAACTCGTCCGCACCAAGATCCAGTCAGAACTCCCAAATCTACCGCCAAATTTGCTACAAAAAGGGCCATTCCGCTCAATCAAACGTGCTGGCACCGTCTCAATTCTTCCGTACTGAGCATTGAGACGGTGCCAGCACGTTCCACCCAACAAACCAGTCAATACGGCTCTAGCAGCAAATTCAGAGATACATGACACCACATGGTTCTTGGACTCAGGTGCCTCTTCGCATCTGACAAACTCAATGGACAATATGTCGATCGCATACCCTTACCAAGGAGCCGACAACGTGACTATTGGGGACGGCAACTCCGTGCCTATAGCACATAATGGGTCCAGAATTCTACCGACCCCTAATCGTAAGCTGCGTTTGTCGCAAATCTTTCATACTCCCTCTCTCAAATACAACTTACTCTCTATATCTAAACTGACAAGAGATAACAATATCTCTATTACTTTTAATCCCTCTGGTTTCATGTTGAAGGACCTAGCGACGCATCAAATTTTGCTTCAAGGACCATGTAGAAATGGCCTTTACAATGTTCCTATGAAGTCTCAGGTGCCTCAACATCTAGCTCTCACGGCGGCAACATCCTCGACGCAGACCTGGCATCATCGCCTAGGACATCCGCACAAAAGGATCTATGATCTTATATCTAGCCGCAATCTTTTTTTGAAAATGAATAAGAAATTAAATCCTTGTAATTCTTGTCTAGCGTCCAAATCACATAAGCTAGTGTTTGATAGTTCGCAAAATCGTCAAACACATCCGCTCGCCCTCATCCATTCGGATGTTTGGGGTCCATCCCCTACGCTTTCAAGTCAAGGATTTAAATTTTACGTAATTTTCGTTGATGATTTCTCAAGATATACGTGGATTTTTCCGCTTAGATACAAATCCGATGTGTTTAACACGTTTGTAAATTTTCAAACTCAAATATAACGGCTCACTATGCTCAAAATAAAAACTCTGCGCACAGATGGAGGCTCCGAATATGTCAACTCCAACTTCAAGAACTATCTGACTAAATAGGGAATAGCACACCAACTCTCGTGTCCTTATACACCTGAACAAAACGGACTAGCAGAAAGAAAGCATTGTCACATAATTGAAACAACTCGCACGCTCCTACTCACTACATCTCTACCTCATCTCTACTGGCCCGATGCGGTAAATACGGCTGTCTTTCTTATTAACAGGTTACCATCAAACAATACCCATCACAAATCGCCTCTCGTACTACAGTTTAATAAGAAACCGGTATATAACGGCCTAAGAATTTTTGGGTGTGAATGCTATCCGCTGCTTCCACCTCAAAACAACACCAAATTTCACCCCAAATCTCATACATGTGTTTTTCTTGGATATTCTGATGTATACAAAGGGTACCGGTGTCTCAATCTCACTACCAATAAGATAACGATATCCAGACATGTCAAGTTTATAGAGACAAATTTCCCGTTCTCCAAAGTAACTTCATCACAACAAGAACATTCTCAAGATATATGCCCTCTATTACTAACTCCTGCTTATGTTAGTTTATCATCAACTGACGTTGAATCTGCAGCCTCAGTGCACAAAGATCTCCCAGCCATTCCAATCCCGACTACAAGAGAAGCCCCGAGAGAAAATCCAAAGCACACGAACCAGTCCGCCTCAGGATCACGTATCGATGAAACAACAGCTCTTCCTAAGCACTCCATGACAACACGAAGCAAGACCGGCATGCTCAAACTGACAAATCGTCTGAATCTTCTTCATTATCATAAGGTAAATGATCCTCAACAGGATCCGACATCATTTGTGGAAGCTTCTAAAAGTCTACATTGGCGTCACATGATGGCATCGGAAGTTCTCGCACTACAAAAACAAGGTACCTGGACTTTGGTAGAACAACCGATCAACGCACCAATTCTTGGGAGTAAATGGACATACAAAACCAAATTTCTAACAGACGGCTCCGTAGCAAAATACAAAGCAAGATTAGTGGCTCAAGGGAACAATCAGGAGTATGTTATAGACTATACCAAAACTTTAAGTCCAGTAGTTAAGCTACCAACTATACGCATTATGCTTGATATTGCGTCATACAATCAATGGTCCGTACAACAATTGGACGTAGCCAACGCGTTCCTACATGGAAATCTCTCTGAAACAGTCTACATAAGGCAACCGAAAGGCTTTGAGGACACCTCTCAGCCAAACCACGTTTGTAAACTCAACAAGGCCATATATGGACTCAAACAAGCACCACGCCAGTGGTACAATACTTTCACGTCATTTCTCACTACTCTCGGGTTCACTCATAGTAATGCAGACCCTTCTTTACTTATTTATCGCAAAGCCAATATTCAAATTTTCTTACTAATATATGTTGATGACATATTAATTACAGGAAATGAAACGATGCAAATCTCTTCTATTCTAGGAAAACTCGGCTCTATCTTCTCTATGAAACATCTAGGAGAAGTTCATGACTTTCTCGGTATTAAAATATCAAAACATAACAATTCCTACTTTCTGTCACAGGAAAATTATGCGCTCAAAATCCTACAGCAAGCAAATCTACTCAATTGCAATGTGCTCTCAAATCCTACATGTACAAAACTTCCGTCAGACTTTCATTCCGATGAGCTCTCCACCGATCAGGCGTTATATTGAAGCATTGCGGGAGCTCTACAATATCTCACGTTAACAAGACCTGATATATCATTCAGTGTCAACCTACTATCTCAGAATATGCATGATCCGTATCCAAAACATTTCTATCTGCTCAAACGACTACTACGATATATAAAAGGTACATCACAATTTGGTTTACCAATTACCAAAACTGATCTTATTTTGAAATCCTTTTCAGATGCTGATTGGGCGGGAGATCCAGCTACTCGAAAATCAACTTCAGGTTACTGCTCATTTCTTGGGGAATCTTTAATCATGTGGACGGTAAAGAAACAAAGAACAGTCTCAAGATCTTCAACCAAATCAGAATTTAGGGCACTTGCCTCACTAACCTCCGATATCATATGGATCCGTCGACTCTTGGCTGATTTCGGCATCCAACAAAACTATCCCACAAATCTCTATTGCGACAACATGTCTGCTATTGCACTGGTCAATAATCCGGTGTTTCACTCAAGAACAAAACACATAGAAATAGATCAAAAATTTCTACGTGATCATATCCAACAGAACAATATAAATATGCATCCTATTAGTACAACAGATCAAGTGGCGGATATCTTCACAAAACCGCTATCCACTCCTCGGTTCCATCTCGGTTCCATCAACTTCGTCTCAAATTGACGATCATTCAGGATCCATCAATTTGACGGGGCATATAAGAACCAAGAATATAAAGCCACTAATATCTCTGTACCGCTCTAGAAGATTCATAGGTCTACTTGTAATTAACTCATCTTATAGTTTCTCTGCATTCTATATAAAGAGCTGTAGCCTCAGCATATAATGATAATAAGAAATACTTTCTCTTTTACATTTCTCCTGTATCTCGTTCCCAGCTACAGTTTCTTCAATTTAAAACTACATCGGACCAGCCGGTTCAATCGGATGAACCGCGAACCGGCCGGCCGGCCGGTTACGATTCTCTTGAGAATCTTTTTTACGTCAAATTTTGGAGTATTGGTATCATTATAAATATACTCCTAGGAATCACTAATAAATGACTTCTTGCACTTGGAAGTCATTGAGTGCAACGTTTTTTAAAACCTAAAGTAAACAACTTCAAAATTCAAAAGCCACCTTTAAAAGAAACACAAAACATTGGAATTCAAACCAATATTTAATGACCTTACACAAACAACTCAATTGTAGACAATTTCAAACCACTATATCTTAGGACCTATCCAAGCCACACGTCTTTATGCACACACTTAGATGATTAGCTAGGACAAATAACTCTAGCTTAGACTAGACCAATGGTTTGGTTTATTTTTCTTGGAGTTGCTTACCTAAATGGTACTCCTGTTTTCTATGTTTATTTTTTGTACATTGGATATTATTTCTTTTGGTGCACGTATGAAATAGGCTCTTATGAAAATTTATATTTACTTGAATATAGTCACACAACATTATACAATTTCATTATATAAACTACTCTTTTATATTTCTACAAAGTAGAATGTACTTGGGCAATGACGTAAATAAAAAAGTTTTAGATACTTGTATAGCTAGACTGACTTATGTAATATCAAGAGTTATGAAGATATACATATTATAGATCTAAATATATTAGAATTCTTTTGAATGTTTATAAATCTTTTATATTATAATATCTCATACATTAATGCAATATATAATAAAAATTTAATAAAATACACGATTTTGTGGAAAAGGAAAAATATTATATTTAATTATTTTTGTAAGTTGTTTCTGAATAAATAAAACTAAAATACGAAATAGAGTTTTGCCTTTATCCAAATAGAGTTTATGTTTAAATACCAATATACTGACCGGCAATGGGGGAGCTCAAAATATCTCTCAATTATCGTAATTAAATTACTTTTATTATTTGTAGGGGAAACAAAATTAAATTTAATCAATATAAAATAGAAATAACTATCAGTAAAGGCATACATATATATTACAAATTTAAAGAGGTCTTTAAGGAACTTTTATTACGTCCGGTGTAAGGACGTAGAGGAACGTCCGGTCGGAAGCAATTTTCCGCCAAAAAATTAAGTATTTGCTCGGTACAACTAGGTATTATTTGGTAATAATGAGGAATACCGTTCTCTAAAGACCAATACCGAGTTATTCCGAGCTGTACCGAGAAATACCGAGTCGTACCGAGTTTTTCTGGGAAAAACTCGGTACAACTTTTGTATAACTCGGTATTTGCTCGGTAAAGCCCGGTATAACTCGGTATTGGGTCTTCAAATGATAGTATTCTTCATTATTGTTTGGTATTGCTCGGTATTTGCTCGGTACAACTCGTTTTTTGGCGGAAATTTGCCTCCGATCGGACGTTCCTCTACGTCCGGTTGGAGGACGTAATAATTGTTTGTCTTTAAGTCCTTAAAACAAAGAAAATTTTCTTACATATTATAAACTTTATATATTTATAAAAAAATATAAAAGCTAAATTTTTTTATTTATTTGTATAAGACTCAAAATTTTAAATCATATTAAAAATATCATTAATATAAAAATAAAAAAATAAATGATATATTTTCATATAAATATTTATGTAAATCTAAAAAAAAAAATGTATGGATCATAAAGTTTTATTTAAGATAATATTTAAATTTAATGAAATTTGTATAAAATAGAAGATTCTCGATTGCATTAAAAAAAATAAAGATATAAATAAATGTTTTTATAAAATGGTTTAACTACTGTCACGTGTCATGTCCTGATATAAGATCCACATGGTAAGATACCGACAAAGACCCATGAAATAAATTTCTATCATCGTTTTTAATAGAATAAAATATGGCCAAATATCTTCACCAAAAGTCATTAAATTATTTTTAGATAACTTTAATCTATTTTTTAAATAATTGTTTTTTACATTTCCTTTATCTTAAGAACTCAATAATTTAATATTTATATTCAAATTTTAATAAATTCATTAGTATAAAGTTCAAAGCCAACGGTCATAATTTTTTTGATTTGTGTGATAAACTAGGTCCATTATTTGTCTAAAGAAAACGATGCCCGATATTGACTCACCCTGAGGGCATCGTTTCTATAAATCTCGTATTTCGATATTTCTCTATTTAACGTGAGAAATTTTTTGTTAAAATAATCGGTATATATCATTTTCTCTGTTAAAAAATAGCTCACAGCCGATGCTGTTTCAAGCAGATATCTCGTTGCAACGAAATCTCTGTTTGCTGTACTAATATATCGAGATATTCTGTTTTAGCAATTAAACGCGCAACATATTGCGATATTCTATTTTAGACTATTAAACACGCGATATTTAGGTTGGAAACTAGAGAAAGTAACTCGGGTTTGTAGAATGGTTAAGAGTTGGGTGTGTAGTGGACTTGTGGTCCGGTCAGGTTAAAGATTGGTTTGTACGAGTGATAAGTAGGAAATGAGGAAATTATGAATTGCGTTGTAGCGAATCAATAAAGTAATGATATTGAAAAAAGTGTCGCCAATAGATATTTTAAATTAAATGATATTCATAATTATTTTTTTGGACTAAAATAGAGCTGAGAGAATCAAAATCAATTCAAAATTTATTTTATAAACTCGAAGAATAAATTTTATTTTCATAGTATTTAAATATTATTTATTATTTTTTAGTTTAATATTTTTTATTTACAGTATAAAGGTATTTTTCCCTGCAATATAAACCATACAAATTTTGATTTTGAAAAAATATAGGTAATATTAAAAGGAGGATGCAATTTTAATGTATAATTATTTATAATAGATATTTGTTGATGTCATAGTAATATGATATTTATAATAGTGATTATTTTTCAATTTGTGCCCTTTCAAGTATTAAATTAATTATATGTAACTTTCAATAAAAAAATTGACTTCTTCGCTAAAAATTATATTATCAATAATTTAAAATTTAAATTTATTAATGTGTAAAAATTATATTTAATTTAAAAAATGGGGAACCACTTCATTAATTATTAGAATATTTAACAATTAATTAAAAATAATGAGTTTTAAATTTTGATTGAAAATAAAACATTTTAACAAAAGAAGAATAAAACATTTGCGAATAAGGAGAGGTGGCTCGCAAGCCTTGTTTGGTCGTTCCCACTAGGGTTGTCAAAATCGGGTCACCGGTCGGGTTTGCTTTCAACCCATAATTGATTCGACACTATTCGACCCGACCTGAACACGACTCATTTTTGCAAACCGGTCTGTTTTTCGAACTCGAACCAAACCAACTATGGGTATGTTTTAATAATTTTTTTATTAAATTTGATTTATTTAAACTTATAACAAATTAAGGTAAGATTTGCTTCCATTAATTTAAAATAAATCAAGTTTAATTTAGTTTAGGCAGCATGACTTATTATGTTTTAGAAATAACATTTACTTATTTCATAACAATCTTTTAAAACCCTCCTAAATCAATTAAAAATAGGTGAAACCTGGTTTGTTTTGGGTTTCTGGGTCAACTCGAACCCAACCCAGTTTTATGAATGGGACGAAATCCCTAACCCACCAACCTGACCTGGTTCAGAATCGGGTTGACCCGCACCCAAGGTAAGGTCCGGGTCAAATTTTTGGGTCATGTCAAATATTGACACCTCTAGTTTCCACCTAGCACCTGTAATCATGCTCGGTGCCCAATAACTAGCTTCTAATGTAGGGAAAATATTCTGAGTTCTGATCTTAAGAAAATCAGTAAGCTCAAGAAGAAGGTTGAATTTCTTGAGCCTTTTTTTCCCTATACCACAACTAAGGTTAACTCCCGGCCCCTACAGCAGGTAAAACTGAGGAGGTTTGGGAACTCTATTCAAGCCCTTTTTAGTTGCTGCCTCTTTCATTTTTTAAGGTTATTATTTATATTTTATTTTCAAAGTTCAAATTAAGTGTTGATATTTTCATCACCTTCATATGACTTACTAATGGAAGAATAATTTGCAAGTTTATTTTTAACATAAAATTTTGAAGCTATAAAATTCATTTGGTTAAGGGTGGTATGCTAAAGTAAACTGGTTTCTTTCTTGCTTATGATGAGAGAAAATTAATACATCTAAGAAAGTTATATCCAAGTGGTTTTTTTTACAGTTATCTTGTGACTCTTAAAGTTAGTTATTAACTTTTATTATTGATATACGTACCAATAGTGAGTTCTTAACTCTAAGCAGTATTGTTAATCTTATAAAAAAATTATTATGGTAAAGAAGGATGAAGTTTACCATCTAATTTACAAACTTATTATTTTAGCTTTAACTTTACCATTTGCCATGACTACATTAAAGAGAGCTTTTTTTTTACAATGAAAATTATTAAATATCGATTGTGTAGTAGGATGAGCAATAATTGACTCAATAATTATTAGGTGCCTTGCATTACAAATGATATGTTCGATTTAATTTACAATGAAGTTATAATATAATAGTATAAAAATATAAAATAGATTTATAAGCTTTTAATCATCTTTCAATTTATAAGTCATAATCAAATAATTTTTTTTTCTTTGAATTATATATTTATTTAATTTTTTTAAAATTAGTTTATTTATATGAAAATGTTGTACCCCCTTATGTTTGAGGAAGGTTTTTCCCTTGGTGGCACCTGAGGTCAAATATTCATGAAGTATAAGTTGGCCAAAAGTACATTACACTTGAGGATTGATCAATAAGACAAAGAGACTGTTGAAACTTATTCAATATGAATTAGGTTTTTAAATCTAAGCTTATGTCCTAGCGGCTAACCAAGAGGTGGGGGGGGGGGGGGGTAAATTAATAATTAAAAAATTTTACCCTCTTTTAAAATTTTATATCGAAAACTTAATTTAATGAATTTTGTAGAAAAAGATTTTTCAACCACAAGTTAAACAGTAGAAACAAAAGGCAGCGGAAAATAAAAAGACACAAGATTTATAGTGGTTCGGTCAAACACTACCTACATCCACTCCCCTGAGGCACCCTCCGAGTATTGCACTTATACCACTAATGACTCTCCTTTTGCACCCACAGCAAGGCGGAGAAGCTTTTACAAAACTCTCTTCCACCACGACCCGATGCGGCAGAGAACCATCATCCTTTTACACTCTTCTCAGTGTTGGCAGAGAATTGTTTGTCCTTTCACACTCTTTTGGTGTAGGCAGAGAACCCTTCATCCTTTCACACTCTCCAAGTGTGGGTAGAGAACCCTTCATCCTTTCACACTCTCCAAGTGTGGACAGAGAACCCTTCCTCCTTTCACACTCTCCAAGTGTTGGCAGAGAACCGAATCTCTGTAACAGATCTTCTTACAAGAAATCTAGAAGGAAGAGAAAAAAAGAGTGAAGTAATCAAAAATCACAAGTAGAGATTCTTACCTTTGAGTACCAAGTGAATATTTCACGCTCCAGTGGTAAGAATCCTCCTTCAAATACTCTCTCACACTCACTCCTTGAGTCTCCCTTCAGTTGGCACGAAGATCAATAGGAAAAAAGATTAAGAGGCAATTCTAATTGGACTTTATATAGGAAAGACACAAAAAAACTGTCCAAAAATTACTGATTTTTAAGTCTGTACATAGTGGATCGTCCCGTACGATCGTGGATCGTCCTGAACGAACTTACTTAAATCAATTGCATACGAACCCAATATATATTGGTACAAACTAACTTCGTACCCGATTATCATCTCGTACAAACTAAGTTTGTCTGGTACGAACAGTTATACCATGGGTCAGTTTTGACAAACAGCAGGAAGTTATCAAAATTACAAAGGTTAGAGCATTTTCATCCTTGGCCGAATAAGAGTTCGTCTGGACAAAATTTTTACAGAGAGCATTTCATCCTGGGCCAAATAGAAGCTTGTCTGAATAAAAAATTTTCAGAGAGCATTTCGTCCTGGGACGAATTGGAGTTCGTCTGGATGAAATTTTTACATAAAGCATTTCATCCTGGGTTGAATATAGGATTTCCTCTGAACAAAAATTTTTCAGAGAGCATTTCATTTTGGGACGAATTGGAGTTCATCTGGATGAAATTTTTATAGAGAGCATTTCGTCCTGGGACGAATATAAAAATTTATTTGGACGATCAGGACTTAAAAAAAATTTTCTCACTTCTTATTCGTTCCATTTCTCTTCCGAGGGGATAACTGACTTGATTGCCCCGTACGAACATGGTTTATCCCGTACGATCAGTATGAATTTTAAAGATCTCCCTAAGTGTGTGTGTGTGTGCTAAGTTACTTAATTATAATCAGTCCCTCT
The DNA here is from genome assembly GCA_016618105.1 of Dendrobium huoshanense. Classification (NCBI taxonomy): domain Eukaryota; kingdom Viridiplantae; phylum Streptophyta; class Magnoliopsida; order Asparagales; family Orchidaceae; genus Dendrobium; species Dendrobium huoshanense. The sequence continues at coordinate 77,301,418 of CM028345.1, forward strand.
CAAACTCAATACAATAAAAAGTACAAGCTTCAATTTACAAATTATCTCATGCTGAATTTTGATTTAAAGATTTCATTAGTCTGGAGTTCGATTATCCTGAAATGTTAGTCCACACAAGAGCAAAAATAATTCTTCTAAAAAGTGTTAGGAGAAAGCAAAACTTTAAAAAAATAATATTTAGAATCATCAAAAATTTACAAGTTGCAAGAATATAAAATATGCAAATAGCAACTCTCTTAACAGAGACCAAAGGAGAAATAACAACTGAAGAGAACCAATTCACAAGAGTTTTGGTTTCAATCTAATGACCTATATTCATTATATAATTTATTGAGGAGGTTTATTAAATTTTTATTAAGATATACATAGTAGAACCTCATAGGGCTAAGAATTTAGAGTAAAATATTGACATTATTTTGAGTGTTAAAACATAATTTAGATGCTTGAATATTATCATTATGAAAGTTTTATTATATTGTTAAAATATCATTGAAAACTATTATTATCATATGCTTGTAAGCTTAAAATTTATTAACACCCTTATTTTTGTAATAAATAAGGATTTATTTATTGATTTAAAAGGCTATAAATAAGGCTTTATTTTTTTATAAGAGGAGAGTTTCAATAGATGAGAGAGCTAATTAACTTAAATGTATTTTTTTTTGCAATATATATTTACAACATTATTAGTAATTATTACTTTAATCTCAAAATATTCATCAATGAATTATTATCATTTGACTATTAATAATAACCTTTTCATTATGTTTTGATTCAAATCTAATACAAACATTTTGATTTAAATGATAAAAAATATTATTGTGTATGCTACTACTTTCTCCTGATTTTATGATATTTAGTTTTATTTTATGTGTACTAACGTTTCAAAAAATCAATCCACTATTTACTTGCAATTCTGATCAGCTCAAGACTAGGTAGACTAAGGTTACAGTCAATTTTAAATTTATTTTATTTTATTTTTTCCTTTCTTGAGTCTATATTTTTTTCAATTTATTCAAAGCTTAAGAAAGTTACTAAATATGTGCAATCATATAATATGATTTGGTTCATATTTTACATCTTGATTAAAATCATTCTTAATTAATCCCCTCGATATCATGCAATCAAATCATAAGCAATTATTTTGATCGATTGTACTATACGATATAGTTCATGTAATACGATAGATAATATATAAATTTAGACATCCAAAAGATTGCACCAAACAAAATCTATGATTTTTATACTAATCGTACTATACGATGTCCACAGTGCTAGATGATTGATAATGTAAGAAGTTGGCCATCCTAAGAGTCGTCCCAAATAAATAGAAGAAATTTCTATAGTTATACCATATAATATTTTGATCGTACTGTATAAAATGTTTTAAAGGTTGAATAGTTCGTCTATACAAACTTATTAGATGAGTCTAAATTACACTTATCATACGGTATGATACATGTATCATATTGTATGAATAGAATATAAAACTCTCAAAAATTAGGGTTCCTTGAAGCTCCTACTTAAGATTTTCTAATACTTCCATTAGAAAATTTTTGGCTGTTGAGACTTCAGGAGAGAGAGCCTCGGTGTTTAATCTAGTAATTAGGTTGTTAAGCCTAAGTTAATGTCCCAAGGCTACCGAGAGGGGGGGGGGGGGGGGGGGGGGGCTGAATTGGTAGTTTAAAAATTTAATCCCTCTTTGAAGATTAAGTTGAACCGAAATGAAAATTTTTCTTTTAAAGTTTTTCTAGAAAATATTTTTCAACCATAGAGTTGTTAAAAATTAAAATAAAATGCGGAAACATAAAAAACTGTAAATGACACCAGATTTATAGTGGTTCGGTCTATAACCAGACCTACATCCATTCCTTAGAGGCACCCTCTGAGTATTGCACTAAAACTAATAGTGACTCTCCTTTTGCATCCACAGCAAGGCGGATAAGCCTTTACAACACACTCTTTTCACCACTATCTAGTGCGGCAGAGAACTGTCGTCCTTTTACACAATCCCTAGTGTTGGCAGAGAACCGTCAATCCTTTCACACTCTCCTAGTGTAGGCAGAGAACCCTTTCGTCCTTCCACACTCTCCTAGTGTGGGCAGAGAACCCTTCCGTCCTTTCACACTCTCCTAGTGTGGGCCGAGAACCCTTCCGGCTGTTCACACTCTCCAAGTGTAAGAAGCGATCCTTTCGGCTATTCACACTCTCCAAGTGTCGGCAGCGAACCAGATCTCCTTGACTGATCTTCTCAGAAGAAATCTAGAAGGAAGAAAAAAAAGAGTGAAGTAATCCCAATTCACAAGTAGAGATTCTTACCTTTGAACTCCAAGTGAAGCCTTCACGCTCCAATGGTAGAAATTCTCCTTTGAATGCACTCTTCCACTCTCTCCTTAGCTATTCTCTCAAGAAGCACGAAGATCAAATGACAAAAAGATTGGGTGGCAGTCTAATTTGGACTATATATACAAAAGACAAGAAAAACTGCCCAAAAACTACAAATTTTCAATTATGTACGCAGTGGATCGTCCCGTACGATCGTGGATCATCCTGGACGATTTTACTTAAATGCTTTGAAACGACCCTATTTGTATATGTGTACGAAATGTCTTCGTACACACTGATTGTCCCGTACGAACTAAGTTTGTCCAGTACGAACGGTTATTACTAGGTCGGTCTAGAAAGCTGCTGAAAACCGTTCTAAGTCGGTTAATCGTCAGGACGAAAATTTGTTCGTCTGGACGAAATTTTTATAGAGAGCAGATCGTTTTCTGACGATAATTAATTTTGTCTGGACGAAAATTTTACAGAGATCAGATCGTCCTGGACGATAATTAATTTCATTTGGACAAAATTTTTACAGAGAGCATATTGTTTTCTGACGATAATTAATTTTGTCTGGACGAAAATTTTACAGAGACCAGATCGTCCTGGACGATAATTATTTCGTCCCGGACGAATAGAACTTAGAAAATTTTTCAAGCCAGTTCCTATTCGTTCTATGTGCTCAATAAGAGATAACTGTCTGATCGTCCCGTACGATCGGATATCATCCCGTACGATTAGTATAAGTTATATATGATCTCATTATGTGTGTATGTGTGTTTTTATACACTCAATTACAATCACTCACTTTCAAATTCAATTCAAAGAAAAATACAAGCTTCAAATTCACAAAGTATCTCATGTTGAATTTGATTTGAAGTTTTCGTAGTCTGGAGTCTGATTTTTTTGAAATGTTAGTACACACAAGAGCAAGTACAAATCTTCTAAAATTGTTAGGAGATAACTACACATTTGAACAATAATATTTGAAATCATCAAAACTAAACAAGTTGCAAAAATGTAAAGCATGCAAATAGCAACTATTTTAACAATCTCCCCCTTTTTGATGATGGCAAAATAATTATTATTTGTATGATTTCAATTTAAATAAATATCCTAAACTCCCAATGAATTGATGAATACATGAAAATAAGGAGATATTTTGAACCACAGAAAAATTTTTTTGTTTTTAAAAAAAAAATTTAACAAAATTTCAAAGTTAAACATAAAACCAAAATACAAACAAAAACTAAACATACAAACACAAGAATTTCTCCCCCTTTTTGACAACAACAAAAAGTGAAGAAGAAATAGACAAGAAATGTAAGTAATTATATGAAATTCATTTGAAAATTTAATCTAAATGATGATTGTGATAAGTTATGCAATCTAAAACTAATAATATTAGGTTAATTATAGAAATTCATAAAATTTAAGAAGTGATATAACATTGTAAATAAGAAGAATTTATTAAAGACATGATTCAATTTAGACATTCGAATATAAAAAATCATTACAAGAGAGATGTATAAAAATTCTATGTTTCAAAGTTCAATAGAATATAAATGAACATAAGATCAATTTGAATTAAGAGATTGAAAGAATTTGGAAAGAAGAGAAATACCACATGTGGCGCTTTGCGTATCTTTTTCAATTTTTTTTGGGCACATTTTTGTGTATCTTTTGACATTGGGCTAATTTTGTGTCTCTTTTTCATATTTGTGAATCTTTGCGCATTCCTTTTGATTTTTGTACTCTTTGTACAATTTTCAAGAGTAATTGAGACCAAATCTTTCCAAAATTAATAATATAAAATTTCAAATATTTCTAAGTGCATAAATATCACTTGAGCATAGAAATATAAAATAAGAGAACATCTATATTGCAATAATAATATTAACTTTTATGTAGTCTAAATGAATAGACATGAATTTAAAAGTTTTAATTATAACAAGTTATAAACAACTTTTAAATTTAGAAAGACTAGATTTTCTAATGTAATTAATCTCAAATTACAATCTAATTTAAGAAATTAAGATTAAATAAGACTAATAAAATTCATAAAAATTAACCACATTCCAAAAACAAACCAAATTTGAATCAAGTACAACATGCATTGATATTAATGAAAAGGATTACATATTCTTTTCATAATATTAAAACAACTAAGAAAATACACTTAACTTTTTAATAAAGACAACTAAAACAATCACAAAAAAAAAAAACACTAACACAACAAAATATTTAAAATAAAACACTAGTACAACAAACACAAAGAAATTCATCTCTCATTTTCTATTCTTCTTCTTCTGGAGGAGGAATGCCACAAAATAGATTGAAGTAGGAGGCCATCATCATAACATTGGTATTGATTTCATGAACTTCATTTCTGATAATATCAATGTCCTGTTGCTGCTGTAGGAGTTGAGCATCAATTTGATCAAATCTTTGATCAACATGAGTCTCAAGTATGTCAAATTTCTCAATCAAATTCTGATAATCTGATTGAGGTGTAGAAGTTTGCTCTCCTTCTTCTTCGTCTTCAGAAGCACTGACATATGCATTCCCTTTTTCCTCCTTGAAAATTGCTCTGAAAGAAGCATCATTGTAGTAGACTGGCTCTTCGTATTCATCATCAGGATGCACTAAGTTGTATTTCTTTTCCAAAATATATGTAACTAAGTGTGCTAATGAGATGTTCCTTTTTCTCTTCTGCTCTGCATGTCCTATTTCTGAAAGCCCATAGAGATGATCTATGATAAGTTGGGCTTCATCGATAGGCTTATCATCCATAATCAAAAAGGTCAAAACAGAAAGGAGTGGGGTAATATTGATCATATCACCAGCTTTAGGAATGATTGAAGATCAAAGAATATGCTGGATGATTCGAGCATTTCTGGTCATTTCTGAAACTCTAGCAACATGATTTGTTAGGCCAATTTCTCTAATCACCCTATTGACTTGATACCATTTGAATTTATTTTCACTCATTAGGGTGTGGGCTCTATATCCTTCAGTTCTTAAGTTCAAAAAGGCACCAATATCGTGCTTGGTGATTTCAACTTTTTGTTTGAAAATAAAAGAACTTATGCAGGAGTGGTCGGAATTAAAACTCATGTTGGCTAGAAAGTAGAGAAATGTTTGTTTGTTGTAAAGGTGGACGAGAGAAAGAATAAATTGAAACTGGGTGGAGGCAAAAAGGTGCATTACCTTAAAGTTTATCTCACTTTGTGTAATATTTCAAACTGCTCCAGTATCGTCCAGGCCGATCTGGGATCGTCCTGGGACGATCTGTGCATTTCAGCTCCAGAATCTGTCCAGAATTGCTCCAGGTGATTTTCCTGTAGGGATCGTCCAGGCCGATCGAGGCATCGTCCCGGGACGATCAGTGGATGGCACAAGTCAGTGAATGGAGGTTTTTATCGCCTATGAATAGTAAACATCGGCCTGAAAAATCGTCCCAGGACGATGGGTTTTGGTCTGATCGTCCAGGACGATCGGGACGATCGGCCAGGCCGATCGACACTGTTCATAAGGATCGGCCTGATCATCGCCCTGGAGTATCGGCCAGGCGATCTGTGGTTTGGTCTGATCGTCCAGGACGATCTGGACGATCGGCCAGGCCGATCTGAAGAGGATTTAAGGGATTCAGACGATTTGAAGAGAGAGAAAAGTTAAAAAAATAAATATCTGATTTTTCGTCTGAGGAGAGAGAAAAAGAGCATTTTGGAAAAGTTGATTTCGGGAAGACGCGGAGCCGTTTTCGATCGAAGTGACTGTTGAAGAATTTGCTGTGCTCGAGGTAAGGCACATTCCGTCTTTCTCAATTTTCAGTTCCGTCGCGGTTGGCGGTATTTTTCTGTCCGGATTTCGTTTTCGTTACGGTTTTTCGTCCGTATCTTTCGATTGGTTCAGTTTTTACCGCGTAACTTTCCGTATATCGTTGCCGTGCCGGGTGTGCACGTTTTGATTATATTTTGAAGATTTTCGTCCGGGTATTTTTGATTCGACTGTGTTTTTAGTCGACCTGATTTTGCTGTGAAATTGGAAATTATCTGTTCAGTTGAATAAATGTTCTGGAATGTGATTATCTATATTCTGTGCGAATTCGGTGAATTTTCTTTGCAGGAATTTTTGTGTAAATTCTGTATACTGCCGTTGTGCTGCCCGATTTTTGGGTAATTTCTGAAATGTCCGAATTTCTTCTGAATTGAAATGCTATGTGATTAAGCTATACAAAGGGAGTTATAAGGGGCCTGAATCCTATGAGATTCAGTTAGTGAAAGGGGAAATCTGAAATGAGCTCAAATCTGAAATCTGATATCTGTTTCGTTCCGGATCCGATGAATTCTGTTTTGGTGCTATAAGCACATCTGTTTTGGTGCCGTGAGCACAAAGGGAGACATAAGGGGCCTGGATCCTGTGAGATTCAGTCAGTGTCTGGGAAGGGAGGCATAAGGGGCCGGAATCCGTAGAGATTCCGTCAGTGTCAGGGCATTTAGCTATATGTATCTGTTTTGTTTTCTGTATCTGTTCTGTTCTGTACGACATTGTGATTCTGATACGATATGCTCCGTACGATTCTGATTTCTGAATTCTGATTCTGACTCTGTTGATTTGTTCTGATATGATCTGTACGATTCCGATTCTGATTTGATATCTATCCGTATACGTTCTGATTTCCGATTCTGTTCCGATTTCTGATCTGATTTCTGTCTGATGAGTTTGGTTTTGGTTTCTGAGAATTTAGATTGGTGGTTTGTTGCTTTGCTGAGCTGTTGAGCTCACCCTTGCTTTCTGGTGGTTTTCAGGTTCTGGGAAGGGCAAGGAGGTCCAGGATTAGTTCAGAGTCTGATCCGATTAGGTACTTTTGTACTTGTTGATTTTTGTACAGTCATGGCTTTCCTGTTCTGTCTTTCTTTCTGTTGAAAGCCATGTACTGTTCTGTAGATGATTATTTTGAGGAAATGAAAAGATAGATGTTTTGTTCCGCTGCATTTGATGTTTTTAGTAGCTCTGTTGTTCTGTGTGTTTTCTGTTGGGTTATGTAATTGGGAAGTTCAGTTCAGTAACCTAATCCAAAGCCAGATCCTGGATAAGCAAGTAAGTGTGCGCTCGCCGCGATCCGGCTCGGGCGGGATCCGTCCCCGTCGGGTCGGGTCGTGACAAGCTTTTGTGGTATCAGAGCACTGGTTTTGGAAACAGGTTGGATTGTAAAACAGAGCTTTAGGAAGTGATCAGTGAGTCTGTCTGGGAGGTAGTTTTGGGTCATTTGGCTTTTTATTGTGTTGTTTTTGTGTTGTTTTTGTGATAGTTTTCCGGATTTTCTGGATTTTTCTGTATGGATCAGCCAGACCCAGACATGACAGACGGTCAGAGTGATGATCAGGCAGCACCAGTGGGGAGTACAGCCCCAGTGGTCGGTGCTGACACACTGTCCCAGTTTGCTTCGTTGGTTGCTCAGATGATGAGCGAGACTCAGAGCAGAGCTTCTACTGTTAGATCTGAGGACATCGATCGACACCTGCAGTTATTTTTGAGGTTGAAGCCTCCGAGGTTTGAGGGCGCTGTTGAGCCCAGAGCAGCCGAGGAGTGGCTGAGGAGATTAGAGAAGACTTTTGACGGGATGCAGTGTCCTGCAGACAGGAAGGTTCCGTTAGCAGTTTTTCTGTTAGATGGAGAGGCTGAGCACTGGTGGGATGGCCAGCAGGCAGCCAGATTTCAGGGCAGATTGAACTCTTTGATCACTTGGGAAGAGTTCACTGAAGTGTTCAGAGACTGGTTTGTTCCCCCTTCTGCACGACAGCAGATGCAGGAGAGTTTTCTGAGGCTGGTTCAGGGGAGCAAGACGGTGATGCAGTATGAGGCTGAGTTTACTGCATTAGCCAGGTACGCTCCGCAGCTGGTTAGCACTTCTGCTGAGAGGTGTTACCGATTTCTGAGAGGCTTACGAGACACTTTGAGGCAGCCTTTGATACCGTTCCGGATTTCTGATTTCTCTGAGCTTGTGGAGCGAGCTCGTCTGATTGAGAACGACATGACGACTACTCAGCAGCGGTGGTCTGCGAGTAGGAAGAGGTTTGGAGGAGATACTTATGACAGTGGTTCCTCTGGGAAGAGGAGATTTGTTCCTGGTTCTGGATCTGGAGATTCCAGAAGGAGCGGAGGATCGTCTGGTACTGCTACCAGTACGACTGGTTCTGGATCTGTCAGTTCGGCACCTGTGTGCCAGAGTTGTGGACGGCGACACTATGGCCAGTGCTACAGGATAGCTGGTCTTTGTTTCAGGTGTGGTCAGCCAGGACATAGGATTGCAGAATGTCCACAGATGGGATATGATCAGCGATCTGAGGGTTTAGTCAGACCTGTTGGTTCAGCAGCAGAAAGACCGAGGACTGTTCCTCCACGCTCTGAGGGATTTGCTGGTAGAGGTGGTGGTTCTAGTTCTGCACCACGGAGACCACCTACGATTCAGAGGGAGCAGAGTAGTTCTGTTGCTTCAGCTCCTGCTCCAGTTCAGCCACGAGTTTACAGTTTGAGTCAGCAGGAGGCTCGAGATGCTCCGGATGTGGTGACAGGTACGGTTTACATTTCTGATCAGCCCTGTCGTGTTTTGTTTGACTCTGGAGCGAGTCATTCTTTTCTGTCCGAGCATTGTTTTGAGCTTTTACATTTGGATTCGATGGTTTTACCGGTTTCTTTGTCTGTGATTTTACCGGCTGGGAATCCATTGATTGCTCGACAGTTTTGTTTGTGTGAGATCGAGATTTCTGGCAAGAAGTGGAAATCGAGTTTGATTCGATTGCCGATTTCTTCGTATGATGTGATTTTGGGAATGGATTGGCTGAGTCAGTATGAGGCTCAGATTGACTGTCTGAAGAAGCAAGTGAGTTTGCTTGTGGCTGGAGAGAGAGTTGTATTTCAGGGATTACGAGGTGTTCTCTCCAGTCTGATTTCTGCGTTAGAGGTGAGCAGAATGTGGAAGAAAGGATATCCAGTATTTTTGGCTTCGGTGCGGGATCTGAACCTGGAGGTTGGTTCTGTTTCTGAGATCCCTGTGGTACGGGAGTTTACTGATGTTTTTCCTGAGGAGTTGGTTGGTTTACCTCCGGATAGAGATGTGGAGTTCTCTATCGATGTTTTTCCGGGTACCGCTCCGATATCGAAAGCTCCGTACAGGATGGCACCGAAAGAACTTTCTGAGTTGAAAGTTCAGCTTCAGGAGTTGGTTGACAGAGGTTTTGTGCGCCCTAGTGTTTCGCCCTGGGGAGCACCTGTTCTGTTTGTGAAGAAGAAGGACGGTACACCCCGTATGTGTATTGATTACAGAGATTTGAACAAGGTCACGATCAAGAACAAGTATCCTTTGCCTCGGATAGACGACTTGTTTGACCAGCTTTCCGGATCTTCGGTATTTTCGAAGATTGATTTGAGATCCGGATATTATCAGGTGAAGGTGAAGGAATCTGATGTGGTGAAGACTGCTTTCAGTACTCGGTACGGGCACTACGAGTTCTTGGTTATGCCTTTTGGGGTAACCAATGCGCCCGCTATTTTCATGGATCTGATGAACCGAGTATTCAGGGAGTATTTGGATCAGTTTGTGATCGTCTTCATTGACGATATTCTGGTATATTCTGCTTCTGAGGATGAGCATGCCAGACATTTGAGGATTGTGTTGGAGACTTTGAGGAGGCATCAGCTGTATGCCAAGTTCTCCAAGTGCGAATTCTGGCTGAAGAGCATTTCATTTCTGGGGCACGTGATTAGCGGAGAAGGTATTTCTGTGGATCCCCAGAAGATTCAGGCGGTTGCTGATTGGCCAAGGCCGACTACGGTATTTGAGGTACGTAGTTTCTTAGGCATGGCCGGGTATTATAGGAAGTTTGTGAAAGGATTTTCACAGATTTCGACTCCTCTGACGAGACTGACTCAGAAGTCAGTTCCTTTTGTTTGGACACCGGAGTGTGAAGCTAGTTTTCAGAGATTGAAGGATTGTTTGACTTCAGCTCCAGTGTTAGCTCTTCCGTCAGGTACGGAAGGTTTTCAGGTGTTCAGTGATGCTTCACTGAAAGGACTGGGTTGCGTTCTGATGCAGCATGGTCAGGTAATTGCTTATGCTTCGAGACAGTTGAAACCACATGAGAAGAATTACCCGACACATGATTTGGAGTTAGCTGCAGTTGTTTTTGCTTTGAAGATTTGGCGGCATTACCTGTATGGCGTCACATGTGAGATGTTTACTGATCATAAGAGCCTGAAGTACATTTTTACTCAGAAGGATTTGAATCTGAGACAGAGGAGGTGGCTCGAGTTGATCAAGGACTATGACCTGACTATTCAGTATCAGCCTGGGAAGGCGAATGTGGTAGCAGATGCTTTGAGCAGGAAGTCTTCTGGATTCTCAGGTATTCAGCTTACCTGTGATGACTTTCTGATTCGTGATTTGGAGAGATTGCAGTTGGAGGTGATTTCCTCCAGTGATTTGGAGTTGGCTCAGATGAGTATTCAGTCTTCTTTAGAAGCAAGGATTCAAGAAGCCCAGAAGTCAGATTCTGATTATTCGAAGTTGCTAGCTCAGATTGGATCTGGTAAGACTCCTGAACTTCGAATTTCTGATTCTGGTGCTATTTTCTGTAAGAACAGGTTGTGGGTACCTGTGTTTGGAGATTTGAGGCGGGAGATTCTGTATGAATCTCATCATTCAGGCTACACTGTTCATCCAGGCAGTGGTAAGATGTATGCTGATATGAAGCTTTTGTTCTGGTGGCCTGGGATGAAGAAGGATGTGGCAGAGTTTGTGTCGAGATGCGAAGCCTGTCAGTTGGTGAAGGCAGAGCATCAGCGACCAGGTGGACTGTTGCAGTCGTTGCCTATCCCTGAGTGGAAATGGGAGGAGGTAACGATGGATTTTGCTATGGGTTTTCCTCGTTCACGACAAGGACATGATGCTATTTGGGTAGTTGTGGATCGATTGACGAAGTCAGCCCATTTTCTTCCGATCAGACAGACGGATTCAGTTGAACGCTTGGCACAGATATATGTGAAAGAGATAGTCAGATTGCACGGTGTGCCTCGTGTGATCGTATCTGATCGAGATGGACGGTTTACTTCCAGACTTTGGAAAGGCATTCAGCAAGGCTTGGGTACGAAATTGCATTTCAGTACAGCCTTTCATCCTCAGACCGACGGACAGTCTGAGAGGACTATTCAGGTACTGGAAGATCTGTTGAGGCTTTGTGTTCTGGACTTTAGCGGAAGCTGGGAAGATCATATTCCGCTGATTGAGTTTGCCTATAACAATAGTTTTCAGTCCAGTATCGGTATGGCACCGTACGAGGCTCTGTATGGCAGGAAGTGCCGTACTCCTTTGACTCTGACGGAGGTCGGAGATAGACAGACTTTGGGTGCCACTTTTGCTGATGAAACTGCTCAGAAGATTCATTTGATAAGAGAAAGATTGAAAGCCGCTCAAGATCGTCAGCAGAAGTATTACAATCAGAAGCACAGGTTTGTTGAGTTTCAGGTTGGTGACTTTGTGTATGTCAAAGTCAGCCCGATGAAAGGTGTGAGCAGATTTGGTCAGGTAAGCAAGCTTAGTCCAAGGTATGTTGGACCATTTGAGATTTTGGAAAGAATTGGAAAAGCTGCTTATCGCCTATTGCTTTCTGATTCTATGCCTGATGTGCATAATGTGTTTCACGTATCCACTCTGAGGAAGTGGGTTTCAGACTCTGGGAAGAAGGTATCAGCTGAAGAGGTTGAGATTCAGGAGAATCTGGCGTACAAGGAAGAGCCAGAATTGATTTTAGCGTACGACGTCCGTAAGTTAAGAAATAAAGAGATTCCGATGGTTAAAGTCCAGTGGAAGCACCGGACTGCACGGGAAGCAACTTGGGAAAAGGAGTCTGATATGAGACGGTCGTACCCATACTTGTTTTGACTGAGTTTGGATTGGATAATGTCGAGGATGACATTTTTCTGAGTTGGGGAGATTGTAATATTTCAAACTGCTCCAGTATCGTCCAGGCCGATCTGGGATCGTCCTGGGACGATCTGTGCATTTCAGCTCCAGAATCTGTCCAGAATTGCTCCAGGTGATTTTCCTGTAGGGATCGTCCAGGCCGATCGAGGCATCGTCCCGGGACGATCAGTGGATGGCACAAGTCAGTGAATGGAGGTTTTTATCGCCTATGAATAGTAAACATCGGCCTGAAAAATCGTCCCAGGACGATGGGTTTTGGTCTGATCGTCCAGGACGATCGGGACGATCGGCCAGGCCGATCGACACTGTTCATAAGGATCGGCCTGATCATCGCCCTGGAGTATCGGCCAGGCGATCTGTGGTTTGGTCTGATCGTCCAGGACGATCTGGACGATCGGCCAGGCCGATCTGAAGAGGATTTAAGGGATTCAGACGATTTGAAGAGAGAGAAAAGTTAAAAAAATAAATATCTGATTTTTCGTCTGAGGAGAGAGAAAAAGAGCATTTTGGAAAAGTTGATTTCGGGAAGACGCGGAGCCGTTTTCGATCGAAGTGACTGTTGAAGAATTTGCTGTGCTCGAGGTAAGGCACATTCCGTCTTTCTCAATTTTCAGTTCCGTCGCGGTTGGCGGTATTTTTCTGTCCGGATTTCGTTTTCGTTACGGTTTTTCGTCCGTATCTTTCGATTGGTTCAGTTTTTACCGCGTAACTTTCCGTATATCGTTGCCGTGCCGGGTGTGCACGTTTTGATTATATTTTGAAGATTTTTGTCCGGGTATTTTTGATTCGACTGTGTTTTTAGTCGACCTGATTTTGCTGTGAAATTGGAAATTATCTGTTCAGTTGAATAAATGTTCTGGAATGTGATTATCTATATTCTGTGCGAATTCGGTGAATTTTCTTTGCAGGAATTTTTGTGTAAATTCTGTATACTGCCGTTGTGCTGCCCGATTTTTGGGTAATTTCTGAAATGTCCGAATTTCTTCTGAATTGAAATGCTATGTGATTAAGCTATACAAAGGGAGTTATAAGGGGCCTGAATCCTATGAGATTCAGTTAGTGAAAGGGGAAATCTGAAATGAGCTCAAATCTGAAATCTGATATCTGTTTCGTTCCGGATCCGATGAATTCTGTTTTGGTGCTATAAGCACATCTGTTTTGGTGCCGTGAGCACAAAGGGAGACATAAGGGGCCTGGATCCTGTGAGATTCAGTCAGTGTCTGGGAAGGGAGGCATAAGGGGCCGGAATCCGTAGAGATTCCGTCAGTGTCAGGGCATTTAGCTATATGTATCTGTTTTGTTTTCTGTATCTGTTCTGTTCTGTACGACATTGTGATTCTGATACGATATGCTCCGTACGATTCTGATTTCTGAATTCTGATTCTGACTCTGTTGATTTGTTCTGATATGATCTGTACGATTCCGATTCTGATTTGATATCTATCCGTATACGTTCTGATTTCCGATTCTGTTCCGATTTCTGATCTGATTTCTGTCTGATGAGTTTGGTTTTGGTTTCTGAGAATTTAGATTGGTGGTTTGTTGCTTTGCTGAGCTGTTGAGCTCACCCTTGCTTTCTGGTGGTTTTCAGGTTCTGGGAAGGGCAAGGAGGTCCAGGATTAGTTCAGAGTCTGATCCGATTAGGTACTTTTGTACTTGTTGATTTTTGTACAGTCATGGCTTTCCTGTTCTGTCTTTCTTTCTGTTGAAAGCCATGTACTGTTCTGTAGATGATTATTTTGAGGAAATGAAAAGATAGATGTTTTGTTCCGCTGCATTTGATGTTTTTAGTAGCTCTGTTGTTCTGTGTGTTTTCTGTTGGGTTATGTAATTGGGAAGTTCAGTTCAGTAACCTAATCCAAAGCCAGATCCTGGATAAGCAAGTAAGTGTGCGCTCGCCGCGATCCGGCTCGGGCGGGATCCGTCCCCGTCGGGTCGGGTCGTGACACTACTAATCAGAATGCGAGAAGGTGATTTTGGCAGATGCAAAATGAGGAAAAGATTCCTCATTTACTTTTGACAGAAAGTTTTCAGAGTTATAATGTCAGTTGAAAACCGTCCCCTACAATGAAACAACGTCTGTTCGTCTGGACGAACAAAAAGTTCGTACGGACGAACTTCACATTTAAAACTGCCTTATCCACTCAACCGCTGCATTCAAACGTCCCGATGTTTGAGAAAAAAATAAATATTTCATCCTGGACGATCATTAGATCGTACAGACGAACTACATTAAAAACTGCTCTCAAAATGTTTCATATCACGCAAACTGAATTTAACACACATCGTCCAGTACGAAAAATTTCGTCCCGGACGATTTCCACACATTTTTGGATTTTTGAAATTTTTAATGAAGAAAAACAAACAAAACATTCAAAACACAGAAAACAAAGATAAAACCACAGACTCTAAAATAAACTCAATCAAAACACTCAAAAATCACAAAATTCAAAACAAAAAATCAAAGACAAATAAACTAAGAAATCATAAATATCAATATTACAAAAAGCATTTTTATTTAAGCATTCAAATCAATAACACCAAGCCTTGTTCTTAATGTACTGAAGGTATCAAAGGCTAAAGGTTTTGTAAAAATGTCTGCAAGTTGATTTTCAGTTGAAACATGTGTGAGTTCAATTTCTCCCTTGGATACATGATCCCTTATGAAATGATGCCTTATGTCAATGTGTTTGGTTCTAGAATGTTGAATAGGATTTTTGGAAATGTAAATAGTACTAGTATTGTCACAATAAATTGGAATAGTGCCTATAGTTAATCCTAAATCAATCAACTGTTTTTTTAACCAAAGTACTTGTGCCACACAACTTCCTAATGCAATGTATTCTGCTTCTGCAGTAGATAGTGCCACTGAATTTTGTTTTCTACTAGATCATGAAACTAATGAATTTCCAATGAATTGACATGTTCCAGAAGTGCTTTTCCTATCCACTCTACAGCCTGCAAAGTCAGAATCTGAGTAACCAATAATTTCAAATGAAGAGCTAAACTTAGGATACCAAATCCCTAAGTTTTGAGTTATTAGTAAATATCTTAATATCCTTTTCACTGCTGTCAAATGTGATTCTTTTGGATCTGATTGAAATCTAACACATAAGCAAACACTGAAGATAATATCTGGTCGGCTAGCAGTCAAGTAAAGTAAAGATCCAATTATCCCTCTAAATTTCTTTTGATCAACAGATTTTCCCTTAAGGTCCTTTTCCAACTGAACTGAGGAACTCATTGGTGTACTAACAGGTTTAGCATTATCCATTTCATATTTTTTGAGGATGTCCTTAATATATTTAGTTTGCCTAAGAAATATACATTCCTCAAGTTGCTTAATGCTAAATCCTAGAAAGTAATTTAAATCTCCCATTAGACTCATTTCAAATTCACTACTCATTATTTTTAAAAACTCACCACAAAGATTTTTATTTGAAGATCCAAAGATGATGTCATCAACATAAATTTGAACAATAAGTATATCCTTTCCAATTTTCCTTAAAAAGAGAGTTGTATTCACACTTCCTTTTTTAAAAGATCTTTCAAGTAGGAAGGTGCTCAACCTCTCATACCAAGCACTAGGTGCATGTTTCAATCCATATAAAGCCCTTTTTAACTTGAAAACATGATTTGGAAATTTAGAATTTTCAAAACCTGAAGGTTGTTCTACAAAAACATTTTCCTCAATTAGCCCATTTAAAAAGGCACTCTTGACATCCATTTGAAATAATTTAAAACCTTTAAAACAGGAAAATGCTAGTAAAACCCTAATTGCTTCAAGTCTAACTACAAGGAAAAAAGTCTCCTCAAAATTAATTCCTTCAATTTGATTATACCCCTTAGCAACTAATCTAGCCTTATTTCTAATGACTACTCCCGAGTCATTCATTTTATTTTTGAACACCCACTTGGTTCCAACAACACTTTGATCTTTTGGCCTTATAGTTAGTTCCCAAACTTTATTTCTTACAAATTGATTTAACTCTTCTTGCATGGCCAATATCCAAAATTCATCAGAAAGTTCTTGATCAATGTTAGTGGGTTCAATAGTTGAAATAAAGGCTGAATGATTGAATTCTTTGTTTAATCCACGCCTAGTTCTAACACCCTCACTTGGTTCACCTATAATCAATTCCTTTGGGTGGTTTTTAGAAAATATCAAATCTCTAGGCAAAGGATTTTCTCTTTCCAAATTCTCTTCCACATTTTCTTCCAAATTTAATCTATCAATCTTTTGGGAGTTTTCTTCAATCTCTTCTTCAACAACATTTGGCTCTTCCAAATTTCCAGATTCATCAAATACAACATGTGTGGTTTCTTCAATGACTAAAGTTCTTTTATTGAATACCATATAAGATTTTTCAACACTTGAATATCCAACAAAAATTCCTTCATCTGATTTTGGATCAAATTTTTCTAAGGCAGATTTTCTATTATTATGTATGAACACCTTGCAACCAAATACATGCAAATGAGACAAATTAGGTTTCCTACCTTTTAGCAACTCATAGGGTGTTTTATTCAAATTTAATCTCACATTCACCCTGTTCAGAACATAACATGCAGTACTAACCGCCTCAGCCCAAAAATATCTAGGAAGTGAGTATTCTGCTAACATTGCTCGGGCGGCTTCTATTAATGTTCTATTTTTCCTTTCAACTACCCCATTTTGTTGAGGGGTTCTAGGTGCAGAAAAATTATGATCAATCCCTTTTTCTTTACAGAAATTTTTAAATCTTTCATTTTCAAATTCTCCTCCATGATCACTTTGTATAGAGATTATTTCATTCCCTAGTTTCATTTGAATCCAAGTAGAAAAATTTCTGAATTCCTCAAATGATTCACTCTTATGAAAAAGAAATCTAACCCAAGTGAATCTTGAGAAATCATCCACTATAACAAATCCGTATACCTGCCCTCCTAGACTTATAGTGCCTACAGGTCCAAAAAGATCCATGTGAAGAATTTCTAAAGGTTTACTGGTCCTAAGATCTTTATTGGACTTAAAAGAGGACTTCACTTATTTTCCTAATTGACATGCATCACAAAGGTGGTCCTTAGTAAAGTCTAGTTTTGGTATACCTCTCACTAAGTTCTTTTGGGTAATTCTTTTAAGGTTTTTCATACTGGAATGACAAAGTCTCCTATGCCAAAGCCATGATTCATCAGAAATAGTTTTCAAATAAAAAGCAGTAGGAGATTGAATACAATTTAAATCTAGCATGTAAACATTGTTTACCCTTTTTCCATTTAAAACATTTTTCTTATTTAGGCTTATTATGTAGCTAGTTGGTAAAAATTTTACATTATAGCCCTTATCACATAGCTGACTTATGCTTAACAAATTATGTTTTAAGCCTTCAACTAATAACACATTGTCTATGAAAAAGTTCTTCAAATTTCCAATCATACCTGATCCAACCACTTTCTTTGTGGTATTATCTCCAAGTGTAACCTTGCCTCCACTCCTGGCTTCCAGCGTTATAAATTGGGCAGTATCTCTAGTCATATGCTTTGAACATCCGCTATCCAGGTACCATATGCTCTCACGAGGTCTTGTGTGAGAGCACTCCTGCAAAATTCTCAAATGTTAGACCTGGGAACCCAAACAAGTTTGGGTTCACCTTTTTGAAATTTATAATCAGATGCATGTATGGTATGTCTAGGTTTATGCATCTTAGTTATCCACACCAAATTAGTTTTCATCTTTAAAGTGCAGGTGTGAGATATATGTCCCAAAAATCCATAATTATTACATTTAACATTAGAAAAAATATTCCTATGTTTTCTTCCATATGATTGTCTTCTAAGGGATTTCATGAATTTAGGATAATATTTAGGATTTATAAAATCTTCAAGTTTAGGGGGGTTCCTATTATCCTCGAGAGCTCTTATTGTGAGTTTGTAAAATGAATTCATATCTTCCAAGATTCGATTGGAATAATTGATTCTATATGTCTTGCTCTCAGATTCATCCTTAAAATTCTTAAATTCTTTTTCAAGTTCAGCATAGGATGATTTTAAATTCTCAAAATTTTTATTCAAGTCATCATATTCATCAAGTAGTTTCATGTGGTTGTTATCTATTAAAGCATGATCATTCCTAAAGATTTCGTGTTCCTTATTAAGCTCTTCCAATTCTAAACCTAAACTAGCATGCATCTTTTTCATTTTTTTATATGCATCATGCATGTGTTCAGAAACTTCAAACAATTCATCATAGGTTAAATCACATACCTCTTCTTGATCTGATTGTTCAACATTATCTACCATCAAGCAAAGGTTGGTGACTTCTTCTTATTTTTCAGTCTCAGATGAGTCTGAAGCTGAGTCCGCCCAGAAAGCTATTTGAAACTTCTTCTTACCCTTCTTTACCATTGGTTTCTCCTCTACCTTCTCCTTGCTAGGAGTGGCTTAGAGTTTTGGACAATCAGTCTTTATATGACCTAGTTTCCTGCATTCATAATAAATCACTTCATTAGAAACCCTGCCATTTCTGTTATACTTACCTCTATTCCATTGCTGGCGTCTCTTCTGCTTCCTCTTTAAAAAGCTTTTGAATTATCTAGTCATCAATGCAATATCATCTTCATCCTCAGGTTGTGAGTGTTCACTCTCTGACTCTTCCATATTTAGTGTAATATTCTTATCCTTTCGTGGTTCACCTGCATCAATCTTTCTTTGACTTACTCCTTACTCATAAGCAATGAGTGAACAAAGAAGATTATAAATAGAATAAATGTTCAGATCTTTAGACTCTATAATTGCAGTAATTTTAGCATCATAAGCAGTAGGTAAACAATGAAGAATCTTATTGACCATTTCAGCATTAGTTAATTCCCTACCAAGTGCTTGCAAAGAAGTGACAATTTGTGTGAATCTTGTGTACATGTCTGAAATAGATTCATTAGGTTTCATGCGAAATAATTCATAGTCATGTAACAAGATATTGAGTCTTGATTGCTTAACTTCATTTGTCCCTTCATAAGTTATACAAAGTCTATCCCATATGTCCTTTCCACTTTTGCAAGTGGAAACTCGCATGTAGTCTTCAGATTTTAAAGCACAAAAGAAACTATTTAAATATTTGGCATTTAATTGTGCTAAGTCACGTTCTTCTATAGTCCAATCTGCATAAGGTGTTTCTACCCTAACTCCATCAACTAATCTAGTTGGTTTTGTGTAACCTTCCTGGACTAGCATCCACATGCGATAATCAAGTGACTGTAAGAAAGTAGACATGCGTGTTTTCCAAAAATCAAAAGGAATATTGTCAAACAGTGGAGGTCTAATGATAGAGTAACCCTCAAGTGTGTTTCGGTTTCCAAATATAGCCATCTACGTTAATTAAAAAGTAGTTCAAACTTATATTTTTGAAATGATGCTTTGATACCACTTGTTGAATCTAGTAATTAGGTTGTTAAGCCTAAGTTAATGTCCCAAGGCTACCAAGAGGGGGGGTGAATTGGTAGTTTAAAAATTTAATCCCTCTTTGAAGATTAAGTTGAACCAAAATGAAAATTTTTCTAGAAAATATTTTTCAACCACAGAGTTGTTAAAAATTAAAATAAAATACAGAAACATAAAAAATTATAAATGACACCAGATTTATAGTGGTTCGGTCTATAACCAGACCTACATCCACTCCTCAGAGCCACCCTCTGTGTATTGCACTAAAACCAATAGTGACTCTCCTTTTGCACCCACAGCAAGGCGGATAAGCCTTTACAACACACTCTTTTCACCACTACCCGGTGTGGCAGAGAACCGTCATCCTTTTACACAATCCCCAGTATTGGCAGAGAACCGTTAGTCCTTTCACACTCTCCTAGTGTGGGCAGAGAACCCTTTCGTCCTTTCACACTCTCCTAGTGTGGGCAGAGAACCCTTCCGTCCTTTCACACTCTCTTAGTGTGGGCAGAGAACCCTTCCGGCTGTTCACACTCTCCAAGTATAGGAAGCGATCCTTTCGGCTATTCACACTCTCCAAGTGTCGGTAGCAAACCGGATCTCCTTGACTGATCTTCTCACAAGGAATCTAGAAGGAAGAAAGAAAAGAGTGAAGTAATCCCAATTCACAAGTAGAGATTCTTACCTTTGAACTCCAAGTAAAGCCTTCACGCTCCAATGGTAGGAATCCTCCTTTGAATGCACTCTTCCACTCTCTCCTTAGCTATTCTCTCAAGAGGCATGAAGATCAAATGACAAAAAGATTGGGTGGCAGTCTAATTTGGACTATATATACAAAAGACAATAAAAACTGCCCAAAAACTGTAAATTTTCAATTATGTACGCAGTGGATCGTCCCGTACGATCGTGGATCGTCCTGAACGATTTTACTTAAATGCTTTGAAACGACCCTATTTGTATATGTGTATGAAATGTCTTCGTACACACTGATCGTCCCGTACGAACTAAGTTCATCTGGTACGAATGGTTATTACTAGGTCGGTCTAGAAAACTGCTGAAAATCGTTTTAAGTCGGTTAATCGTTAGGACGAAAATTTATTCGTCTGGACTAAATTTTTATAGAGAGCAGATCGTTTTCTGACGATAATTAATTTTGTCTGGACGAAAATTTTACAGAGTTCAGATCGTCCTGGACCATAATTAATTTTGTCTGGACGAAATTTTTACAGAGAGCAGATTATTTTCTGGCGATAATTAATTTCGTCTGGACGAAAATTTTACAGAGACCAGATCATCCTGGACGATAATTATTTCGTTCCGGACGAATAGGACTTAGAAAATTTTTCAAGCCAGTTCCTATTCGTTCTATGTGCTCAATAGGAGATAACTGTCTGATCGTCCCGTACGATCGGATATCGTCCCGTACGATCAGTATAACTTATATATGATCTCCTTATGTGTGTATGTGTATTTTTATTCTCTCAATTACAATCACTCCCTTTCAAATTTAATTCAAAGAAAAATACAAGCTTCAAATTCACAAAGTATCTCATGTTGAATTTGATTTGAAGTTTTCGTAGTCTGGAGTCTGATTTTCCTGAAATGTTAGTACACACAATAGCAAGTACAAATCTTCTAAAATTGTTAGGAGGTAACTACACATTTGAACAATAATATTTGGAATAATCAAAACTATACAAGTTGCAAAAATGTAAAGCATGCAAATAGCAACTATTTTAACACTCGGGGGAGAGAAAAAGGAGAGATTTGTGAGAGAAGAGGGGGATATTATGTGAGGGAGAAGTTATGAGGCGATTCACAAGGTTGATATGAGAAAGAATTTGCCTAGTATTTACAAGCGGCTTCTTGGATTCTTTATAGCTCTGGACAAGAAGTTCTTCATAAAAAATTTTGGTTCTCTGACCATCACCTGCAGGGTAAAAATAGAGTTGTGGTTCTTTGATCATCACTTGGAGGGTGAAAATAGTGTTGCGATTCTCTAACCATCACCTAGAAGGTAAAAATAAAGTTAAGGTTCTCTGCATGTAAAAGAGTCACAACTCTCTGCCATATTGGGGTGGTGAAACACCATCTGTATAAGCTTATCCACCTTGATGTGATAGAAAAAAGAGAGTAACTACTGTTTAGAGTAATACATGGAGAGAGTTTCCAAGGAGTAGACGTAGCTCAGGTTGATCGAATTATTATAAATTTAGGTGTGTTCATTATGTTTATTTTCTTCATTTTATTTTCTGTAATTATATGTGTTGTTGAAAAATCTAATTTTTTTATTATTATAAAGTTTAATTATTTCCATATACGTTGTGTTGGTTTGAAAATATTTTAAAAAATTTCTTTTTCCCTAAAGAATTTTTTAAATATCTAATTCACCCCCTCTTGATTAGCCTCGGGCTAGTTCTTAAAGGTTTAATAACATTCACAAACTTTTAAGTGGTATCAGAGAGGGATTCAAAATTAAGTTTTAAATAACTTTAAAAAATGATCAATGGCTAACTTTAGAAATCATAATACCATGGAATGATATTTAATCATACAATCACTTTTATTTCATAATATTCCTTTTGATTTTTGAAAAATTCACATGTTTACTTTTTTGCAATCAATTGATTATCACATGTAGATGTTAGTTAAGGAAGGATATTCAACACCTTTAGTAAATGGTGTTAATTAAAATTGAAATACCATTTTTTAAATTGAATATTGATGATAGAGATTTAGCCCAACTAAATACAAAATGTTTGCACTATTTTTCTATACTTTAAAGTATGAAGATTACATGCATGTTTCTACTTGCACTATTGGTATGGAGATGTGAGATAAATTCTGAATAACATATGAAGAAACAAAGGAATTAAAGTAATCTAGGTTAAACATTCTACTTCATGATTATGACTTTTTTGCATGAAGCCCACTAAATCTATTTCTTAAATATATACTAGGTTTACTCATATTATTACTTCCCTACAAGCTTTAGGAAGAGAACTCACTAACAATAAAAAAAGTTAATAAGATATTACGTTGCTTACTTACTTCCGATGATACAAAAATTATTGTTATTATTGAGTCTAAGGTTTTGAATATTTATTCTAATGATAACTTTCTTGGACCACTCATTGCCTATAAGTAAGGAGTGACTCAAAGACATCTTGCTGAAGGTGAAAAGAGAAAAGAGAAAACTATAGCCTTAAAGGCTAATGATTATGATAGTGATACTTCTAGATAAGAAAATGATGACAAGACAATTTAAAAGTTTTCTAAAGAAAAAGAAAAGACGTCATCAACAATGGAGTAATGAAAAAACCAATAAAAATTCCTAAACAAATTATGTTATTATCTATTATGAATATAGGAAACCAGGGCACTTGAAGTCTAATTTCCCAAGTCTTAAAGCTCACCCGAGCAATGAGAAAGGTGAGAAAAAAGCTAAATTCTAAAAGGGCAAGCAAAGGATTCAGAAAGCATTATGGGCATACTCTGCTTTAGACTCATCTGAAACTTAAGTAGAAGAGGAGGTAACCAACCTATGCTTAATAGCTGATAATCATCTTGATCATTCTGTTCAAAAGGAGGTATGTGATCTTTGCTATGATGAATTGTTTAAAGTTTTTGAAAAAATTCATACTACATATAAGAATATCAAGAAAGAACATACATAAATAAAAAATGTTAATTCAAATAAAACTATTTTATAATGTTAATGGTTGTTATGGCAAGTGCTTTGGCTTCAATCTATTTTGTGAAATAGTTGACCATGACCAGCATGACCTTTCTTTATCATGTAGATGGGGGAAAGTCCCAAGATGTCTATATCCTAAACAACAAATATCAAGGTGTTGCTTATAGTTTGGAGTTTGTGCAATGGCCATAGTTTCATATATGTGAACTTCTTGTATTATGAGCATTTCTTAGACAATTCCTTAGCAACTTTCTTAGAATTGGCAAAAAATATCCTTGTTCAAGGATCCCATTGACTACTGTTCTTCCTTTAGAGTGACTTCCACACTAACCCAAATAAACTTATTTTAGTACTTCATTTTTCATTCTACTTCTATGCACCTCTTTCAAGGAGTGAAGTCTCCAACCTTCTGAATTAATTTCCATTTGAGACAAAATAGTTGGGTACCTTGATTTTGAATCACCTGGGGTCATTGATTTTGACATTGATTATTCAAGTCTTTAGGTATTCTACATAATGATCGACCCAACTTTTTTGATAGCTCCCTTATAATTCAAAGAGATGGTTGCTTATTAGGATTTTCTTATTTAGAGAGAAGAATGCCGAGTTGATTCTAATAACTAGAGATTTGGGATATTCAAAATTATTTGAGTTTCCTAACTTTCTCTTTTACTTTAAAAATATATTTTAGTAGTATCCCATCCTTAATTCACACTTAACATTGATCTAGATGACCATATGTTAAGATTAGAATATACATCCAATTAGACTGCTACTAACCTCCAAGCATGGGGCAAGCTTGTGAGTAAGACCTCATACTTGGCTTGATTGTTGGTGACTTTGAATTCTGTGCTAGTAGCCAAGAAATGGTGATCCCTATTAGGCTTTTAAGCACCATACATGTTTTGACTCCTTATTTACCCGAGGAATCATTAAAGATAATGATCTAGACTTATTGTAGGGTTGCATTTTTTAATTTCATTCAAGGATAACTGAGGCCGATATGGAAGTCACGAGCATCTGGAATTTAATAACTCCTCTTAGTGAGCATCTAACATTTTTTAGTTCCATTAGCAATTTAAATTAATCTTCTAGAGTTATCCAATTTAGTGAGCACAACATTGAGTGGATGGTCAGTCACCACTTGGATTAGATGGGCTTGGAAGTATGGTCAAAACCTTCTTACTGAGCATATTATTTACCACATGAGCTTTCCATGATTAGATGTCATTGTTACACACTCTTGAGTTTTTTGATCATGTTGTATGCTGGTCATTGCTCTCTTCTTCTTTCCTTGAAAGTTAATTATATCCTTACTAAACTTAGATACAAAAATAATGTTTAACTTGATTGTGGGCTTTGGAGACGGGGTGGCAATGTTAGAAGAAGATTTAGTCACTAAAATGTTTCTTTACAATCGTCATCCCATGAGAACTTCTTTGCATTATATAGGATTTTGAAGAATAGTAAGCACCTCTCACCAAGTTTGGAGACAAAATAGTTAGACTATCGACCTACCTATTTTGTCTTTGTAGCTCCTTAGTTATTTAGAGCAGTTTCATTTCCAAGATGGCTATAACCTTTTTTGGGTTGACCTTTATACATTTTAGTGTAAAGGCGAAACCTAGAAATTTTTTTAAACCTTCACAAAATTTATACTTCAGCGAGTTTAATCATATGTTATACCTTTTAAGAGTAGAAAATGCCTACTTCAAGTCTTCAACATACTGGTCGGGTGACATTTTTTTATGGGGAGGTCGTACACATAGACCTCAATATTTCTCCCTTTTTTTCTCTTTAAAGGCCTTATCCATTATTCTTTGATAAGTCGCCCCTACTCTTTTTATCCCAAAAGGCATGCTCTTATAGTAATTCAAACCTTTAACCATAATGAAGGCATTCTTTTCATAATCATTCAGATGCATTTTAATTTACTTGTAGTAAATGAAGAGATCTAGGAAGCTCATTATTGAGTATCCAATTGCCAAGTTGAATAGAGCATTGATCTTAGGCAACAGATACCCATCATTCGGGCATATCACATTCAAGTTCATGTGGTTCACACACATCCTCCACTTGCCTATCACCTTTTTTACAATGATGATGTTGGAGATCTAGCATGAGTAATGAATCTCACTTATGAAGTTGATGGCTTTGAGTTTTTCCATTTCTTCCTTGATGGATTCTATGAATAAGGCAACTTTATTCCTTATTTTTTGCTTGATGGGGTGTGCATCCTTCTTCACAATGAGTCAATGATAGGAAACTTCTTCATCGATACCTTAATTTTTTATAACTTTCCACCCAAATATGTTGAGATCACTTTATTAAAGTTGAATGGGCTTGTCTCAATATTCCTTGCTAAGGGAGATGCTGATTCTAAGAGTTCTATCAAATTCTCCTTCCATGAAAGGTTTTTCTATGACGTCCTTAGAGGTCTCCAAACCTAGATCCCATTCCACAGGATCTTCTACAAGATAATAACTACTTTTTTGATCTCGTTTGGATAGTAGATGCATAATTGGGTGAGGTCTCACCTTATTGTAATTTCTTTTTCCTTTGATGGTAACTTGATGGCCATGCGGTAGATTGACCCAAAAGGTATTTAGAAGAGGCCTACCAAATATAATGTTATAAGTTTCTAGGGCGTCGACTAGGATAAAGTCAGCAATTAAATTTTATTGGTGTTTTCCTTCACCCTAGGTGACTAAATAGGAAGCACTCCTTTTGCTTCATGGTTCTTGCATGAGAAGCTTTAAAGTGGTCGTACAATAGGGGCGTGTTTGGAAGCATGCATTATTTTTATCAAAAATGGATTTAATAATGATGTTAACTAAGCTTCCTATATTATCACAATGCTATTGATATGTAAGTTGGAAATGAGTGCATGGAAGATTACTACATCAATATGAGGACTTCCTCCTGCTTCTCTCTCTTCTTCACAAAAAATAATGGGGGCGATATAATCTATGGTAGCTCGATAAATAATGATTGAGTTGACCTCTCCCACTATTTATCTCTTAGAGTTTTTAGGCCAATTCATACACTCTCTTCCCATGATGGTGGGTACCATGATAGATATATGCAATAAGCAAGTTGGTACTGGCTCATAAGTACTACCCTTAATAGGTTCATTCCCCAATCTTCAGCTTGGGTTGATGACCTTGCACTCTTTTAACTTACCAATTTAATTAATTCCTCTATAATGGTACAGAGGTGATAACATCCCTCCATGTCATGATCATTATCCCTATGAAAAGTATAATATTTAGAGGCATTGTAAGGGTTGCTAATAACTTTTCTTCGTTGGTGGATGCCTAAAAGCCTCTTTATTCTAAATCATCTCTATGAACTCAACTTTGATATTCTCAGTAAAGTGTAAGTGGTAAGGTGGGAGGTTGTCAATCGAGCTCTTTATGTTAAGGATGGATGGCTCAAGGAGGCTCCACAATTCTTCATAATTTTAATAGAGTTATCCTTTAGTTTCTATAATATGTGGCCATCCTCCGTTAATTATGACATCAATGATCATACTACTAGTTAGGTTTTCTATCCTTCCTATTTTTAGGGCTTACTCTTTCTCTATCCCTTCCACATGGGGATCTAGCTTGGGAAAAATCTCATAATAATGGGTATCTATGAAAGATTTTGCTACTTAGTTGTATTCTTTAGTGCTAACATGATTTTTTTGTTAGCTCTAATAATTTTATGAGTGTTTTCAGGTACGTTAGGCAAAGTTCATGTCTAAATGACCCTCCCTTAGTTCTTGGGTCAAGGTATCCTAGATGACTACAAGCTCCAATTCCTTGATGTCGATCATTTCTCTTTAAAATGAAGTACCTTAGTGATTTCCCAAGCTCATCACATTTTCAGTAGGGCTTGTGAGCTCTTTGGGGGTCTCTAGGAGGTAGAAAATTGAATTATGAACATTAATTTCAACTCAATGAATGAACTAATTACTCCCATAGGAAGGTAAGTGAACCACCAGAATGCTAATATTTTTAGCATGGTGAAAATGAGATAACACTTAAGTGTGTCATTAACATCTAGCAGGGAGGTCATAGATTTAAAAGTGGCCATATGGCCAATGGGATCATTCTTGCCTCAGTATTGCTCTAGGCGAGTCATTTTGAATTTGATGGGTTGTTTTGCCTAGATGATTGTCTTTGACGTGGCATTAGTTTGCTATAGCTCCTCCTTCAAAACTAATATGGTTGGCAGGTTATATTCCTCATTATTTGTCCTGGTGCAAGTGTTGTGAGCAATTGGTACATAAGTAAGCATTCTCTACAAGAGCCTCCTTGAGATATCTAATCAAATGTCCCCTCAAGTATATCTTCTTCTTGTTTTCTTCCTATCTGATTACTAAATGCCTCCCTCATCATTTTCAAGAGTCATTCTTCCATATCCTTCAGATCTTGGTAAGTTGTATACTTTGAGTTTTTAATATCCATGGATGATTTCTATCAAGGTTTCATGTATAGTGGATGTCACCAGACCCTACTAGTAGATTTTCCTTGAAAGCTTGGGTGAAGTAGTTGGAGAGAATAAGTAATGAGAGAGAGAGAGAGAGAGAGAGAGAGAGAGAGAGAGAGAGAGAGAGAGAGAGAGAGAGAGAGAGAGAGAGAGAGAGAGAGAGAGAGAGAGAGAGAGAGAGAGAGAGAGAGGGAGAGAGATAAATAAGCCTTTGACTACCTCATTTAAAAATATAAGAGCAAGTTTAAGGTAAAAAATGTCTATAACTCTTTTGAAAGTTGAAATTCAAGTCCTTCACTATTCCTTAATACCCCAAACTTATAAGGCTTTAAGGGTTACATGAAAGGATACATGAAAATGATAGAAAATAAGGGTTACAAGAAAAGTTCTCTTTTAGTACTATATAATTTATGATACATATCACCTTTTAATTAGCCCTTGGGAAGGCATAATTAATGAATAGATGTATGACTTATCATCAGGAAAGTTTAAGATAGGGAGAAAAAGGATGGGGCGAGTTCTAGGACAAGTTATATTCGAATAGGTGTGCGATTTCTATAGTAGGAATATTCCCATAGATAAGTTATCACGACCCAACCCGATCGAAATGAATCCCATCACGTCGGGTCACGATGGATGAATCCAGGATCTAGCTTTGGAATTTGCTTCAGACTTTCTTTCATATATCAAACATACAGAAACCACAGAGCCACTATAAACATCACACTATACAGAACAGTTCATCTATAATCCTCCTTCAGTCCTCAAAATAATCATGTACATTACAGTGCATGGCTACAGACAGAAAGAACAAAACGGAACAGAAAAGCCATGACTGTATAAAAATCCAAAGTACAAAATACTTAACACTGATCAGACACGAACTGCTAGTCCAAGAATTTCTTCCCCTTCCCAGAACTTGAAAAGCACGCAGATAACAAGAATGAGCTAACAGCTCAGCAAGATTACACCAGCCAATCAAAATCTTTAGAAATACACATCAGAAAATATATCAGAAGCAGTTATTCAAATAGCCGTACAGAATTCATATAATCGTACAGAAATCGCATAAGAAATAGAATACAGATACTTGATTAAACAGAAATCAAACCACTGATATAGAAAAATGAATTCACTTCATATAACAGAATATTCAAGTCAGATTTCACAAAACAGACAGAATCGTATAGAACAGAATTCAAATCAGATAAAATCACATTCAATATCAGATCAATCAGATCACATATCACATAACACATATGAAATTCCCAGACCCTGATAGAATCTCTAGGGATTCTGGCCCCTTATGCATCCCTTCCCTGACACAGATAGAATCTCAATGGATTTTGGCCCCTTATATCTCCCTTTGTGCTTATAGCACTAGAAAAAAGAACAGATATACAGAATTTTCAGAACAGAACTTATTTTCTTTTCAGATTTTCTTGACACAGACAGAATCTCAAAGGATTCTAGCCCCTTATAACTCCCTTATAATATCACAGCACATCAAAGCATTCAATTCAGAAAATCAACTTTCGTCAGAAAAATCGTCAGCAGCATAACGACAGTATACGGAATTTACACAGAATTTATAGAATAAAAAAATCACCAAATTACCACAGACAATACAAAACAGCATTGTAAGACTTTTATTGTACTGAAGCAAATATTTTCAACATATAGATAATTCGTAATTCGATTAAAACGCTGCAGAATCCAAAATACCCGGTAAAAATCTTCTAGAAAATACTCAAAACGTGTACAAATATCATCTTAGAAACATATCAAAAGTTATATGGTACAAAGTTCATCAGTGCGAAAAGAAACCAAATATTTGCTAATGGAAATAACATTCGGGACAAAAAAGTCATCAAAATTCTCATTTCTGAAAATTGAGAAAGGCGGAATGTGCTTTATCTTGAGTCGGTCAACTTTGGCGACGGACGAAAATGTACCGAAGTCGCCCAAAAATCACTTTTCTTCCTTTTTCCTTCAATTTTCTCTCTCCTAGGCTTTTCTCTCTCTTCAAAAGATCTCAAACTCATATATATCAATGCAGATCGTACGGGACGATCCAAAATCATCCCAGGATGATTTGCCCACTAGACAAACTTCCTTCAGACGAGAAAAGTAATTGTCCCTAGATAGCTTGCTCTCTGGACAAATTTCATCCAGACGAATCCTACTTCGTCCTGGGATGAACCTCCTAGCCAGAAATTCTATACAAACCTGTACCGATCATCCCAGGATGATCCAACTTCGTCCTAGACAATCCTGGAAGGAAAACATGGCTTTCACAATCTCCCCACCTTCAGAAAAATGTCATCCTCGATATTTCCAAAATAAAGCTGAGTCAGAACATATGGGGATATAATTGTCTCATATCCAACTCCTTCTCCCAAGTAGCTTCTCATGCTGTTCTGTGTTTCCAGTGAATCTTAACCATAGGATTCTATTTACTTTTTAACTTACAAATGTCATAAGCCAAAATTGTTTCAGGATCTTTCTTGTATTGCAGATTCTCCTGAATCTCTACATCATCAACAGAGTTTCTTTTTAGAATCAGTTATCCACTTTCTCAAAGAGGATACGTGAAACACGTTATGTATATCAGACATTTGATCAGATAATAATAATCTATAAGCTGAATTTCTAATCCTTTCAAGGATTTCAAAAGGTCCAACATACCTTGGACTATGTTTGCTCACCCTTCCAAATCTACTGACACCTTTCATCGGACTGACTTTGACATACACAAAGTCACCAACTTGAAATTCCACAAATCTGTGCTTCTGATTGTAATACTTCTGTTTTCTGTCTTGTGAAGCTTTCAATCTTTCTTTAATCAACTTGATTTTCATAACAGTTTCATCCACAAAAGTTGCACCCAATTCTTATCTATCTCCCACTTCAGTCAGAGTCAAAAGAGTTCTACACTTTTGTCCATATAAAGCTTCGTAAGGTGCCATACCAATACTAGACTGAAAGCTGTTATTATAAGCAAATTCTATCAAAGGAATGCGATCCTCCCAACTACCTCTAAAATCCAAAACACATAGCCTCAAAAGATCTTCCAGTACCTGAATAATCCTTTCAGACTGTCCATCAGTATGTAGATGAAAAGCAGTACTGAAATGCAACTTCGTACCCAATCCTTGCTGAATACCCTTCCAAAGTCTGAAAGTAAATCATCTATCTCGATCATATACAATCACTTTTAGCACACCATATAATCTAATAATTTTTTTCACATATATCTGAGCTAACTTATCCACCGGATCCGTCTGTCTGATCAGAAGAAAATGTGCAGACCTCATCAATTGATCGATAATCACCCAAATAGCATCATGTCCTTGCCTTGATCGAGGAAAGCCCATAACAAAATCCATCGTTACCTCTTCTCATTTTTAGTCAGGGATAGGCAACGACTGCAAAAGACCGCCTGGTCACTGATGCTATGCCTTCACTAACTGATAGGCTTCGCATTGTGAAACAAACTCCGCTATATCCTTTTTCATTCCAGACAACCAAAATAAGCTCTTCATATCTTCGTACATCTTACCACTTCCTGGGTGAATAATATAGCCTGAATGATGAGATTTGTGAAAAATCTCTTTTCTTAGATCTCCAAACATAGGAATCCACAGCCTATTCTTATAGAAAATAACTCCATAATCAGAAATTCGTAGTTCAGGTTTCTTACCTGATTTAATATGATCAATCAACTTCAAATAGTCAGCATCTAACTTTTGAGCTTCCTGAATCCTCTCTTCCAAAGAAGATTAAATGTTCATCTGAGTTAACATACCAGAATCCGAACCAATAGAGGAAATTACTTCAAACTATAATCTTTCCATATCACGTATCAGATACTCATCAGAAGTGAGCTGGATGCCTGATAATCTAGAAGACTTCCTGCTCAGAGCATCTGCTACCAAATTAGTCTTACCAGGCTGATACTGAATCGTCAGACCGTAGTCCTTAATCAGCTCAAGCCATCTTCTTTGTCTCAATTTTAGATCTTTCTGAGTAAATATGTACTTCAAACTCTTATGATCTATGAAGATCTCATACCTAACGCCATACAAGTAGTATGGCAAATCTTCAAAGCAAATACAACAACAGCCAATTCCAAATCATGTGTCAGATAATTCTTTTCATGTAGTTTCAACTGTCTTGAAGCATAAGAAATTACCTTACCATGCTGCATCAGAACACAGCCCAAACCTTTTAGTAAAGTATCACTGAATACCTAAAATCCTTCCATACCTGACGGAAGTGTTAACACTGGAGCTGAAGTCAAATAATCCTTCAACTTCTTAAAACTAGCTTCACACTCCGGTGTCCAAACAAAAGCTACTGACTTCTGAATCAGTCTCGTCAGAGGTGTAGAAATCTGAGAAATTCCTTTTATAAACTTCCTATAATATCTGGCCATGCCCAAGAAACTACGTATCTCAAACACTATAGTAGGCCTTGGCCAATGAGCAACAGCTTGAATTTTCTGGGGATCAACAGAAATACCTTCACCGCTCACCATATGACCTAAAAAAGAAATGCTCTTCAGTTAGAATTTGCATTTGGAGAATTTAGCATATAATTGATGCTGTCTAAAAGTCTCTAACACACTCCTCAAATGTCTGGCAAGATCTTCCTCAGAAGCAGAATATACCAGAATATCATTTATAAAGATGATAACAAATTGATTCAAATACTCCTTGAATACTCTGTTCATCATATTCATAAAAATAGCAGGTGTATTGGTTACCCCAAAAGGTATAACCAAAAACTCGTAATGCCCGTACTGAGTACTAAAAGCTGTCTTCATCACATCATCTTCCTTCACCTTCACTTGATAATATCTAGATCTCAAATGAATCTTTGAGAATATAAAAGATCCAGCAAGTTGATCAAACAAATCATCACTCAGTGGAAACGGATACTTGTTCTTGATTGTAACTTTATTCGGATCTCTGTATTCAACACACAAACGCATTATCCTGTCCTTCTTTTTCACAAACAAAATAGGTGCTCCCCAAGAAGAAACACTAGGACGAACAAATCCTCTATCCACCAACTTCTGGAGCTGCACTTTTAACTCTGAAAGTTCCTTCAATGCCATCCTATATGGAGCTTAAGATATTGGAGCTGTACCCAAAAAAACATCAATACAGAACTCAACATCTCTATCCGGAGGTAACCCAACCAACTCTTCTGGAAATACATCAAAAAGCTCTCGTACAACCGGGATATCAGAAACAGAACCCACATCTCTATTCATATCTCGTACTTAAATCAAAAATACAGTACAACCCTTCTTCCACATTCTCCTGACTTCCAACATAGAAATCAAACAGGATAAAACTCCTCTTAACCCTAGAAATACACATCTTTCACCATTCATAAAAAAGCTAACTTATTTCTTCAAATAGTCAATCTGAGACTCATACAGACTCAGCCAATCCATACCTAAAATCACATCATACGAAGAAATCGACAACAAAATTAAACTCGACTTCCACTTCTTGCCAGAAATAGCAATCTCACAGAAACAAAACTTACGGGCAATCAAATTAGTCCTAGCCGATAAAAGAACAGAAAGAGAAACATGCAACGTCACAGAATTCATGTGTAAAACATCAAAATAATGCTCAGAAAGAAATGAACGACTGGCTCCAGAATAAAAAAAAACATGACAGGGATGTTCAAAAATATAAACCATACATGTCACAACATCTGGAGCATCTCGAGCCTCTTGCTGATTCAAACTTTATACACGTGGATGAACTGGAGTTAAAGCCACAAAACTACTAGGCTCCCTCTGAGTACCACTAGGAGATTTCCTCGCCATAGAACCTGATCCACCAGCTCTACTAGAGGATCCCTCAGAAATAGTATGTGGAGGAACTATCCTCGATCTTCCTGGTTTAACAAAAGTATCAGATCTAGGCTCAGCTTGTCGATCAAATCCAGCTTGTGGATATTCTACAATCCGATGTCCTAGCTGACCACATCTGAAACACTGACCAGTCATCCTGTAACACTGGCCAAAATGTTGCCGTCCACAAGTTTGACATACAGGTGCCCCACTGACTGAACCAAAACTGACAGTACTGCCACTACCAAAAACTGTAATGGATCCTAATTGTGCACTCCTCCTGGAGCCTACACAAATAAATCTCTTCTTTCCAAAAAAACCACTGCCAGAAGCATCGCCACTGAATCTTTTCCTACTAGCAGTCCACCGCTGCTGAATAGCCATCAGATTGTTCTCTATCAGTCGAGCTCTCTCCACAAGCTCAGAGAAATCAGAAATATGAAATGGTACCAGGGGCTGCCTCAGACTATCTCGTAGTCCCCTTAAAAATTTATAGCACTTCTCAGCAGAAGTACTAACCAACTGTGGAGCATATCTAGCTAAAGCAGTAAACTCTGCCTCGTACTTCATCACTGTTCTGCTCCCCTGAACTAACCTCAGAAAAGTCTCATGCATTTGCTATCTTGCAGAAGGGGGTACTAATCACGATCAAAAGACTTCAGAAAAGTCTCCCCAACTAATTAGAGAGTTCAATTTACCTTGGAATTTCTCCTCCAGCTGGCCCGTCCACCAGCTCTTTGCTTCCACATCCAATAGAAAAACTACTAACGGTACCTTCCTATCATAAGGATATTACATATCGTTAAATGTCTTTTCCAATCTCCTCAACCATTCCTTAGCTGCTCTGGGCTCAACAGTGCCCTCAAACCTCAGAGGCTTCAATCTCAGAAATATTTGTAGATGTCTATCTATATCTTCAGATCGAACAACAAAAACTCTATTCCTCGTATCGCTCATCATCTGAGTAACCAACATAGCAAACTGCGAAACTATATCATAACCAACTGTTGAAACTCGTTCAATATGA
Source organism: Dendrobium huoshanense (assembly GCA_016618105.1). Lineage (NCBI taxonomy): Eukaryota > Viridiplantae > Streptophyta > Magnoliopsida > Asparagales > Orchidaceae > Dendrobium > Dendrobium huoshanense. The sequence goes on from CM028345.1 coordinate 77,336,222, forward strand.
ATTAGGATGTTAAGCCTAAGTGATTGTCCCAAGGCTAACTAAGAGGGGGGGGGGGTGAATTGGTAATTTAAAAATTATACTTATAGTCTTGAATTTTTAGAAAAAATTTTAATTATTAATACAAGTTAAATTTAAAGTTTAAAAATAAACTTTTTAATCAGAGTAAATAACTTGAAATTAAATTAAATTCGAAAGAAAAATAAGAAAGAACACACCAGATTTATAGTGGTTCGGTCAAACCTTGACCTACGTCCACTCGCCGGAGGCACCCTCTGAGTATTGCACTAATTCCACAAAGTGATTCCCCTTTTGCCCCCAACGCAAGGCGGAGAAGCCTGTACAAAATCACTTTCACCTTCCCCGGTGCGGCAGAGTAGCCGGGTTCTTTGACACCAAAGATATCTTCTTCTAGCCAAAACTTTTCTCAAGATGACCCTTGAATCCGATGGTACTGAGGTGCAAGTTCGCCGGAGTAACCGTGTGAATATCCCCTCCACACTCCCTTGAAATCCCCTTCAAGGATCTTCTCTCTCTCAAACTCCACCCTTTCCTCTCTCCCTTTCAAGTTCTCTCTTCTAGTTTTCTCCAAAAGAACGAAGACCCAATGACTGTCAAAGATACACTTTGTAGTCTTTTTACACTCTCCAAGTGTTGGCAGAGAACCGGATTGATGTTGTTGAACTTCACTTGAGAGCCTTCAGAGGAGATGGGAAGAAATAAAGAGATCTTCTTCTTCAAGTAACCTTGTGAATACTGGGACGAAATAGGTTCGTCCTGGGATGAAAAATTTCATCCGATACGAACAGTTATATCAAAGGTCGGTTCCGAAAACTGCAGAACGTTGTCAGAAACTGTCATAGTCGATTTCCATCATCCTAAGATGAACTGGACTTCGTATAGACAAAATTTTTATAGAGGGCAACTTGTCCTAGGATGAAAATGTTTCGTCCTGGATGATCAGGACTTAGAAAACATTTTCCAGTTCAGTTCCTGTATGTTCCATTGCTCTTACAAGGAGATAACTGATCTGATCGTCCCGTACGAACAATGTTCATCCCGTACGATCAGCACAAAACTTTTTTAAGATCTCCTTTAGTGTGTGTGAATTTGTTCACTATATTACAATCACTCCCTTTCAAAATTAATTGAAATAAAAAGTACAAGCTTCAAAATTACAAAGTATTTCATGCTGAATTTGATTTGGAATTTTCGTAGTCTGGAGTTCGATTTTTCTGAAATATTAGTACACACAAGAGCAAAAACAAATCTTCCAAAAAATATTAGGAGATAACAACACATAAAACAATAATGTTGGAATCATCAAAACTATACAAGTTGTAAGAATGTAAAACATGCAAATACCAACTTTCCTAATACCAACCACTTGGGCAGAACTATTCATAAGAGCCGCCTGACTAGCACTCTGCCCATCAATCATATCTGGGTTTGGCAGATCCATAAGCACACAGAATGCAATTATGCACATGCATAAAACAAAAATAATGAAAATCCAAACAAACCAGAACTATCCCGACAGACTTACAGATCAATTCCTATAGCTCTGTCTTACAATCCAAATTCCAAAACTATTGCTCTGATACCACTTTATTTTGTCACGACTCAACCCGACCTAAATGAATCCCATCGCGTCGGGTCGCGACGAATGAATCCAAGATCTAGCTTTGGAATTTTCTTCAGACTTTCTTCCATATATCAAACATATAGAAACCACAGAGCCACTATAAACATCTCACTATATAGAATAGTTCATCTATAATCTCCCTTCAGTCCTCAAAATAATCATGTATATTACAGTGCATGACTATAGACAAAAAGAACATAACGAAAAAGAAAAGCCATGACTGTATAAAAATCCAAAGTACAAAATACCTAACACTGATCAGACACGGAACTGCTAGTCCAAGACTTCCTTCCCCTTCCTAGAACCTAAAAACCACACAGATAATAAGAATGAGCTAATAGCTCAGCAAGACTACACCAGCCAATCAAAATCTCCAAAAATACATATAAGAAAATACATCAAAAGCAGTTATTCAAATAGCCGTATAAAATTTAGATTATCGTACATAAATTGCATAAGAAACATAATACATATACTTGATCAAGCAGAAATCAAGCAACTGATACAGAAAAATGAATTCAGTTCCTATAACAGAATATTCAAGTCAAATTTCACAGAACAGACATAATCGTACAGAATAGATTTCAAATCAGATAAAATCACATTTAATATCAGATCAATCATATCACATATCACAAAACACATATCAAATTCCCGGACCCTGACATAATCTCTATGAATTCTGGCCCCTTATGCCTCCCTTCCCTGACACAGACAGAATCTCAATGGATTCTGGTCCCTTATGTCTCCCTTTGTTCTTATAGCACTAGAACATAATAGATATACAGAATTTTCAGAACAAAACTTATTTTCTTTTCAGATGTCCCTTACACAGACAGAATCTCAAAGGATTCTGGCCCGTTATAACTCTCTTCTAATATCACAGCACATCAAAGCATTCAATTCAGAAAATCAGCTTTAGTCAGAAAAATCGTCATCGGCATAACGGCAGTATAGGGAATTTACACAGAATTCACAGATTCATAAATTCACCAAATTACCATAGATAATACAAAATAGCATTGTAAGACTTTTATTGTACTGAAACAAATATTTCTGACAACCAGATAATTCATAATTTGATTAACATGCCACAGAATATAAAATACCAAGTAAAAATCTTCTAGAAAATACTCAAAATGTGCACAAATATCATCTCAGAAACATACCAAAAGTTATACGGTAGACAGTTCGTCAGTGCGAACAGAAACCAAATATTCGCTAATAGAAATAACATTTGGGACAAAAAATTTGTCTAAATTCTCATTTCTGAAAATTGAGAAAGGCGGAACGTGCCTTACCTCGAGTCGGTCATTTTTTCCAACTACGATGATGGACAAACATGGATCGAAGTCGCCCAAAAATCATTTTTATTCCTTTTTCCTTTGATTTTCTCTATCTTGGGCTTTTCTCTCTCTTCAAAAGATCTCAAACTCATATATATCCATGCAGATTGTATGGGACGATCCAAAATCGTCCTGGGATGATTTGCCCACTGGATAAACTTCGTTCAGATGCGAACAGTAATCGTCCCTGGATGGCTTGCTCTCTAGAAAAATTTTGTCCAGACAAACACTACTTTGTCTTGGGAAGAACCTCCCAGCCAGAAATTCTATACAAACATATATCGATCGTCTCAGGACAATTCAACTTCGTCCTGGATGATCCTGGAAGGATAACATGGCTTTCACATAAGTTTGGCAAACTTAAAGGATCCTAACAGTAAGAAGTTTATTGAGATGAGAGATGATATGCTTTCTTGGTTAATGGACCTTTTGGTCGCATAACATATGGTGAGTTCTTTGAGTGGATATGGGCGAGTGCCACATCTATTTGGATGGGTTACTCTAGTGTCAACAGGTGAGTTTGCTAAGGCATCTACTCCTAGGAAAGTTTACCCTTGCTACAATCTGGTTATGACCTATAAAATCACGTTTGATGGAAATTAAGAGTATACACTCATAATTAAATTGAATGGCTTAAAATGAAAAATAAAATGATTTCAAAACCATTCAAGTTGAAGTCATTAATTTATTCAAATGTTTGATGATTGATTTATATTCAAGGAGATCAATATACACCGTAGGATTGAATGTATTACATTCTGGTCAAATTTGCCAAATTTCCTCCCTCAAAAAGGCTATAAATAGGGCTCTATTCTTTCCATGAAAGGAGGTTTCAGAGTTGAATGTTTTAAGAAACTTAATTACATTTTTTTGGAGATCATCGTCAATGACTTCTAGTGGAAATTATAGTCATCATCTCTAAACTTAGGCCATCTGTCTATTGTTGTTTAACTATTAATATATAAACTTTTCATTGATTTTTAATCACCATCTTATGGGCACCTAATTTGTATAATCCTAATAATAGAAATCTAATAATTGTAGTTAACACTGTATAATTTCATCTTTATCAATTATGAGAAATGGAGGATTCATGTTTCTTCCTATATTTAGCTGATTATTTCAATTAGGCTATGCCCCATGGTTTTTTCTATTCTTAAGATTTCCACATTAAAAGATCTAACCTCTTATTTCTTTTTTTGTGTATGTTGAATTTTTATCTAATACTATGCTATTAATCAAACACTCTACTCTCATAAATTTTCTAACATGTAATAAATGTTATATAAGATATGTTATTTTAGAGGTTCATAGCTTGTATGTGTCTTCATTCGATAATAAACTTATAAATAATTTGATTAATGTGCACTACTTTTAGTAAAATCAATTGTATGCAAATGTATTTTTTTTTTATGTTGGCTCCTAAAAAGATAACTTTTTTCTCGGATGCCATTCCTGGGATGCTTCATCTAGGGTTTCCTTACAAACCCTAATTGACTTGTGGTTTCTCCTCGTCCTCCCACTGAGAGACTTCTATTATTGTTATTCTTCTTATTTTCTTTCTTATTAATGGATTCATTTGAGGATTTTCCTCCATTGAAACCTTCTAATTATATGGGTACCTCACCTGTAATGACTTATATAGATCAAAAGAGTTGACTGGGCGAGTTTATTCTCGTTGTTCTTCTTCTAAAGAATTTTCTATTTCTTTCATCTTTGTAACAATAATCTAGCTCTTTTTTTTGGAATAGATATTCAAAATGTGTTTTAAAAATAGGGATTATCATTAGTCGGATACTCCTTAGGAAATAGGCATTTCTTTGAGGCGTTAAGATCTATGATGTTAAAAGCGTGGAAGTTTAAAGCTGTGCTTTTGGCTTTGAGTGATGGTTTCTTCTTGATGAAATTTTCCTATCCAGAAGATTATTTTCTTGTCTCGATAGGGGGGTTGTGGTTCTTCTTCAGAAGGCCTTTTATTATACAAAAATGGTGTCCTCTATTTCATCTCAAGAGAGAGGAATTTTCCTCGATTACTCTCTGGATTAAAATCTTTGATCTTCTATTGGTATATTGGACTCTGGAAGGTATTTAAAAAATTTCTAGCCTAGTGGGGATTCCTATAATAGTTGATTCGCTCATTGTTGATCAATTACATCTTACTTTTGCCTGTGTTTTTGTTTTGGTTTCTAAATATTCTTCCTTTGCCATATGAGATTAATATTTCCATTATTGGGACAATTCTTAATTTAAAGGTAATTTACAACTAGAAACCTACTCCTTATTCTAGTTCTGGGTCAAATGTGCATCCTTCTTCTCTTTGTCTCCTGAACCCGGAACCTATGGTTAAAGATGAAGAAAAAGAAGATTATAATAAGTTGGTTGAAATGAAATTATTCCTAATAGAGGTAAGACTATAAGTCAAGTATCTTGGTAGGCTTCATTTAGTCTTCCATGGTAGAAAAAAGGAAATAGGAGTAAGACTTTGGTAGCTAGGGAGGACTCTGCAAGTCTTATTCTACGATTTCCCCTGACTCCATCTTAGAGTCTGAGAAAGATGTTATTCTTAATTTAAATTTGCCTTGTTGTGAGATCCCAGCTAATGATTTTCATGTATAATTTTTTATTTAGGTAATCACCTCTTTCAATTTTCACCCAATCACCCAATGACACAACTTTGTTGGAAGAGGAGGAGAGAGAACGTCCATTAATTCAGGAGGAGAATTGGAATTTCAAATTTCCGAATTGGCGACAACGGGATTTTTAGTCTATGGAGGCGGATGATCTCCGGCACATCGCCGATGATTATCCCAAGTTGGATCACAGCACTATATCTGAAGGAATGAGATCGTCAAAGGTTAGTATTTCATTCAAACAGGGAAAAGATGCAGAATCAACATTCCCGTAGCAACTGTGCTCTGCAAAATCCCCTTTGGTTCATGGAAATGGAGAAAAGGAGATGATTTTGGAAGATATTCGAATTGGTAATATCCCAGTGATGAAGAGGCAAGGAGCTCTGGTTATAAAGGAACCGTCATTAACACCTCCGAAAAAAAAAATACATGTAGAGGGTAAAGGTAAATCTGTGGCTGAATTGGTTGAGTTGGACACTCCGAAATGTATCCAATCATCTGTTACTCCATCTGAAAATGTTGGTTCGACTTCAGGAATGAAGATTTTTATAAATCGATTTGTGAATTCGAATGCAATCCCTGGACTCTATCGCAGTGTGATAAATGAAGATTCACATATTTTGATTAACAACAATGTTCATTCGGTGATAGATAATTTAAACATATTGGATGGAGATAAGTTGTCTGTTGAAAATCCTAAACTGAATGTTTTCGATTCTTTAAATCCCAGAGGAAAAAACTTCATATCAAATTGGATTTAAAAGAAGATGAAGTTACACTTTCTGATGATGGAAAAGCAGTAAAACTCAAGGAGAAATTGGAGGTTGCCAATGCCATAAGATTATCTAAATCTTTGGTTATTAAGGTGTTTGGGAAGGAGGTTCCATCCCATATTGTAGCATGGGAGCTAAGAAAGTAATGGAAAGATTTCGGCCAATTCCATTTTACCACTTTAGGTAAAGGATGGGTTCTTTGTTCATTTTCATCTGAAGAAATGATGGAAGGTGTTCATTCTGGAGGTCCTTGGTTTATAAATGAACATATCATAGGGATGGAGAAATGGTCTCCCAAATTCAACTCTTCCTCTACTAATAGGCTTTCTTCTCCTATTTGGGTTAGAATGCCTCATCTTCCATTACAATGTTGGGATGAGAAGAGTATAGCATGTATTGCATCAAGAATTGGCAAACCAATCATGCTAGATGGTAATATGTTCCATTGGGGAAGAAGAGAGTATGCTAGAGTATGTGTGAGAATACAACTTGATCAACCACTTCCCCTAGGCGTTTGGGTTGATAGCATATGTGGAAGATTCTTTCAATAAGTGGAGTACGAGAAGATTTCAAATTTTTGTTTTGATTGCGGGAAGGTAGGCCATAAGGAGAAGGATTGTTTGCATATGACAACAGTCCTTAAAAATGTGGAAGATAATCAAGGATCCAATGTTGCTATGGAATATGAACATAAAGAATCAAAAGAAACGACTTATGGTCCATGGATATTGGTTGGTAATAAGAAGAAAAAGATCCCCATTAGAAGCAATAAATGGTTCAACCCAAATTACATCAGCTTTCCAAAAAAATTAATTGTTCCTGATAAGAACTCTCAGTATCAAGGGGAAGCAAATTCAGCAAAACAGCCTAAACAAATTCCTTCAAGGAAACCAACGGTGGTTGAGGAACATGTAGAAGATGGAGAAATAAACAATTCTGAAATGCTGCAGGATTTAAACTCCATGGGGAAGGGTTGCTTGCGAACTCAGGCATGTCCTAAGGGACTACCTGCGAACTCAAGTATTCCCTATCAAAAGACAGATGGAGTAAATATGGAGAAAAGTTATGAGTTTCATATGCAGGATTTTAACTCTAAAGGGATGGGTTGCTTGCGAACTTAGATAATTCCTAAGGGAATATCTGCGAACTCAAGTATTCCCTATCAAAACATTGAAGACAAGAATCTGGGAAATGCAATGAAGCAATTGGAAATGCAAGATATGTTAGTGATGGAAGAAAAGAAACATACTTTAATTGAAGACAACTTACAGCAGAAGAAGAAATCCGGTCTGGCTACAGATAAAGTGGAAAAAGAAAAAGAGCATGATGTTCTAAAAAGCAACAATAATAAATTCTCTTTACTTCAAAATGAGAATGTGGAAGACATGGAAAAATCACTTAAAGAGAATTCTTTAAATGGCAAAGAAGGAAAAGAAGTGGAGCAAGATGATACAACTGTTAAAAACAACAATGATAGGAAGGAGTTGGGAGACAAGTCTTCATATGGAGAAACTAAATTCAAATTGCAAAAAGAATTGAAATCTTTGGGAAATTACTCCATGAATTCCAAAACAAGGAAAGGTGAAGCAAAAAATATTTGTGGTGGACCGCAGTCCACCTCAAAGAAAAAATGAGCTCCCTCATTTTTTGGAATTGTTGGGGGGCTAGGAAGATGGTAGCCTCCAAATATTTGAAAGAGATAGTAAAAGATAATGATGCTATGTTTGTGGGTCTTATGGAAACTAAAGTTTCTTCTATGGACCCTAATGAGTTAAAAAAATTTATTGGTGATATGTGGGATTCATTTCTTCAACCGGCTTCAGGACTTTCAGGCGGCTTAATGGTATGCTGGAGAAAAGATTTGGCTTCTTTTGAAGTTGTAGAAGCAAATGATCAGGTAGTTGTGGGGAGACTCAAAATCAAAAATCAACAAACTTGGATGCTAGCCACGGTTTATGGAAACAGGGAATACATAAAAAGAAGACAGCTATGGAGTGATTTGGAAAGGCTTTATGATGACAAATACCCTTGGATTATAGGGGGATATTTTAATTGTATAACTTCCCAAAATGATAAAAGAGGTGGTAGGAAGTTTGTACATTCTCTAGGATCTCAATATATGATTTCATTCATGTCTAGAGGAGATCTTCATGAAGTTGGATACATGGGGCTTAAATACACTTGGTGTAACAATAAAAATGGAGGAGGAAGAATTTTGGAAAGATTGGACCGATGTCTTATAAATAGTATGGCTTTATTTCATCTCCAAACAACAGTCTTGAAGCACCTTGCCAGGATAGCATCGGATCATTGTCTTATATCCATCAAGATTTTGGCTAACAAAGTTTCAAAAAAGAAGGAATTCATATTTGAAGATTTATGGCTAACATATAAAGCTTCACACTCAGTGGTGTTAGCTTCATGGAGAAAAAAAGCTAGAGAATCTGTTAATGAAATTCTTAATTCAAAATTTAAAAGAACTTTAAGATCTTTATTTTTTTGGAGCAGGGAAAAACATAAAAATCTGGTAGAAGTCAAAGAAAAACTGAAAATTGAAATATTGGAGCTGCAAGAGGAAGAAATTACTTCGAGAGGTCTCTCTGATCTGAAACTGCACTATTTGAGATCCAAAATTGTTGAATTCAATAACACATTGGGAAGGCTGAGTATATGGTGGAAGCAAAGGGCTAAATTCCATTGGTTAAAGGACGGTGATGCTAATACAAAGTTTTTTCACACATTTGCATCAGCTAGAAGAAATATTAACAAGAACAACTTTGTGAAAAATGAAAAAGGTGTTATTTGTGAAGATAAACAAAGCATAGAAGAAGTATTTATCAAATTTTTCAGCAATAAATGGAAAGGAAGGAGATGTAAAATAGATGGGTGGCCGGAGTGCTCCAACAAACTGAATCAGGAAGATTGTAAAATTCTTTGCAAGGAATTTTCTTTGGAAGAGATGGAGAATATTATTACAAGCTTAGGATCTAATATTTCTCCTGGTGTGGATGGCATCACCTACTCCTTTATAAAATCTTATTGGCCTATCATAAAACAAGATGTCTGGGCTGCTGTCAAAGATTTTTTTATTTCAGGATCTCTTTATCCGGTTTGGAAAGAAACAAAAATTTTCTTAATCTTGAAGGTAGATTCTCCTCTGAATCCTACTAACTACCGGCCAATCAGCTTATGCACTGCTATCTATAAAATAGTGGCCAAAATGCTTTTAAATAGAATGAGTTTTCTGTTTCCTAAAATCATTTCAGTTGAACAAAATGCTTTTATCAAAGGAAGAAACATGTCAGAACATGTTCTCCTGGCTCAAGAATTGTTTAATAAATTTAGACATTCAAGAGCTAGGAAAGGTTTAGCAGCTATCAAAGTTGACATGGAACAGGCCTATGATAGTATGTGTTGGGCAACTCTTGAAAAAGTAATGGATTGGTTCGGTTTTCCTATGGCTTACTCTAAATTAATTTTGGATTGTGTTGTATATCCAAAATATTCTATCTTGATTAATGGAGAAAGATCGAAATGGATAGAGGCTGAATGTGGATTTAAACAAGGCTGCCCTTTGTCTCCATTCATGTTTATCATGTGTTCTCAATTGCTAATAGAAGAATTTGGGAATATTGGAAAGAATATTGGCATCAAAATCAATCCAAATGCTCCTATCATCTCTCATTTAATTTATGAAGATGAAATTTTGATTTTTTCTTAAGCTAATAAGATTTGCTTGAAGAAGGTGAACAAAATCTTAAAGAACTACTGTAGTTGGACTGGTCAGAAGATCAACTACAAAAAATCTGCAGTGTTATTCAGCAAAACAATGAAGAGAAGAGAATGTAAAGGCTTAATCAAAGTGGTTAACATGAACATGGTTAAAGAAATGGAGTATTTGGGAGTTAAGATTGCTCTTAGGAGATTGGTAAAATCTGATTTCTACAAAATCATTGGGAAAACAGCAGCTAAAATTAATATTTTGGGATCTAAACACTTATCTTTAGCAGGTAAAATTTCCTTGATCAAAGCTTCTATTATTTCTCTTCCTACTTATCTTTCTAGTCATTCTTTGATCCCTTTGGGAATTCTTTATGAAGTAGAAAGAATGTGTAGAGACTTTCTTTGGAATAAAAAAGATGGTAACAAGGGTATGCATTATGTTTCTTGGAATGCATTATGTAAACCAAAGAAAATAGGAGGTTTTGGTATTCTTTCTTTGGTAGAAAGGCTGGGACCCTTGAGATCCAGACATGCTTTGAACTTTATCAATAATCCTGATTCTCTTCTTAATAAAACGTTAAGTGCCAAATATGGAAAGTGCTATGGAAAGAAGAAAACAGATTCAGTCTATCTTCAACGTGGAAAATTATTTTAAATGGTGCAGAATTTTTGTTACCTGTTATGAGATGGACAATATCAAATGGAGACTGCATTGACACTTTTAAAGACTGCTGGATTCTAGATAAGACCTTGGATAAGTGGCCGACTTTTGTTACTAGATTCTAGATTAAGCAAAAATGGTATTCCAACATTTGTTTATCTCTTATATAGAATGGAGACTGCCTTGAAATGGAGGATACAGAACATATATCTTCTAAATGTGTTTTTATCAAAAAGGTGTTCAATTTGCTGTCTACATGGCAATTTTATATACCAGATTTCGATTCCTTAGAGAGCTGCTATCAGATTTTGAATAATTTGTCTTCTTGTAATCCGTTCTTGGGTAATCTTATATGCTATGTAATTTTCTATTGCTGGAATAGCAGAAACAAACTTGTTCATGGAGGTAAAGATGAAAGCTGTGCTACTATTGCTTCTAGATCAATTATTCAATCGGTGTCTTCTTTCGATTCCTTCTTAATTCGGGAAAATTGAGATGCTAATCAGCTGTTCAAGCTGTCCAAATCTTCTTGGCATCCTCCTCCCCCGGGTTGGATCAAGATAAATGTAGATGCCTCAGTTCTTAAAAACACTAGTACAAGTATTGGAGGAATTTTTAGAGATTACAAAGGCTGATGAATAGCTGCTTTTGGGATTCAATATCAACATTGGGATAGTGCACAAATGGAGCTATTAGCTATCCTTGCTATCAGGAATTATATTCAGGATTGGATGCTTGAAGTTGAAGGTTTAATCATTGAGGGAGACAACTCTAATGTTATTATGGTATTTCAAAATGCCTTAAAAAATCCTTTGATTGATGAAGAATTTCTAAAGCCTAAGGATTTAGATTTTCTAATGAATTTTAAACATTTTAATTTTTCTTTGGCTAAAAGAAATTGTAATAAGTTAGCTCATCTTTGTGCTAACTATGCCCATTGTTCATCCTTCTTTTGAGATGATTTATCTACGAATAATGTTCCTCCTTCGATTTTAGATTTATTGAAGGAGGAATCTTCTTGTAAGTAATTGGTAATAAAATTTATTTCAACTGTTGCAATTTCTTGAAAAAAAATAGTTGTGATAATTTATAAATGCAAAATAAAAATAAATTTATTGTTTTACAATCAAAAGAATTACTAGAGGTGATAAATCAAGATGGGGATCCTCATCTTTCCAATATGAAATAAAATTTTATTGTAGATTTAAAAGTTTCTAATATTTGTAATATTACTATTTTAAATTACCTCTGGCCATGGGCAAATTGATAAGGGCTAAATCTTCGAGGAAAGCACCTAATTCTTTACTAAAATAGTTATGTTTTTTTATTAATTTTGCTTCTTAGAATGTTAGATGCTTTATTATCTTAGAGAAGGTGAACACTTAAAAAATATTGTTCATTGTTTTAACATTGATTTGACCTATATTCTTGAAGCTAAAGTGAATTCAATCTTGGTGGAGGATCTTTAGTTCTCTACTAGACATAAGATTTTTCAAAACAAAGATAGTTGTCATAAATTTAGCTGTTCGGATCCAAGGAGAATTTGGATTAAATGGAATACTTCTTGTGTTTCTTTTCTCCAATTTTTACTCCTAATCAAATGATTCATGGCTTGTTGAAAAAGGGTTAAATTTCTATTCTTATTTCGGTTGTGTTTGCTGCTAATAATACCGAGGGAAGATTATTGTTATGGAATGATATTCTTAATTTGTCTTATGGTATTTCTTTTCCATGGGTCTTACTTGGTGATTTTAACTACTATCATTTTTTTTTTGGAAGAAAAGCTAAATCAAGATTATATTAATAGCAAAAGAAACAAAAGAACTACAAAGTAGATTCCTCCTTCAAAATGTTATAGAATGAGGGAGGAACCTTATTCAAAGAGACATCATCCTAAGATAAATTATTAAAAAGAGCTAAGTTAGCACAATAATTAGCTAACTTGTTACTATCTCTATTTATACAATTGAAGATAGAAAAATTCTACTCATTAAGAAAATCAAAATCTTCATCGAAGCAATTACCTTTTTTTTTTGGATTCTTTGAATAAAAGAAATGAAGTTTGAGTTATCACCTTCAATAATGATTCCTTTGTATTTGAACATCCAATCCTTGATTACTTCCTTCAAAGATTTGATTGCTAGAAGCTCCAAATTTAAAATATCCCAATGAGTACATTTCCTCCCAAAAGCATAAAGAAATCCGCCTTTGCAGTCTCTAAACACTCCAGCAATTCCAGCTTTATAGTTCGGTAGAAGAGAAGCATCCACATTGACTTTAAGCCATTAATTCGGGTGGAGGGGGTTGCCAAGAATTTGATAGTTTACTCAACTGATTGACATCCCAGTTGCCCAAGTTAAAATGGTTGTCATTATGAAGTGTTGCTGTATAACATACATCATTTGAGGCGATGAAAGCCGAACTTTTTTCTTTTCCTTCATGAACTTTTTTGTTTCTAGCCTTCCAAGATAAGAAAACAGCATTGCTATAAAGGTTTGCTAACCAACCTTTCTTTAATGCTAATGACTCCATCCAAATCAATCATTCTTTGAAGCTTTGAAAATCAGGAATTACAAATCCCCACTGATTTAGAAGGTTAATAACATTTTTTAGTTTTATACAGGAATAGACAACGTGTTCCGTATCTTCTATTGCAAAGCACCCTCTTGGACATAAATCATTCTCCCTTAATCTCCTATGCTGTAAGAATTTGAATGTTGGTATTTTTCTTTTGAACACTCTCCATCAGAACAGCTCCACTCTTGCATTTAACTTTATTTTTTTAAACCAATTCATTTGTTGGTATTCACTCTCATGCTGTATCTTTGCATTGTATGCCATTCCTGTTATAGACAAACCAGAATTTTGTTGAATGAGTTCCATAGCATCTTCTTCGCCATTTTGATCAATCTTCACATTTAGAATGAGTGAAACCAATTCCTTTCCAAACATATTTAACAGTTTTGGAATATTCCAGTTTCCATCTTGAATTAGTTCTCTTACAAAAATAGCTACATCATCATGTGGAACAACAAAAGTCGGCCAACGGTTAATACATTTGTCCAAGATCCATGTATCTTTAAAAATATCAACATCTTCTCCATCAACCAATTTCCATCTAACATTTGGTTTTAACATTTTACAACCTTCCTTCAATAGTTTCCAAGAAGTAAAGCAATTAACTCTATTGTTACCTGATTCCAGTTTTTCTTTATACTTAGCAGCAAACACTTCATGAAAAAGTGAATCTCTGTCTTGGAAGAACTTCCATGCCATTCTTGCTCTTAAAGCAACAGTTTTTGAAGCACAAGAGATTAATCCTCTTCCTCCCTTGCTCACCGGTTTGCACATATCCTCCCAACTAACAAAATGCAGCCCCATTGATCCATCTGTTTTACTCCATATAAAATTTCTGCAGAGTTTATCTAACTCGTCCAAAATCCATTTTGGAACCAGGGAATGAGAAGTATAGTAAGCTGATAGAGTTAGTAAACAGAATTTACTAAAGTTATTTTACCTGCTATAGAAAGGATTTTACTTCTCCAAATGCTAAGCAATTTCATAGTTTTATCTATGATAAACTGGAAGTCATCCGATGAAAGCCTTCTTAACGCCATCTTTAATCCCAAATAGTTGAACTCTTTCACAGTTTTGAATCCCATAATCCTTTCAATGGACTTCTTCTTTCTTCTAGAAACATGGTTCCCAAACAACATGGCAGATTTATTCAAATTCACATATTGACCAGTCCAATTGAAAAAGTTGTATAAGATCTCCTTCACCTTTTTCACAGCATTTTTGTTAGCTTCGAAAAACATTATCACATCATCAGCATACAATAAGTGTGATATTCTTGGGCCATTGGAATTGATCTTTATTCCACAAGAGCTTGGAGCAAAAGCATTAGAGAGAAGTTGGGCACATAGAATGAAAAAAATTGGTGATAATGGACATCCTTGTCTAAATCCACTCTTGGCTTGAATCCAATTTGAATTTCTTCCATTTATAATAAGAGCAAACTTCGGATCTTCAACACAATTTAATACTAGCTTGGATATCAAAGGAGGGAAATTGAAATTACTCAAAACATTTCTTAGAGCTTTCCAAGACATGGAATCATAAGCTTGTTACATGTCTACTTTAAATGAAACCAAGCCTTTTGCTGCTTTGGAGAACCTAAGATTGTGGAAAACTTCATGAGCAACCATAACATGTTCTGATAAGCTTCTTCCATAGATGAAGGCTGCTTGCTCTCTAGAGATAAGCTTTGGGATGACTTCAATCAACCTATTTAATAAGACACTAGATGCCACTTTGTAAACTGAATTACAAAGACTAATAGGTCTATAATTAGAAGGTAAAATAGGATTTGTTAAGTTTGGAATAAGTGTGATAAGAGTTTCCTTCCATTGTTCATTAAGAACTCCATTGCAAAAGAAATGATTCAGAGAATTCCAGAAATCTTATTTTATGATATTCCAATATGCTTTTATGAAAGAGTATGTAATCCCATCTTGTCCCAGTGAGATATTACCTCCCAAATGATTCAGCACTTTCTCTACTTCACAAATTGAGAACTCTACCTCCAGCAAGCTCCTATCTATATCATTTAATTTTTTACAACTGCAGGCCAACCGAGAAGATCACAATGTTTGTCTTCCCACTTTCTTTCAAAATATTTGAAAAAAGTGTCTTCAATCAAAGATTGTTCTTCCACCGCATTTCCATATTCATTTTTAACTTTAATAATTTTGTTGGCATTTCTCCTTGCACTGGCATATGAATGAAAAAAATTTAGAATTGGAATCTCCATCTACAAGCCACTTCACTTTAGCTCTTTGCTTCCACCAATCATTCAATCTAGCCATAATAGAATTAACCTCATTGACTTTACTCCTCAAGTTCCAGCAATCAAATTCCGAGAGGGTTCCACATGTAGCTTCCTTATTTTGCAGCTCCAAGATTTCTTCCATGAGTTTTTCTTTTAGTTTATTAAGATCATTTTGTTTGGCCTTGCTCCAATAGAAAAGAGATTTCAAAGATTTCTGGAATTTTTTATTCAGCACTTGAGCACTATCTCCTTGATACTTTTTTCTCCACTCCTTCATAATCGCAAATGAAGCTTTGTAAGAAACCCAACTGTCTTCAAAGTTGATATTATTCTTGATTTGAGGGAAATAATCAAGTAAGTGTAGAAGAATTGGACAATGGTCCGAGGCTATTCTAGCCAAATGCCTTACTAACAACCTTTGAGAATAGCACAAAGCATTGGAATTGATGAAGCATCTATTCAATCTTTCAAGAATTCTAGCTCCTCCATTTTTATTGTTACACCATGTGAATTTAGGACCAATGAATCCTATTTCATGAAAGTCATTTCTCATCAAACAATCTTTCATATCCCTTGAACCTTGTGAAAAAATAAATCTCCTACCTCCTATTTTGTTTTCTTTGGACTAAATGCAATTGAAATCTCCACCTATAGCCATTGGAAAATCCTCTATAGAATTCTTATCAAGCATATCCCATAATTCCTTTCTCTTCTGAACTTCAGTACTGCCATATACAGTTGCTATTCTCCACCCGCAATTGTTATATAATTTCAAATCTCCAATGACCACTTGAGCTGAGTAGTCAATTATAGAAAAATTAGCAATTTTGAACTTCCATAAAATTAGTATCCCGCCAGACAATCCAGAAGAAGGAATATAAACATATTCCCAATCATCACCAATCAAAAGATTATCTTCCATTATATCAATGGAACTTAATTTTGTTTCAACCAAACCCAAAAAAAAAAAACACATTATGTAATTTTACAAATTCCTTAAATATAGAGAAGCATTCTTCTTTCTTGCTCCTCTACAATTCCAAAATGCAATGGAATTCATTAAAAGGGATTAGGGGGATGCCTCCCCATAGTACCTTTCTCTTCAAGCTCCAATCTTCTTAGTCTAGTAGTTGAACTAATAGGTCCCAAACTCTTCAGTTGCTTGGAAATCTTCTTTTTTGATGATTGAGAACCTCTTTCTTTTCCATCACCTTCTTTGTTTAAATGAGATTCATCTACCTGGAATTCTTCTGCTATATTTCTCTTGATAACTGCAGTTGATCTTTCTTCATTGGCCTTCACAGATTTAAACTCTTTGGCTCCTTCCTCTATGTCATTAATATGAACAATCTCCCCTTCTTCTTCAAGATCCCTGAGTACATTAAAACTATTCCCATCTTTTAAACTCAAGGAATTTTTTGTTTTTAGAACTTATGTTGCTGTAGAAATAAATTTGTTTTGCTCATTGCTGAAGGATTGTTGCATTTCTATTTCCAGATGAACTTCAATTTCCTTCTCCATGCAATCAACATTTTTATTTTTGTTCTTCACAGGAATAAAAATCTTTCTGATGTCTGCCCATTGAGGAGACTTTATGTGGTTATTGTTGAAAAACTTCTTTCTTCCATAACTCACCAACATAAAAACTTCTTTCTTCCATAACTCACCAACATCCATGAGCCATACTCTTCTTTGTCCACTCCTTCACTAGCAGCCATATTCTGAGAATTTCCAGCAATACAACTATCATTTGCTATTTCCAGATTTCCATTTCCAATCACATCTTTCTCAACTTGTTCTCCATGATAGATTTGGCTCAATTGCTTTTCACATGCCTAATCCTTCCGCAATCAAAGCATAAGCTAGGGATTCTCTCATACTCTACCTTTTGATAGAATTTATCATTATCTTCTCCAACCCATACTCCAGTCAGAAGTTTATCATCCAGCTCAATACGAACACAAATTCTTCCAAATTATCTTCTTGACCATTGAAACATATTGCCGTCGATCAAGTATGGCTTGCCAACCATGGAGGCAATGCGATAAATGTTGATTTCATCCCAACAATGCAATGAAAGGTGTGGGAGTCTATTCCAAATAGTAGATGTAAGTCCTTCGAGGGAATTAGGATTAAAACTTTGCAACAATCTATCTATCCCCATAATATTACCATTCACAAACCATGGACCATTGGTTAAAACAAATTCTACATTATTTGGATCATAAAATGAGCATAATATCCATCCTTTCCCAAGCACGGTAAGATGGAATTTCCCATAAACCAACCATTGTTTCCTCAGTTCAAAACTGATAGTAGAGAAAGGAATTTCTTCTCCAAAAACTTTAACAACTAATGAGTTATGCAGGTTTTTTGAATTCTCTATCACCTTCTCCTCATGGAGCTTAATAGATTTCCCATCTGCCGAAAGGAAATTTCCAAAATCCAGGTCTTCTACTCTGAAGTTTTGTTTTATTTCCCAAGCGTTAGGTTGATTCCCAGGAACTGTTCTTTCAGGCAATTCCTCATACACATTGTCACAGCTGGCCAAATCTCCATTACTGCATACACGAACTTCATTCAAGTCTAAATTTTTTAATTCTTTTGGTAAAAGATCCATGTCTTTTACATTACTAATAGATTTGTTACCTTCATTTGTAGCTTTATGACTAACTTCATCATTTTTATATATTTTAGCACTCCTATCTGTAACGACTACACTCTGAATTGCTTCACATTTCAAAATCGTTGATGGGGATTTCACAGCAACTCCTTTAAGAATCATATCCATTCCATTTGAACGGTCCTCTTCAAGATAGCCTTCTTGTAAAATACCTTTGCCTTTGCTAATGTTGCTAATGACAACATTATTCTTCTTGTTCTCCATCATTCCTCCTTCATTTATGACCAATGGCTTGTTTAACCTTAAATTAGCTCTGTTGAAAGAAATTTTCCCGTCTCCAAAAGCAGGAGGAGATGACAAAGCTCCAATTACAACTCCAGTAGATGATCGCCCTATTGACCGCTGTTCCTTAGTTGGTCCGCCGGCCATCAGTGGCCGGCGACCGTTAGCCGCCATCTTCAACCTCAAAATTCATGATTAAAAATTCAAAATTTACTCATTCAAATACCAGACTTCCTCTCTCTACTTTCCCTCATATTGATGTAGTTAGAAACTCTGCTGTCAATTTTCTAATGAGAAATCTAGAGGGATATTTTTTGCCTAATGGTAAATTATGCGATCTTAATAATCTCACATTTAATATTGGTGTTCAAGAGCTTTCTTCAATGAGTTATTTTTACACTTGGTTTAATCAAAGGAGTGTTAGTATTATTCATATCCAGTTAGATAGGGTTTCGGTTAATAAGGCACGGTTAGATAAATTCCCTACTTATTTTAATGTGGAAAAATCAAGGTGTTCTTATCACTTTTTATTTATTCTTTTTAATAATTATAAGAATAATTCTAAGAATCGGTTCAGGTGTAAAAATTTCTTGTGTTCTAAACCAGAATTTTTGGATTTATTTATTGAGGTTTTTGCTTTGCCTTCTATTGGTAGTCCTATTTCTGATCTTCATCATAGACTGAAAAAGCTTAAAGGTCTTATTAAAGATCAACCATGGGTTTCCTCTAATTACTTATATGGCAATATTAGTGAGCTTCAGTATAAACAAAAGAATATTTTGGAAGCTATTCCAAAGAATGCTTTAGATGTTCTTTTGAATACTTCATTAAATGAGGTTAACTCTCTTATCAATCATTATCAGAGATTATGGGCTTCTTGGATTTCTCAAAGATCTAAATCAAGATGGCTATTGAATGGAGAAGATGACTTTGATTTTTATATTCCAAAATTTGTGGTAGACAAAATAGGAATTATATTAAAGCTATTTCTATGGATAAAGGTTTGATTTCTAATTTTAATGCTATTTCTAAAACTTTCAATCAACATTTTAAGATTTTTTTTAATTATGCTAAATCATTGTTAGCTAATTCTTATAATATTCTGATGGAGAATAAGCTTTACAGATTCCTTCTATGCTTTTACCTAGTCTTATGGTTCATATTATTTATGAAGAGATTAAGAAGGTGGTTTTCTCAACTCCTACCACTCTAGGGCCAGATGGTTATACTTTTGGTTTTTTTTTTTTTTTTAAATGCATGGGAGATTGTAGGCCCTATTTTTTGTAAAGCTATTTTACATTTTTTCTCCAGCAATAAAATGCCTAGGGTGGATAAGGATTCATCTATTGTTCTTATTCCAAAATGCTATAATGCCTCTTTAATTATTGATTTTAGGCCAATTTTTTGGTGTTTTTTTTAATAGTTGCAAAAAGTTTGGCTAATAGAATGATTTTTTTTTTGCTTTTTATTATTCATCCTAGTCAATCTAGATTCATTAAAAATAGAGTTTCTACGGATAATATTTTCTTAGCTTCATAACTTTTGAGAGAGTTTAAATATGGTAAAGCCAAATGTTTCTTTGGTAAGCTAGATAGTCATAAGGCTTTTGATACTATTTTTAAATAATTTCTTTTATCTAGAATGGTTAAAAAAGGTTTTCCAGATTGTTTTATTCATGGGATAAAATGTTATATTGATGAAATATTTGATATTTTCTATTGCTATTAATGTTTCTTTAGAAGGGTTTCTTCAACTATTCATCTAGTCTTTGACAAGGTTGTTTGTTATCACCTTATTTATTTGTATTGTCATGGATGTTTTATCTAACTTGATTGATGTTATTTCTTCTCCCAATAACTTTGATGGTATGGTGTTAGTAGATAATTATATTTTTCAATTACTTTATGTGGATGATGTTTTGGTGTTTGGTAAAAATACAGTTTTTAATGTTAAGAAATTAAAGGAGATTTTGGATTATTTCCCTAGTTGTTCTGGTCTTTTTATTAATCATAACAAAATTTCGGTCATATTTTCTACAGTTTCTATTGATACTGATCATATTTGTCAAGTTTTACATATCCCTAATTCTCATATGAGTATGAAATATTTGGGTGTTCCAATTTCTATTAAAAGGCTTAAAGATATGGATTTTCAACCTTTGCTTAGTAAAGTTTCTAATATTCTTTCTGATTAGAAGGCAAAGGTACTCTCTTTTGCGAGAAGGGTGCAATTTCTTAAATTCTCTACTTCTACTTAAATTTATTTGCAAAATATATTCTAATTTTCCTTTCCATGGTGACATTAATTCTAAGAAAATACATCTCATTGCTTGGAAAGATGTATGCAAGTCAAAATATTTTGGGGATTTAGGGATTACGGACCTGAATTCCTTACATTTTAATTTTAGTTGTTCAGTTATTTGGAGAATTTTAAATAGAGGTTGTCTCATGGTTGGCTGGATTAGAAGTAAATATAATTAGCATTGGAATCCTCCTTTGCCTAAGGCTTCAGTGTTTTGGAAGCATCATTGTAAACTCGTCGGGTCTATGAAGGGAAAATTTTCTTTTATTATTGCTACTAACAGTTTTCTTTCTTTTTATTGGGATTCTTGGTGTTGTGGTTAGTCGCTGCATGATTTAATCTCTAAGGTTAGCACTTCTTGGCACGCAATTTTTATTTAAAGAGGATATTATAGAGAATACGTGGTCTTTGCCAGATTTTATTTAGTCAGGGGTTTCTGTTAGTATCAATAATATTCCCATACTTCTCTCTTCTAGATCATGCATAGCCTGGAATGGGGAATCTATTACCTACTTTTAAAAGATTTCATTCTGATTCGTACAATGGCTTACCGAGGCTTGATTGGTGTTCTTATTGTTGCAACCCATGACCCCGAGTTTGAGATTTTGATGATGCCAAATAATGAGTGTTTTGGAACTACTTTTCATTGATTATTATTTTATTTGTTATTTTTCTTGAGCACTAACATTTCAGGAAGATCACAAGTGACTCAGGAAGAAAGGAAGACTCAAGATCGGGTAGATTAGGAGTATGAGTCAAATATTGTATTTTTCATTTATTGTATTTTTTACTTTATTGAGTCTGGCCACAAAATGCGTAAGAGTAAGAGCAACCATGCACACACACAGGGGGAGAGTTCTTTTTTAACTGCAAAATATAACTAAAATTCTTCTATGTAGATCGTACTGTACGATTTTATTTCGTACCGTACGATCCAAGCTATGTGGACAATTCTGTGAATAGATCGTATTGTACGAAGTCTTTCGTACTGAACGATATGTTCAATCCAAAACCCTAGCCGTGACTTAGTTTAAGTAAGTGTTTTTGCGCCGTTCGTACTGTACGAACAGGTTCGTACTGTACGATCCGTTTTTAATACTTACTTAAATTAACCCGTGATTAGTGCATGTAATCCAGGCCTAATGAAAATTTGAACATCGTACTGTACGATAGTAATCGTACCATACGATGAACAGAGACGACATCCGATCGTCCAGACCATCGTCCTGTACGAATAGTATCTTGTTGGATCGTACCGTACGATATTATATCGTACAGTACGATTTATTTTTGTACTGTTCGTACATCTTCGTACCAGGACGATGGCTGTTTATGAATATCGTACTGTACGATATGGAATCGTACTGTACGAACAGTAACGGCTAATTTTGAAATCAGAGGTTTTTGGAGCCCGTTTTTAGATGTCAATCAAGTCTTTTTGGGTAAGATTTACAGAGGTGGTGAACGTGGTTAGAGAGGGATTCCAAGGGAGAAAACTCTAGAGAAATTCTTGAGGGTTGAGAGAGGAAGGAGGAGGTGAGCGTTGTGAGGGAGAAGAGGTGTGAGGGAGATCACACGGTTGCTTCAAGCTTGCTGCATCTTGCTCCTCCTGTGGCCCGAGAAGGATTTGAGGAAGGATCTCCAAAGGAAAGGCTCGTCTACATCCGTTACCTCGAGGTTCTCTGCCTTCTCCAGGAGGGAGAAAAACGAGAAGGTTATCTGCCGTCGCCAAGAGGGTGAAAATAGAGTTTGGTATTCCGCCACGCCGGGTTGGTGAAAGGGAGGTTTGTACAGGCTTCTCCGCCTTGCCGAGGGGGGCAAAAGGAGAACTATTTTGATAGTGAAAATCCCGGAGTGGAGGACTCCGGGGAGTGGACGTAGGTCATATTTTGACCGAACCACTATAAAATTCTTGGTGTGTTCTTTCCTTATCGTTGTTTACTTTTTGCTTGCATTTTAAATTTGTCATATCTATTGCATGTGAAATTTTGTGAAAGAAAAATTGCATAAATCTTTGTTTTAAAGTTTCAAAAACAACAAAAAAATTAGAACTCTTGTTTAGGGTTAAGTTTATTATTAAGAAGTTTTTACAATTCACCCCCCCCCCCCCCGCCCTCTTGTCGTTTAGTAATTTCACTTATGTTTGTCATAAGAGATTTGCGTTACGTTATTCTTGCATTGTTTGGATGAATGTTTTAAATGGTTTGAAAACTTATGATATTCCAGATAATTGGAATATTAAAGTCTCTTTAGGTTGCATTTTCTGTGATTTTTAGTTGGAATCTCATAATCATTTATTTATTTAATATGATTTTTCTTTTTGTTTTCTAACTAATTTAATTCCCTATTTTTGGCATTTCATTTTTAAGCCTACTCTTTCACAATGTCTTATTTTCATTTCTGACTTTAAGATGTCTAAAGATGTTAAAAATCTGAATTTCTCGACTGTTTGTGCTCAGTGTATTTTTTATGGAGGCAAAGGAGTAATAAAAAATTTGAGGTTTGTTTTAATGGTTTGGATTTGGTTTGTAGGAAGGTTTTCCAGTTGGTTTATACTAAATTTTCTTCTTGGAAATCGTTTTATGGAGATTAAAGGTTTTTGTGCTAACTTTGTTGTTCAGTATTTATTGGTTGTTTTTGTTGCTTGTGGGTTTTTGTTTAAGACTATGACGAGTAGGTTTATTTGGATGCTAGGAACTTTGGACGGTTATTTCTTTATCATATTTAATGATATGGCTGAAAATATTTAAGCATTGAAGGTGGTGTTGTTTCCCCTGATGATTTTTTTGTGAATTGGGCAATCCGTTTGGACTTGGATGGCCAATTCTTTGACAATTTGAGGGGGTTTTGCTTTTCTAAAATTTTCAGTTTGATGAAATTAACCATCCTAAGTCTTTTGGGTGGAGGTTTTGGGTTGTGGTATTTTGTTTTTTTTTTGGACTTTAATGGTTGTTTTTGGTATATTGTTGCTATTCATTCTTCTTAGTTCTTTTATTGTTCTATAGATATTATGTTCTTTGAGCATGTTCTTCTTTAGATTCCTCTTCTTATTTCTTTCACAGGCTATGTAAGCTTTTTTGGTTTCCTTACATCTCTTGTATTTTTTCTTTTCTTTTTTTTTTTTTTGGGAAAATTTGGGGCAAAGCCCATATATATCATTGAAAAGGATTACAACTCAGAAAAAGAAACTATGAGATTACAAGTAAAATTGCTATACCCCCAAAACCAAAAAGGGAGTATCAAAATTGGAGAAGAGAAGGACTCAGAAAATAAAGAACTACACCCAAAACATCATGACCGAAAAAAGGCAGGATCCAGATGTCAAAATTGACTCGCCGAAAGTCAGAGGGGCACTGGTTGCCACGATGTAGAAACCAAAACCAAGGACCATCACAGTGTCCCAGTGTCCGGTAATATCGAAAGAAGTCATCAGAATAAAATCTCCACGGTTGCCATAAGACCATCCATAAGAGAGGAGGGTGTAGCCTTGGCTCATCATCATCCAGTTCTCCCAAAAATTCAAGAAAAGACTCAGCAGTTCAAAAGAAACCTGAAACATTTCAAACCAAAAGCAATGCCTCAACATATAGCTACCAATAAGCCAAAACAACCTCAGAGAACTCCTCATCCAGCCGTAAGTCTTGTACATTAAGGTGATCCCCATAAACATCAAAATAGGGAAAAACACATAGGTTGAGATCAAAAACGAACTAGCCCAGAATTTGACCGAAGACTATGTCCAGTTTCTATTTATACTTCCAATTGTCAATTTTCCTCCTAACAGCATTGCAAATAACATCTTTAACAGAATCAGGAGTACTCCACACATTAGCAAATATCCTTGGATTACGTTCATGCCAGATGAAGTAAACAGTAGCCAAAATGACAAGAGAGCAGAAATATTTTTCCACGGCAGAAAAATGAGGTTTGCTCCAGAAAAATTCATAGACTTGGAAAAGGTTCAGTCTTAAATAAAAGAAATTGATATCAGGAAGCATCATAGATAAGACCAAAAAGGAGAAATCACAGGTGAAAAACAAATGGGAATGAGTTTCATTATGCCCCAAACAAAAACTGCAAGAAGGATTGACCTGAATCCCCTTAGAAATGAGAATATCAGCACATTTGAGCTTCCCATGCAAAGCCATCCACGTATAACACCCAAACCTGATAGCATGCCTCTTATGCCATATGTACTTGCACCAATCCACATTATCCAAATCATCATAATAATGAGAAATAAAAAGTTTAAAAACAGGTTTTGAGGCACCTTTCCAAACTAAGGCGTCGTTATACTCCACAATATTAATGTTAAGAATGTTAGAAATAATATCCGGTGGCCAAGACAGGGGAGTGTTCCAAGTTCCATCCAAATAATATCTTTTACCCTTAAACCAGACAAAGAATTGCAGAAAAAACTTTTGCTTAAAGAATCACCATTGAACCAAGGATCCCAAAGGAGTGAAAAATTGCAATCAGGTGAAATAGTTAAGGAAATCTCCCCCTTAATGAGCTGTGCCTTGCCACATATAAATTTCCAAAATTTGGAAGCTGATGGAGTAGGAGGCTTCCAAGGCGATTCATACTTTTCAAAAAACCATAAACTCATCAAAGAATTAGCATTGAACAAACGGGAAATGAAGGAACAGGCAACACCATGATAAAGTGCATCAAAGGATGGAATACCCAGGCCACCTTTAATTTTAGGCGTGGTAACAGTTTTCCAAGAGATAACATGCATCTTATTATCAGAGATGTTACCAAAAAAGAGGAATTTAGCACACATCTTGGAAATAATCTCACCCCCCCCCCCCCCCCCCCCAAAAAAAAAGGATTAGTTTATGTAAGCTTATAATACAAATACCTTTTCCTTATCTCTTTAATGAAGAATACAACAGTTGCTCTTAAATTACCACATTGATGAGCTATATTCATAACATATATTTCTTTAATACACTTTGTAATCACTTTCCACGTAGCCGTATACTCAACTTTAGTTGAGCAATCTTCATCCTTCTAATTGAGAGTTTCAAAATTTTCTTCGCTATAAGGAATTCAGAAGAACCTGTTAACGGTTGTATTTATCTAGGTTTTTACCATGTTCTGATGGACTTTCTAACTCTATTTCCTTGCTGTACAAAACTGACGGCTGCTGTGTGCTGCTGTTGCCAACCTGCTTTAACGGTCCCCGATCTCTTTTAATGTTATCTGCATATAATCCTGTAGATGCTGCTAATTTCTCGGCCATTAAAAGCCAGTCAGGCCCGGTGAGGTCATGAAGCTCTATGATCGATGCCACTTCAACGGCTAGTTCTCTGTTTTAAAGGATTGCCCAATGCATCTAAGCGTCAATATTAAAAAACTTTTTACAACAACTAGAACCATATGTAACTGACATCTTGGATCAAAATATAAATCCCAACAACTTTTTTTTTCTTTTCTTTTCTTAAGAGAATAATACGATGCTTCATTTTTAAATCAATTGCCAGTTGTGATTCAAGGAAAAGGTGGAGAGCTAAATATCAATTCAAGATTTTTATCCACGTTATCGTTGTACTTCCAATTGGCAATGTTTTAAAGCATGCATTAAAAATCATTTCTTTATGGTGTAGAAACAATACTACGATTGGTTCAAGAGTATTTATAAAATTAAAATAGTCGTTTTATTTAAAATTTCATCTTTCTTTCTTATATTTCATTAAAAGTCCAGAATCATTTGCTTTGTATTTGCACTCTGGCATATTTCAAAAAATCATTAGGGTGTTTGCTTTCTAAGTTTGTGGAGCCTTCCTTGTATCTTTTGAAATCAAAATCCATAAGCTTTTTATAAAATCTGAATTTAACATTCATTTAGTTTCAAAGCTTTTATCAAACTATTGCAAGTGTGGTATTATAAGATGATCAAGCATGATATTTGTAAGATCACCTTTATATTATGTTTCTTCCATTCAGCACAAGTTTGAGTAAAATTAAAATTAGATTTTTTTTTTTACCTAAGCCATTACCTTAGTGTGGGTCCTTCAATGCATTTTAGTTTTCAATTCAACTTGTTTGTATAGGAGAGTACTTCGTATTGGACTTCTCTGCGAGTTGAAAAATGAATATTCGAAGAGAAACTTTGGGGCAATGGAATCTTAACCCAGGTATGCTAAACTTATTTTTGTGATAGGAGTGAGAAAACATTGTTTTTAACAAACCTACCCTATGCTCCTTTCTCCCAAGCTTAATGGTCTACTCTATAGACCTTTAGTTCAGCTCAATGAAATTGGAAACCTAGACCTAGGTTCATCCTAGTAGGGCCATGGACTAGTTTAGACTTAGCTTATTGGACTATATGTTGCTTTAAAATCCATTTAGCAATAGAACCTTAATAGACCTATTTAACCCCATTGGATTTATTAAGGTTCATTTAATTACTTTAGCGACTAGATGACTTTTAATCCCTATCATAGTGAATCAAAACCTATTAGGGTGAAACTCAATTGGGATTAATTTAACCCATATACACCTTAAGATGAATTATAACCTACTATAGGTCCCTAAAATTGAAAGTTCGAGGAGGTTGTAAGTCCTCAATAAATTGTCCCTAAGGCAAACTAAAACGAAAGAAATACTATCATATAATGCGGAAGCTCGTACACTTATCAAAAGTTATAAAGATGGCGATGATAGTCTAATAATACAACTTAATATCAATCACAAATTTTTAACCAAATAGTTATCACAAAAAATAAAATGCGGAAAAAATAAAGTGCAGAAAGTAAAAATTAGAATGAGCACACCAAATTTATAATGGTTCGGTCAAACCATGGCCTACGTCAACTACCCAAAGTCATCCTCTCTACGCATTGCACTATCACTATAATGGCTCTCCTTTAGCCCCACAATTAGGCATAGAAGCTCTTACAAAATCTCTTCCACCAACTGGGTGTGGTAGAGGACCGTAATCCCTTTACAGACAGAGAACCTTGAATCTTTTTTTCCCTCATAGAGATAGCAAAGAACTAGAATCCTTTTACAGGAAGAGAAAATCGAATCCTTTTTCTCCCTTCTAGAGATGCAGAGAATCGTTATCTTTAACAGGAAGAGAAACTTGACACCCTTTCACCTTCCCTGGTGCAGCGGAGTAGCTGAGTCTTTTGACACAAATGATATCTTCTTCCCAAAACTTTCCTCAAGAAAAATCTTGACATATGAAGGAACTCAGGTGCAAGTTCATTGGAGCAACAATATGGAACTCTCTCACACACTTCCTTGAAGCCCACAAGGATCTTCTCCCTTTCTCACAAATCTCACCCTTTCTCTCTAGCTCAAGGCTCTCTATTAAAGCTTTCTTTAGAAGAAATTAACTCAATGAATGCCAAAAAGACTATTATAAAGTCTAATGAGAAAGATTAAATAGAGGGCTTTAAAAAACCCTAAAAATACAATTCAGCCATTAAAGATCGTACAGTTCGGTCACATGATAGTACAGTGCGGTTGCATGATTGTCCAGTACGATGTGTAGAATTTGACTAGTAAATACTGTACGATCATCAGTACGAATACCCAATCATATAGTATGATTAGTTTAATTGCGCCTGTTTGTGTTATATGATCATCAGCATGAATGACAAATCTTACAATATGATTAGTTGAACTAAAATGTAATTTGTCCAAGATGAATCATGGGATGACTAAATATCATATAAGTTGATCATATAATACGATACAATTTATACGATAGGATCAAAATATTAAAATTAAGCATATTTGATTGATTAATCACAAGATTAAATCATGCAGTAATTTAAACATTATATTATACTTATAGAATAATATTTCAAATTTAATTTTTTGCCTAATTTGATAAACAATGGGGTTTCTAATTATAATAGATCATTTAGAACGATGTGGTTTTTATACTATATGAATAGTTCTATTTTAAAATTCTTTTTTTTTTTAGAAAAGTAAAATAATTTAATTAATTTATGTAACACCACATTGTACAATACAATCCATATTGTACAGTACGATGTAAAAAAAGCATTTAAAATTTATTTTTCTCCCCTTGTGTATTTGTGTACAGTTACCAGGCTAGCATATACCCTTGCAAGACTTGACTTAAGAAATTAAAATTACAGACTCTTTCAGCATAACCTATTCAACCCAATCTTAAGGTCTGAATCTTCAAAAAAATGGTAAATATTGTACTTTAAATCTTAGTTAGTACACAAACAAATATGTACTACAAATAGTAGGAGAAATAAAAAGGTAATTAATAATAATTATTATCATCAAAACCATAATTTGATAGTCCAAGTTGCAATAATCTCTTCCTTTTTTAAGATGACAAATATTATTAGATGAATTTAAAAACTAAAAATATTTTATCCTAATCTTTCGCTTTCTAAATGAATTATATTAAAAAATAGGGAATTTTTTTTTATTTTTTATTTGTTAAGAAAAACAAATTTTTAAAACCAAATAACAGAAGAATTTAAAACTAAATAATAGAAAAATAGATGAACAATAATAGCTAACCACAAATATAGCCAACCATAATATATTCTCCTCATTTGACATTATTAAAAAGAAGAGATAAAAATAACACATAAGTTGAACTATTTATATAAGAAAATAATAACATAAAAAAGAAACTAAAATATTAAATCATGCTTAGAACCTAAAAAAATCAAACACGCAAAATAGAAAAACAAACACACAAAATATATAATTAAAACACAAACAAATCTTAACTTAGTTATACCATATTGTAATTAACAATTGAGACTTTGACTATTTAGCATAAGATTATTACCCCATCATCTTGATTCTATTTTGATGATTCAGAAGCAAGGTCTATCTAGGAGATTTTTTGCTTCTTATCATTTGCCTTTATTACATTTTTCTTAATTTTGTCCTTATTCTTTATTGGTTAATTTTTTAAATTTTGGCATTCATATTTAATATTTTTGGATGAAACTTAACATTTTTACCATTTTTACCTTTACTTTACTTTTGTTGATGCTTATGCTTTTACTTTTGTATAGTTCCAAATTTGCTTGTTATCAATGTTATCTCCTTACTCTCATCATCTACAAGGCCAGATTCATCCATGTCTTTGACTTTTAGAGCTATAGTCTTCTAATCACCTACATCCAAAAGTCTTTGACTAACACTTTACTCGATGGCAATGAGTGAGCCGATTAAAATTTTTATAGAATATACATTCAAATCTTTTAGTTTACATATAGCTGTAACTTTGGCATCAAATTTTTCAAGTAGATAATGTAGAATTTAGTTAATCTTTTTAAAGTTTTAATTTTCTCTACCAAAGCATGCAAAGATGTCAATGTTTGAGTAAATCTAGTATATATGTTTGAGATAGTCTCATAAGGTTTCTTGCTTAAAAGCTCAAAAACATGTAATAATAAATTTAACCTAGAATGTTTGACTTCACTAGTCTTCATATGTAATACATTGTATGTCCTAAATATCTTTGCCAGTTGTACAGGTTGAAACTCTCATATAATCTTTAGAAGTTAAAGCACAAAAAGGTAATTAAAAGATTTAGTATTCAATTGAGCATAAATTTGTTCTTTGTTGACCTCATTTTTGTATGAGGTCACTAAAGCCCTTCCAAACTCCAGATTAATTTTTGATCCTAGGATCTACTCTAGACCTTAGGATTCTTTCCTAGAGCTAGACCTTAGAGCCTACTCTAGAGCCTAGGATTCCCTTAGATCTTAGATCTTAGAACTCCTCTAGATCTTAGGACCACTCCAACTTCAAATCAATCCCCACCCTTGATCAACCTCAACCTCAAATCAATTCCTACATTTGATCAACTCCAACTTCAATTTGATTCCTACTTTTGATCAATTTAAATCTCAAACTTCATTCAACTCAAATTCAAATTAATTCAAGTTTCAAACATATCCAATCTTTGATCCAATCAATTTGATAATCCAACTTTCAACTTAGACTTTGATCCAAACTTCAATCTAGCTTTGACCTTATCCATCCATTAACAATCACAACATGATTGTAAATGATTTGGATATTTCAATATTAATTATTCAAACCTGAAATTCAGTCCAAATCCAGAAATCCAGACTCAAATCCTAAGTCTTAAGGCCCTGTCCTAAAGACCCTTTTCAAAGAATTTTCAAACATTTCAAAACCCAGCCAAATGGTCTCTGATTCAGGGTCTATCACTTGCAAAGTGATAAGACATGTCTCTAGAGGTTACCCTCCAACTTTGAGCTCATTCTGAGGTCTGTAACCCCAGAATCTGAATTAAAATTCAAAGGCTGTAAAACCTTCAAAATATTTACAGCCTATGCCACTGAACCTAACCCCTTTGAGATCTTGACCTTGGAACCCTTATCCAAGCCTCCAATCACTTTCAGACTCTTGATTTTAACCCACTAAGCAGTAAACTGCATGTTTCAGAACCATTTTTGACTCTAGTTGATCAATGGGCCAAAATTGACCAAAATACCCTTATGGGATTTCAAATGGCTATTTCAATTCAAATCAATTCCAAACTCTTTGAAACCACTTTCAATAAATTTCAAATATCAAAACCCAACTTGTTGAACTCAAACCCAGACCTTGGGTTAGCCTGGTTGACCAGGTCAACCAAGTTTGACCCATGGACCCATACACCCCCCTTCTTTCAATTTTTTGAATCTAGTCCATTCCAAGTCCTTTGAATGTATGGGATGAACCCTTGGGTATCCAAGAGACCCCTCTTGGTGACCCAAGCCTTGGGCTCACTTGGGTTAGCCTTATGGCTTGACCCAAGTGACCCAAGAGAGGCCTCCTTTGAGCTATCTTTTGATCTTAATCAAATTGAATCCAAATCAAAGTGCCATTGAGTTCCCATGGACCCAATACACCTTCCTTGATTAGCCCAACCCTTGGGCTCATTTGGGTCAAGAGTTAGGCTAGCCCAAAGTGCCCAAAAGCACTTGGGATTGAGCCAAATCTCAACCTAAGCCCAATTGAACTTGACCAACACCTCCCATAGGTGGCCCTAGGTTCAATACACCTCCTCCAGCCAGCCCATGCCTTTGGCTAGCTTGGGTCAGGAGTTAGGCTAACCCAAAGTAGCCAAAAACACTTGGACCCGAGCCATCTCCCTGCCCAGATCAATTTGGACCCAATTGCCACTTGCATTGGGTGCACCAGACCTAGACCCACTCCCCACCTCAAGCCCAGGGTCTGGCCTGACCTGGGTTGAGCCCGAATCGACCCAAGCCAAGCAAGTTTGGATCAACCCGAGCCATCTTTTAATCCAGATCAAATTCAACCCAATTGCCACCTGCATTGGGTGCACCAGACCCAGACCTGCCTCCCATACCGAGCCCAGGGTCTGACCTGACCTGGATCGAGCTCACTTCGACTCGAACCAAGCAGGTTCGAGCCCAACCGAGCCACCGGATTGACCCCAGCTTCCTCAGGCCAATTCAGCTCCACTCTCGGCTCCAGTGTGTCCCCATCGGACTTCCCTGGTCAACCCGACCCAGATCGTGGCCGGCGGCGGTCGGAAACAATGGAGAGCAAGTTCCGGTGGTCCCCCCAGGCCAATCCTGACCGAAAGCCTTCCAAAGGCTGTGGCTCGCCGGCTTGAGGCTCACGAGCTCTCTGGAATGGTGCCCCTTTCCACTTGGCAACAATCCGAGACCTCCTCCGATTCAATCCTGGTCGTCCGAGCTCGCGGGAGGAGGCTGAATAGGTTGGTGCTCCCTAGAGCTCGAGAGATGATCCCAGTGTTTTCAAATGATTTCCCAGAGCTCCCTCCATCTCCCAGCATCTTCCTTCGAGCTCTTAGACCACCCCTTCCATCACTTCAAGCGAACTCTGGTGAAAGGCTTCGGCGTCCCGCTCGAAGTCATACCTCCAGCTGTCCTCCAGTCGCGGCCTCTGAAGGAAACTTGCTCGCCTTCGTCCCCTGAAGCTCCCAGATAGAGAAGCTCATTCGTTGAGGCTTTCTCTGCGGTAATTCCTTCATCTCGAGCTCCCTAGCTAGGTAGTCCGGTCAAGTGTGATGAAAACCTTCACCCCAGCGGATTTCCACCGTTGGATTGAAGGTTTCCACCCCCCTGATCCTCCCTGTGAAATTTCGTCAAAGTTCACCGGCGGGATCACTCGGATCACGCCGGAGAAGGTTCACGGCTTCGGGTAAAGGCGGAGGTTGAAGACGTAATCTCAGCCGTTGATTTCGATTGACGGCTCGGATTAGATCCCGCGGTCCCGGAGCGCGTTTAATCCCAGCCGTTCGATTCGCCATCCGACGGTTGTGGTTAATCCCACCGACGGATTGAAGGTTCACGGCCGTTAACAGTTAGCGCCAATCATTGTCTGGCGAATCAGCGCGCGCCGCGTGGGTAACGGTCGCTGACTGTGTAATTGCCGGATTAATTAAATCCAGAAATTCAAGGGAACTTCAAAATTCATAACTCCCTGCACACTTGTCCAAATTAGGCGTTCTTAGGCTCATTGGAAAGGTCTCAGGGAGCACCACAAAAGCCCTATGGTTCCAGACCCTGGTTAGGTCAATCTTAGGTTTAATTTCATTTTGAGCATTTTATGAATTTCTTTAATTACTTTTTAAATACATGTCCACCAGGTCTGGAATTTTGGGAGATTGAAGTTTGACATGTTTTTGACATGTCCAAATTTTATCCCCCCGTTTTATGTTGTTCAAGGGCATTTTACCCAATTTTTAAGTTTAAGGGTCATGGTTTGACCCTTAAATTCAAAATGGGATATAGACCTATCCAATGGGATTTAGGGTGTGATTTTTGGTGTGCTGATGATGTTTAGGATAAGGAGTGTAGAGCCACTAAATTTGCCCCAATCCAAG
The DNA here is from genome assembly GCA_016618105.1 of Dendrobium huoshanense. Lineage (NCBI taxonomy): Eukaryota > Viridiplantae > Streptophyta > Magnoliopsida > Asparagales > Orchidaceae > Dendrobium > Dendrobium huoshanense. The sequence continues at coordinate 77,369,890 of CM028345.1, forward strand.
CCTAGGATAGATCCCTATAGTGATTTGAAGGTGACTTAGAGCTCACCTTGGGTGGTTTAGTTAACCACCTTAGAGAACTCCTTTTGAGCCCAAATTTTGTGGGTTTAGGCCTTAGGACCAGGTGATCCTTTGGTTTAGATTTCATCACATTTGGGGTTCATTTGGTTTCCCAAGTAGGAGCCACAATAATTCCCCTTAGAAATCCCCCTTCAGCCTTAATAAAATTCTAATAAATTTGATTTAATTCTTAAAATTCCCCCAAAATACCCCTAACTAACCTCAATTCATCCCTCAATCAGTGAAAATTGGAATCCCTTTAATTTGACATTCAAATATATTCTAATCTAATTTTTAAGCTAAAATCACTATTTAATCAATTTTAATTAATTAAGAATTATTTAAAATCCCAAAAAATCTTTAAACACTTGCTGATCTCTCCTTAGATCATTTTTGATCTTTGGAGTTGATCTCAAGAAGTTTAAGACTCATTTGGGTTCAAATTGTTAAAATGGCTCTTAATTGAAATAATTTAATAATTCCAATAAGTACCCAAACTTCCAAAATTCATTAATAATTATAGAAAATTCTAAATCAATCAAACTCAGTGGCTAATGACTCTAATTAAAATCTAGTATTTTTCTAAAATTTCAAACCCCCAAAATCTGGTCAAAATCAAAAAGTCAACATTTTGGTCAACTCTAGGTCAAAACCGGGTCAAAACTTCTAAAAATCATAACGTTTGATAGAAAACTCCAAATTGAATGTGCCACATGTCTAACAACTCATAATTAGGTCTAGTATTTTAATAAAATACAAATCTTCCAGAATTTGAGCTTAATCACAAATTCAACTTTTAACCCTTTAATTAAGTGATTAAAATATTCGAAAATTCTTAAAAAACTCATAATCATTCTAAAATTCAGAAAATATTAGTTTAATGCTTAAAACACTTAACAAATCCTTTAAAACACAACAACCACCCTAAAGTTGAAGTTTATTGGCTGAACTACTCCGGGCTGCGGGGCTAAGTGTCCTAAGGAGGCTGGTTCCTCGAGCCTGGTGGCACAACGCCACGAATGAATTCTAAGGGGTGTTAAACCTTAAAATAGATTAATTTTTAATTATTTAACATTTTAAAAAAATCTCTAATTCAATTACATTAATTTGGTTTATCGGCTGGACTACTCCGGGCAACGGGGCTAAGTGTCCTAAGGAGGCTGGTTCCTCGAGCCTGGTGGTGTTGACCTCATTATTTGAGGTCAATTTCTCCGGAAATCGACTCTAGCACCTAGGTCTTCTTAGCCTAGTGTAGACGTCGCCCATAGGATTTCCCTTAGGTGGATACCCACTGACGTAACATCGACTCAAGCCTATCACTCAATCCGAATCAAAATCAATTCAGTCCAATTTCATTTCAATCCCAAACGAACTCAAATCAAGCTCGATTTTATGATTCGTCGATGTCGATCGACTCAATCTAATTCGTTTTCGATCAAATTGATACATCATTGGATTCAATCAATTCACCAATCGAATCAAAATCAAATCAAATTAACACAAATTGTATTCGATTTCAATGGCTCTGATTAACCCGTTTTGACTCGTCACAAGTATATATATAATAATAATTGATACGTCGTCAAAAATTATCTTAATCGGCACGAATCTCGATGCAAAATCAAGTTTGGAAACTTCAAAAATTAATTCGGAGACCATCCGAACTCCGATTTCAGCAAACTTATAGTCGAACTGAGCGTCTTAGGAATACAAACCCAACGACACCAAGATCAACCCAATCCGAGCCCAAATGAATCCGAATCAAGGGCTCAAAGCGCTGTTTCAAGGTTCAAACCGCAATTTGAGTGACCAAACGGTCTCCGATTTTGACGAGCTTATACTCGAATCGAACGGCTCGACGAGACGAATCCAATGAGCCCAAGATCACCAAATTCCGAAATCATTAAGGCCTTCAAATGTTAACCGATCGGTCCAGCCCATTGGTTCTTCTCTCTACAGTTCCAAAATTCCTAAACCACCCCATCCTCCCTGCAGTTTGCGAACTGCCTCCCCCTCTCTTAACTCCCGAACACCCTCTCTCACTCCATGCTCTCAGCATTTCGACAAAACCACCCAAGTCCGCCTCTTCTACTATTCCAGATCGCACAGAATAACTACCTCCTCCACTCGGTTAGCCATCTCCTGCAGTTCACAAAAACTGAATGCCATCCCTCCCTTAAATAAAAAAAAAAAAAACTACTCTCACCATCAACCCTCAACCCGTGGCACCCTCCCTCACATTTCAAAAAAAAAAAAAAAAGAAATAACCTCCGAGCCTGTTACTTTCTTCCCCTCTTTCACTTCCGAAATACCCAAGCAAGAACCGAACTCAACTCTCCCATTTCGCATGAAATCCCAGCCCAGTCTTCATATTCGAACAGACTGAACTCCAGCTCATCGTCGCTGCCTCCTTCACGATCAGTTTACAAAAAGCCAGAACATTTCAGAACATCCGTTTGCCTCCATTGCTCGCGTGAACAGCAACCTTGGCCGAAATCTTCATTTTCTCTGCCTTAGTCATCCGCCTTTCTCCTGGAATTTGTTCGGTCAAAAGCAACAAGGAGTGGTAAAACCTTCCCCTTTTCTTCTTCCTCATCCTTTTTCAGTTAATGTTATGAAAACCAAAAATAGTTTGTTTCTTTCCATTTCTTGAAAGACTAGGAAGGATTTATTCATTGATCTTCCTAAGAAAATCAGAAGAAATGAGGTTTCATTTTTTTTTTAATCAAAGGCAAAGGCAAAGCTAACTCCGAACTTCTTTCTTTTAGGAAAGAAATTTTAAAGAATGAGTTTCTTTCTTAAAAATTGCTCTGACGTAGAAATTTCCTGAAATGCTCATAAGCTTCTTTTTCTTAAAAGAGATTTTTTTTTTTTAGATTCTCCTCTTGAAGAATTCTTTTAAGACCTGTTTCTTGAAGTGCGAAAGTGAAGCTAAAATTATCATTTCATGAAGAATTAAGGCTGCAATATTTTTTTTAGTTTCTCTAAAAGAAGTTTAAGGGTGTAATGATTATTTGTACTGAGTATATTTAAATAATTATCATGTATACTAACTACCATTTGTTGAAATTTGTCTTCTTTTCTAAGAGATAATGATAAGGATTTATTATTATTACTATTATTATTATTATTATTATTATTTTTAGAGTCAAATTACTGGATAGGTACGCCTTGCTTTGAATTAAGATATTTCCAACCAACTTACTACCACTTATAGTTGAAGATAATAACGTTTTGTATTATTTCTTAAGACAAATTGTTAAAAATCAGCTTCATTTTTTTTTTCTCTTTCTTTTTTTTAAAATTAATGAATCAAGCTTTAGTTTTCAAGATAATTGGAGTGAAATTGTGAAATTTGTTTTCGTCATCTTTGATACACATCAAGAGTTATAAAATGGTGAAGTGTATGTGATTCTTTTGAAAAGTGAAATGATATATTTTTGAAAGGTGAATTGTGTATAATTTGGAGAAGTGAGGTATGTATTTTGAAAGGTAAATTGTTTAAATGAGTGTGTGATTTGAACGTGTAATTGTTAGAAAGTTAAGTGAAAAGATGGGTTTGAAAAATGAATTTGAGTGATTTGAAAAGTGAGATTTGTGTAAGTTTGGAAAAGTGTAAATGAATATTGGAACAATAAATGGTATGCTTTCAAAAGAGAGCAAGTTCCAAAAACAAAGTCAATCGAACTGGTGTCCAAGCCCGAAGAAAGGTACGTCTTTATTTTCAGTAAATTTTAATTATTTCATTATTATTTATTAAAAGTGCTTTCTAATCCCTGTTTTCCCTATTTTTCCTGTTTATTTGCATGAACTACGAGGAACGGTACCGGTCGAGGGAATAAAAGGACAAGGAGCTAATGACGTCAGTCGCCTCTATCCAACCGGGTAGAGGTGCTACGGGCGGAACCACCGGGTCGTAGCCCCCGCTGACTGTAAGTATTTCTAAACTTAGAAAACCTTTAGGGGCTCCTTTATGTGGTATACGTAAACCCTTCCTTTAGGTCCCTGTAGTAACTTCAATTTTATTAGGTTTACTTTTATTTGTTTTTAGATCCTTAAACCCCTTTTACACACGCTCAAAGTCCCAAGGGTTAGTAATAACAAATTTTTATCTCATACAACAGTAGTGACACTTAAGGACAAAAAATTAAGGACCGGGTCTTAGAAAATCTAGACTTAAGATGCATGCACACTTTAGGATAGAAACTTATAACATAGAAAATTTAGTGACATCTCACTTTAGAATTAGTAAATATCTTTAAATTAGAATTCAATCAATTAGAAAGCTTTAGCCAATAATTGACTTAGGACATTTCAAAACCTCACAGCCTACTGCACACACTTAGATTTGTTTGTTAGGACAACTGACTCTAGTTTTAGGTTAGGCCGGTGTTTATTTCCTTACTGCACTGTGACGGGCTTTTTCTCGAGTTTTATTGCATGCTGGTTGTAAAATGTTGGTGTGTTTGTTTATTTAATTTTACTGCACTCTGTATTGGTTTGATTGACGATTAGATTACCCATAGGCTAGGAGCGATCTGGATTGTTAATATGATTTTCTGCAGGTGGCCACACTCATGCAGGGCAAAAAAAGGGGGGCTAATTAATTAATAATAAATAAATGCTACAGGTGCTTCAGCTGCTTAGCCCCCAAATGAAGAATAGTGTGGCCAAGTGTGGCTTAATAATTTAAATTCAATTGCATATATATATATATATAACTGCGTGGGATGATTTTTGTTATAAATTGCTTAGGATAACCTTGCAGGTGGATTAGATTTTCCTTTCCTTTCTGTGAAATGAAATATAATGTAAATATAATATATCATGAGTCAATAAATGTGAAAGTGATTTTTTGAAAGTGAGATATTAAATCCAATTTGGAATCCAAAGAAAGGAGAATATACCTTAAAGGATTATTCTCTTTTATTTGGAAAGCCAAATTAGGATGATTCAATATCCGAATAGAAAAGAAAATACCCCTCTTAGGGATGAGTTTTCTTTTAATTTGGATATCCAGAACCCGACGGACCCGAAAAGTTTGTAGAAGAAGAAAAGACTGAACAAGAAGATTGAAGAAAGAAGATGAAGAAATGAAAATTTAAGGAATAATATATCTCATTTCAAAAATCACTTGCGTCATTCTTAGGATTAGAATCCGGGTTTGTTGTCAGTGGTGCCCGGCCACTTTACTTTTCTGCAAATTCTGGGTGTAATTTGGACATTGGATATTGGACATTATATTTGGATTATTAAAATTGATTGTTTACATTGTTTGTGCAGTAGATTTTTTTTAGGACCTTGCATGCCGTGTTTTGTTTTAGCCTGGATTCGAATCGGAGAGATTTTTTTCGTAAGGGTACGCTTAAAATTCTTCTACTTGTAATTTTAAAATAAAAATTTTTAGGCTCACATAGTAACTCTAACGATCTAAGAAGTAAGCTCGGGACCGCCGAGAGTCAGCATAAGCATATTAATACTTTCTCTTCCTTGTTAGGCACCTCCCCGCCTGCGGGTTCTGGCAGACCACTTGACCTATGAGGGTGCAGTTCTGTCAAGGGGAAGTTGTGCAATCTCTATGGAAAAATCTATTTTCTAAGCCTAAATTTTTAAACTGCTTCATTATCATTTTATGCATTCGAGTCAATTAGCATGCATTGCATTAGATACAAACTAAAAAGAGTCTAAAATATTAATTGCATTTATAGACATTTATCACCCTACATAAGTTGAGGGGTTAATTAGGAATTGTCTTAGATGTCAGCCCCAATTCCTTAAAACTTAAACAACATCCCTACCCATCTTTCATAAGAGACTGGACACATGGTTTTAAAGCGCCTAGGTGGTTAGCTGGCTCCCCAATCCAGGCCGGGGTAAGTCCAGATTTGCACTTCATTAGTTAGGTTCGGGTCACTACGTTGTAGTACCCAAATTAGATTTAGGTTCTGAGGCAGATTCTTTTTAGATCTTAAGTCCTCTCCCTCTGGGAATATAAATCCCAAATTTCTAATAAAATATCAACTTAAATATAAAAATTTCCTCCTAAAATGTAAAGCCCAACATATGATAGATTGAGGTTGTCTCTGGGCTTCTCAGAATCTGACACCTCCTACTTTTCATCCTTTGACTCGCTAATAAATGTTTAACATTGAGCTTTCTCCTTGGAAAATCTTTACTTATGTTCCTTGTCTTCTACTTTGTAGTCAAAAGGGTATGAAATCACTGCTTTAATCGAGAGTTTTCTTAGAAGCATTCCTCCTAGGATGTAATTAACTATAGGAGCTTGCTTCTATAGGGATTTGAAAACTCCAGAATAAAATAAACCTTGTTTTATTCATATAAAATAAGGGAAGAATCTTTGGGAATGCAGATATCTTTAAAAAACTTCATTTCTAATCTTAAATATGCTCGTAGTATGTTATTATTGTCTTTTCAGGCAATATAATTTATTGCTTGTTATATTTAATTTTAGAAATGATGAATTTTATAAAATTCATTCTTGATTTTGGATGTCTTGAAGAATGTTATATTCGTCTTTCAAGATGATATAATATTCTCTTTGTTATATCTAAATAAAAGAATGAATAATTTTTCAAAAAGCTTATTTCTATTTTTAAACACATTCTTAAGAATTTCATGTTTATTTTTCGAAATAATATGCTATTCTTTAAAATTGTGTTTGATTATAGAAATATCAAATTTTAAAACCCTATTTTGATATTGAATCCATTATAGAATATTGTGTCAGTCTCTCGAGATTGTACTTTATTCTTAATGCAGTATTCGATTATAAAAATAGGAGAAATCAAAATTGCGTGGTGACACAAATTTTTTTTTCCC
>CM028345.1:77377286-77498082 GCA_016618105.1 Dendrobium huoshanense
AGATTATGGGCTTCTTGGTTTTCTCAAAGATCTAAATCAAGACTTGGATTTTTATATTCCAAAATTTGTGGTAGACAAAATAGGAATTATATTAAAGCTATTTCTATGGATAAAGGTTTGATTTCTAATTTTAATGCTATTTATGAAACTTTCAATCAACATTTTAAGATTTTTTTTTTAATTATGCTAAATCACTGTTAGCTAATTCATATAATATTCTGATGGATAATAAGCTTTACAGGTTCCTTCTATGCTTTTACCTAGTATTATGGTTCATATTACTTATGAAGAGATTAAGAAGGTGGTCTTCTCAACTCCTACCACTCTAGGGCCAGATGGTTATACTTTTGGTTTTTTTTTTTAAATGCATTGGAGATTGTAGGCCCTATTTTTTGTAAAGCTATTTTACATTTTTTCTCCAGCAATAAAATGCATAGGGTGGATAAGGCTTCATCTATTGTTCTTATTCCGAAATGCTATAATGCCTCTTTAATTACTGATTTTAGGCCAATTTTTTGGTGTTTTTTTTAATAATTGCAAAAATTTTGGCTAATAGAATGATTTTTTTTTTTGCTTTTTATTATTCATCCTAGTCAATCTAGATTCATTAAAAATAGAGTTTCTACGGATAATATTTTCTTAGCTTCATAAATTTTGAGAGAGTTTAAATATGGTAAAGCCAAATGTTTCTTTGCTAAGCTAGATAGTCATAAGGCTTTTGATACTATTTCTAAATAATTTCTTTTATCTAGAATGGTTAAAAAAGGTTTTCCATATTGTTTTATTCATGGGATAACATGTTATATTGATGAAATCTTTGATATTTTCTATTGCTATTAATGTTTCTTTAGAAGGGTTTCTTCAACTCTTCATCTAGTCTTTGACAAGGTTGTTTGTTAGCACCTTATTTATTTGTATTGCCATGGATGTTTTATCTAACTTGATGGATGTCATTTCTTCTCCCAATAACTTTGATGGTGTGTTAGTAGATAATTATATTTTTCATTTACTTTATGTGGATGATGTTTTGGTGTTTGGTAAAAATACAGTTTCTAATGTTAAGAAATTAAAGGAGATTTTGGATTATTTCCGTAGTTGTTCTGGCCTTTTTATTAATCATAACGAAATTTCGGTCATATTTTCTACAGTTTCTTTTGATACTGATCATATTTGTCAAGTTTTACATATCCCTAATTCTCATATGAGTATGAAATATTTGGGTGTTCCAATTTCTATTAAAAGGCTTAAAGATATGGATTTTCAACCTTTGCTTAGTAAAGTTTCTAATATTTTTTCTGATTAGAAGGCAAAGGTACTCTGTTTTGCAAGAAGGGTGCAATTTCTTAAATTCTCTACTTCTACTTAAATTTATTTGGAAAATATATTCTAATTTTCCTTTTCATGGTGACATTAATTCTAAGAAAATACATCTCATTAATTGGAAAGATGTATGCAAGTCAAAATATTTTGGGGATTTAGGGATTACGAACCTGAATTCCTTACATTTTAATTTTAGTTGTTCAGTTATTTGGAGAATTTTAAATAGAGGTTGTCTCATGGTTGGCTGGATTAGAAGTAAATATAATTAGCATTGGAATCCTCCTTTGCCTAAGGCTTCAGTGTTTTGGAAGCATCATTGTAAACTCGTCGGGTCTATGAAGGGAAATTTACTTTTATTATTGCTACTAACAGTTCTCTTTCTTTTTATTGGGATTCTTGGTGTTGTGGTTAGTCGCTGCATGATTTAATCTCTAATGTTAGCACTTCTTGGCACGCAATTTTTATTTAAAGAGGATAATATAGAGAATACATGGTCTTTGCCAGATTTTATTTAGTCAGGGGTTTCTGTTAGTATCATTAATATTCTCATAGTTATCTCTTCTAGATCATGCATAGCCTGGAATGGGGAATCTATTACCTACTTTTAAAAGATTTCATTCTGATTCGTACAATGGCTTACCGAGGCTTGATTGGTGTTCTTATGTTTGTCATAAGAGATTTGCGTTACGTTATTCTTGCATTGTCTGGATGAATGTTTTAAATGGTTTGAAAACTTATGATATTCCACATAATTGGAATATTAAAGTCTCTTTAGGTTGCATTTTCTGTGATTTTTAGATGGAATCTCATAATCATTTATTTATTTAATATGATTTTTCTTTTTCTTTTCTAACTAATTTAATTCCCTATTTTTTGGCATTTCATTTTTAAGCCTACTCTTTTACAATGTCTTATTTTCATTTCTGACTTTAAGATGTCTAAAGATGTTAAAAATATGAATTTCTCGACTGTTTATGCTCAGTGTATTTTTTATGGAGGCAAACGAGTAATAAAAAATTTGAGGTTTGTTTTAATGGTTTGGATTTGGTTTGTAGGCAGGTTTTCCAGGTGGTTTATACTAAATTTTCTTCTTAGAAATCGTTTTATGGAGATTAAAGGTTTTTGTGCTAACTTTGTTGTTCAGTATTTATTGGTTGTTTTTGTTGCTTGTGGGTTTTTGTTTAAGACTATGACGAGTAGGTTTATTTGGATGCTAGAAACTTTGGACGGTTATTTCTTTATCATATTTAATGATATGGCTGAAAATATTTAAGCAATGAAGATGGGGTTGTTTCCCCTGATGATTTTTTTGTGAATTGGGCAATCCGTTTTGGACTTGGATGGCCAATTCTTTGACAATTTGAGGGGGTTTTGCTTTTCTAAAATTTTCAGTTTGATGAAATTAACCATCCTAAGTCTTTTGGGTGGAGGTTTTGGGTTGTGGTATTTTGTTTTTTTTGGACTTTAATGGTTGTTTTTGGTATATTGTTGCTATTCATTCTTCTTGGTTCTTTTATTGTTCTATAGATATTATGTTCTTTGAGCATGTTCTTCTTTAGATTCCTCTTCTTATTTCTTTCACAGGCTATGTAAGCTTTTTTGGTTTCCTTACATCTCTTGTATTTTTTCTTTTCTTTTTTTTTTGGGAAAATTTGGGGCAAAGCCCATATATATCATTGAAAAGGATTACAACTCAGAAAAAGAAACTATGAGATTACAAGAAAAATTGCTATACCTCCAAAACCAAAAAGGGACTATCAAAATTGGAGAAGAGAAGGACTCATAAAATAAAGGACTACACCCAAAACATCATGACCGGAAAAAGGCAGGATCCAGATGTAAAAATTGACTCGCCGTAAGTCAGAGGAGCACTGGTTGCCACGATGTAGAAACCAAAACCAAGGACCATCACAGTGTCCCAGTGTTCGGTAATATCGAAAGAAGTCATCAGAATAAAATCCCCACGGTTGCCATAAGACCATCCAGAAGAGAGGAGGGTGTAGCCTTGGCTCATCATCGTCCAGTTCTCCCAAAAATTCAAGAAAAGACTCAGCAGTTCAAAAGAAACCTGAAACATTTCAAACCAAAAGCAATGCCTCAACATATAGCTACCCATAAGCCAAAACAACCTTAGAGAACTCCTCATCCAGCCGTAAGTCTTGTACATTAAGGTGATCCACATAAACATCAAAATAGGGCAAAACACCTGGGTTGAGATCCAAAACAAACTAGCCCAGAATTTGACCGAAGACTATGTCCAGTTTCTGTTTATACTTCCAATTGTCAATTTTCCTCCTAACAGCATTGCAAATAACATCTTTAACAGAATCAGGAGTACTCCACACATTAGCAAATCTCCTTTGATAACGTTCACGCCAGATGAAGTAAACAATACCCGAAATGACAAGAGAGCAGAAATATTTTTCCACGGCAGAAAAATGAGGTTTGCTCCAGAAAAATTCATAGACTTGGAAAAGGTTTGATCTTAAATAAAAGAAATTGATATCAGGCAGCATCATAGATAAGACCAAAAAGGAGAAATCACAAGTGAAAAACAAATGGGAATGAGTTTCATTATGCCCCAAACAAAAACTGCAAGAAGGATTGACCTGAATCCCCTTAGAAATGAGAATATCAACACATTTGAGCTTCCCATGCAAAGCCATCTACGTATAACACCCAAACCTGATAGCATGCCTCTTATGCCATATGTACTTGCACCAATCCACATTTATCCAAATCACCATAATAATGAGAAATAAAAAGTTTAAAAACAGGTTTTGAGGCACCTTTCCAAACCAAGGCGTCGTTATACTCCACAATATTAATGTTAAGAATGTTAGAAATAATATCCGGTGGCCAAGACAGGGGAGTGTTCCAAGTTCCATCCAAATAATATCTTTTACCCTTAAACCAGGCAAAGAATCGCAGAAAAAACTTTTGCTTAAAGAATCACCATTGAACCAAGGATCCCAAAGGAGTGAAAAATTGCAATCAGGTGAAATAGTTTAGGAAATCTCCTCCTTAATGAGCTGTGCCTTGCCACATATAAATTTCCAAAATTTGGAAGCCGATGGAGTGGGAGGCTTCCAAGGCGATTCATACTTTTCAAAAAACCATAAACTCATCAAAGAATTAGCATTGAACAAACGGAAAATGAAGGAACAGGCAACACCATGATAAAGTGCATCAAAGGATGGAGTACCCAGGCCACCTTTAATTTTAGGCGTGGTAACAGTTTTCCAAGAGATAACATGCATCTTATTATCAGAGATGTTACCAAAAAAGAGGAATTTAGCACACATCTTGGAAATAATCTTTCCCCCCCCCAAAAAAAGGATTAGTTTATGTAAGCTTATAATACAAATACCTTTTCCTTATCTCTTTAATGAAGAATACAACAGTTGCTCTTAAATTACCACATTGATGAGTTATATTCATAACATATATTTCTTTAATACACTTTGTAATCACTTTCCACGTAGCCGTATACTCAACTTTAGTTGAGCAATCTTCATCCTTCTAATTGAGAGTTTCAAAATTTTCTTCGCTATAAGGAATTCAGAAGAACCTGTTAACGGTTGTATTTATCTAGGTTTTTACCATGTTCTGATGGACTTTCTAACTCTATTTCCTTGCTGTACAAAACTGACGGCTGCTGTGTGCTGCTGTTGCCAACCTGCTTTAACGGTCCCCGACCTCTTTTAATGTTATCTGCATATAATCCTGTAGATGCTGCTAATTTCTCGGCCATTAAAAGCCAGTCAGGCCCGGTGAGGTCATGAAGCTCTATGATCGATGCCACTTCAACGGCTAGTTCTCTGTTTTAAAGGATTGCCCAATGCATCTAAGCGTCAATATTAAAAAACTTTTTACAACAACTAGAACCTTATGTAACTGACATCTTGGATCAAAATATAAATCCAACAACTTTTTTTTGCTTTTCTTTTCTTAAGAGAATAATACGATGCTTCATTTTTAAATCAATTGCCAGTTGTGATTCAAGGAAAAGGTGGAGAGCTAAATATCAATTCAAGATTTTTATCCACGTTATCGTTGTACTTCCAATTGGCAATGTTTTAAAGCATGCATTAAAAATCATTTCTTTGTGGTGTAGAAACAATACTACGATTGGTTCAAGAGTATTTATAAAATTAAAATAGTCGTTTATTTAAAATTTCATCTTTCTTTCTTATATTTCATAAAAAGTCCAGAATCATTTGCTTTGTGTTTGCACTCTGGCATATTTCAAAAAATCATTAGGGAGTTTGCTATCTAAGTTTGTGGAGCCTTCCTTGTATCTTTTGAAATCAAAATCCATAAGCTTTTTGTAAAATCTGAATTTAACATTCATTTAGTTTCAAAGCTTTTATCAAACTATTGCAAGTGTGGTATTATATGATGATCAAGCATGTTATTTGTAAGATCACCTTTATATTATGTTTCTTCTATTCAGCACAAGTTTGAGTAAACTTAAAATTAGATTTTTTTTTTTTTTACCTAAGCCATTACCTTAGTGTGGGTCCTTCAATGCATTTTAGTTTTCAATTCAACTTGTTTGTATAGGAGAGTACTTCGTATTGGACTTCTCTGCGAGTTGAAAAATGAATATTCGAAGAGAAACCTTGGGGCAATGGAATCTTAACCCAGGTATGCTAAACTTATTTTTGTGATAGGAGTGAGAAAACATTGTTTTTAACAAACCTACCCTATGCTCCTTTCTCCCAAGCTTAATGGTCTACTCTATAGACCTTTAGTTCAGCTCAATGAAATTGGAAACCTAGACCTAGGTTCATCCTAGTAGGGCCATGGACTAGTTTAGACTTAGCTTATTGGACTATATGTTGCTTTAAAATCCATTTAGCAATAGAACCTTAATAGACCTATTTAACCCCATTGGATTTATTAAGGTTCATTTAATTACTTTAGCGACTAGATGACTTTTAATCCCTATCATAGTGAATCAAAACCTATTAGGGTGAAACTCAATTGGGATTTATTTAACCCATATACACCTTAAGATGAATTATAACCTACTATAGGTCCCTAAAATTGAAAGTTCGAGGAGGTTGTAAGTCCTCAATAAATTGTCCCTAAGGCAAACTAAAACGAAAGAAATACTATCATATAATGCGGAAGCTCGTACACTTATCAAAAGTTATAAAGATGGCGATGATAGTCTAATAATACAACTTAATATCAATCACAAATTTTTAATCAAATATTTATCACATAAAATAAAATGCAGAAAAAATAAAGCGCAGAAAGTAAAAATTAGAATGATCACACCAAATTTATAATGGTTCGGTCAAACCATGGCCTACATCAACTACCCAAAGTCATCATCTCTACGCATTGCACTATCACTATAATGGCTATCCTTTAGCCCCACAACTAGGCATAGAAGCTCTTACAAAATCTCTTCCACCAACTGGGTGTGGTAGAGGACCGTAATCCTTTTACAGACAGAGAACCTTGAATCTTTTTTTCCCTCATAGAGATAGCAAAGAACTAGAATCCTTTTACAGGAAGAGAAAATCGAATCCTTTTTCTCCCTTCTGGAGATACAGAGAATCGTTATCCTTTAACAGGAAGAGAAACTTGACACCCTTTCACCTTCCCTGGTGCAGCGGAGTAGCTGGGTCTTTTGACACAAATGATATCTTCTTCCCAAAACTTTTCTCAAGAAAAACCTTGACATACGAAGGAACTCAGGTGCAATTTCATTGGAGCAACAATGTGGAACTCTCTCTCACACTTCCTTGAAGCCCACAAGGATCTTCTCCCTTTCTCACAAATCTCACCCTTTCTCTCTAGCTCAAGGCTCTCTATTAAAGCTTTCTTTAGAAGAAATTAACTCAATGAATGCCAAAAAGACTATTATAAAGTCTAATGAGAAAGATTAAATAGAGGGCTTTAAAAAATCCAAAAAATACAATTCAGCCATTAAAGATCGTACAGTTCGGTCACATGATCGTACAGTGCGGTTGCATGATTGTCCAGTACGATGTGTAGAATTTGACCAGTAAATACTGTACGATCATAAGTACGAATACCCAATCATATAGTATGATTAGTTTAATTGTGCCTGTTTGTGTTATATGATCATCAGCATGAATGAAAAATCTTACAATATGATTAGTTGAACCAAAATGTAATTTGTCCAAGATGAATCATGGGATGACTAAATATCATATAAGTTGATCATATAATACGATACAATTTATACGATAGGATCAAAATATTAAAATTAAGCATATTTGATTGATTAATCACAAGATTAAATTATGCAATAATTTAAACATTATATTATACTTAAAGAATAATATTTCAAATTTAATTTTTCCCCTAATTTGATAAACAATGGGGTTTCTAATTATAATAGATCATTCAGAACGATGTGGTTTTTATACTATATGAATAGTTCTATTTTAAATTTTTTTTTTTTAAAAGTAAAATAATTTAATTAATTTATGTAACACCACATTGTACAATACAATTCATATTGAACAGTACGATGTAAAAAAAAGCATTTAAAATTTATTTTTCTCCCCTTGTGTATTTGTGTACAGTTACCAGGCTAAGCATATACCCTTGCAAGACTTGACTTAAGAAATTAAAATTACAGACTCTTTCAGCATAACCTATTCAACCCAATCTTAAGGCCTGAATCTTCAAATAATGGTAAATATTGCACTTTAAATATTAGTTAGTACACAAACAAATATGCACTACAAATAGTAGGAGAAATAAAAAGGTAATTAATAATAATTATTATCATCAAAATCATAATTTGATAGTCCAAGTTGCAATAATCTCCTCCTTTTTTAAGATGACAAATATTATTAGTTGAATTTAAAAACTAAAAATATTTTTTCCTAATCTTTCGCTTTCTAAATGAATTATATTAAAAAATAGGGAATTTTTTTATTTTTTCTTTGTTAAGAAAAACAAATTTTTAAAACCAAATAACAGAAGAATTTAAAACTAAATAATAGAAAAATAGATGAACAATAATAGCTAACCACAAATATAACCAACCATAATATATTCTCCTCATTTGACATTATTAAAAAGAAGAGATAAAAATAACACATAAGTTAAACTATTTATATAAGAAAATAACAACATAAAAAAGAAACTAAAATATTAAATCATGCTTAAAACCTTAAAAAATCAAACACGCAAAATAGATAAACAAACACACAAAATATATAATTAAAACACACAAACAAATCTTAACTTACTTATACCAGATTGTAATTAACAATTGAAACTTTGACTATTTAGCATAAGATTATTACCCCATCATCTTGCTTATATTTTGATGATTTAGAAGCAAGGTCTATCTAGGAGATTTTTTGCTTCTTATCATTTGCCTTTATTACATTTTTCTTATTTTTGTCCTTATTCTTTATAGGTTAATTTTTTAAATTTGGGCATTCATATTTAATATTTTTAGATTTTCTACATCCAAAGCAAATAACGTTAGAAGAAACTTAACATTTTTACCATTTTTACCTTTACTTTACTTTTGTTGATGCTTATGCTTTTACTTTTGTATAGTTCCAAATTTGCTTGTTATCAATGTTATCTCCTTACTCTCATCATCTACTAAGCCAGATTCATCCATGTCTTTGACTTTTAGAGCTATAGTCTTCTAATCACCTACATCCAAAAGTCTTTGACTAACACTTTACTCGATGGCAATGAGTGAGCCGATTAAAATTTTTATAGAATATACATTCAAATCTTTTAGTTTACATATAGCTGTAACTTTGGCATCAAATTTATCAAGTAGACAATATAGAATTTAGTTAATCTTTTTAAAGTTTTAAATTTCTGTACCAAAGCATGCAAAGATGTCAATGTTTGAGTAAATCTAGTATATATGTTTGAGATAATCTCATAAGGTTTCTTGCTTAAAAGCTCAAAAACATGTAATAATAAATTTAACCTAGAATGTTTGACTTCACTAGTCCTCATATGTAATACATTGTATGTCCTAAATATCTTTGCCAGTTGTACAGGTTGAAACTCTCATATAATCTTTAGAAGTTAAAGCACAAAAAGGTAATTAAAAGATTTACAATTCAATTGAGCATAAATTTGTTCTTTTCTACTCTAATCAGCAAAAATAATATTTATTTTGACTCATTTAATAATTTTTGAAGGTAGATAATAGCCAATTTGAATCATATACCTTATTCTAAAATTAATAGATTGTAAAAATGTAGATATGCAAATTTTCAAAAAATTTAAAAGGATATTATAAAAAAAGTGGCAGACGAGATATTGAATAACCCTTTACGATGTTTCTATTTCTAAAATGTCTCATAGATCATTTTTCTCAAGGTTTCTAAAACACTACTTTTGAGACTTGCTCTAATACCATTGGAAAGTTTGAGGAGGTTGTAATGTTAAAATAGTTGTTATTTGCATGCATTACATTTTTACAACTTGTATAGTTTTGATGATTTCAAACATTATTGTTCAAATGTGTAGTTATCTCCTAACAATTTTAGAAGATTTGTATTTGCTCTTGTGTGTACTAACATTTCAGGAAAATCAGACTCCAGACTACGAAAACTTCAAATCAAATTCAACATGAGATACTTTGTGAATTTGAAGCTTGTATTTTTCTTTGAATTAAATTTGAAAGGAAGTGATTGTAATTGAGTGAATAAAAATATACACTCACACATAAGGAGATCATATATAAGTTATACTGATCGTACGGAACGATATCAGATCGTACGAGACGATCAGACAGTTATCTCCTATTGAGCACATAGAACAAATATGAACTGGCTTGAAAAATCTTTTAAGTCCTATTCGTCCGGGACAAACTTTTTATCGTCCAGGACGATCTGGTCTCTATAAAATTTTCGTGAAAATCCAGATGAAATTAATTATCGTCAGAAAACAAGTTGCTCTCTGTAAAATTTTTGTCCAGACGAAATTAATTATCGTCCAGGATGATCTGGTCTCTGTAAAATTTTCGTCCAGACGAAATTATTATCGTCAGAAAATGATCTGCTCTCTGTAAAAATTTCATCCAGACGAACTGATTTTCGTCCAGACGATTAACCGACTTAGAACGGTTTTCAACAGTTTTCTAGACCGACCTTATAATAACCGTTCGTACTGGACGAACTTAGTCCGTACAGGACGATCAGCTGTACGAAGACATTTTGTACACATATACAAATAGGGTCGTTTCAAATCATTTAAGTAAAATTGTCCAGGACGATCCACGATCGTACGGGACGATCCTCTGCGTACAGAATTGAAAACTTGCAGTTTTTGGGCGGTTTTTCTTGTCTTTTGTATATATAGTCCAAATTAGACTGCCACCCAATCTTTTTGTCATTTGATCTTCGTGCCACTTGAGAGAATAGCTAAGGAGAGAGTGAAAGAGTGCATTCAGAGGAGGATTCCTACCATTGGAGCGTGAAGGCTTCACTTGGAGTTCAAAGGTAAGAATCTCTACTTGTGAATTGGGATTACTTCACTCTTTTCTTTCTTCCTTCTAGATTTCTTGTGAGAAGATCAGTCAAGGAGATCCGGTTCGCTGCCGACACTTGGAGAGTGTGAATAGCCGAAAGGATCGCTTCCTACACTTGTAGAGTGTGAACAGCCGGAAGGGTTCTCTGCCCACACTAGGAGAGTGTGAAAGGACAAAAGGGTCCTCTGCCCACACTAAGAGAGTGTGAAAGGACGGATGGTTCTCTGCCAACACTGGGGATTGTGTAAAAGGACGACGGTTCTCTGCCGCACCAGATAGTGGTGAAAAGAGTGTGTTGTAAAGACTTCTCCACCTTGCTGTGGGTGCAAAAGGAGAGTCACTATTGGTTTTAGTGCAATACTCAGAGGGTGCCTCTGAGGAGTGGATGTAGGTCTGGTTATAGACCGAACCACTATAAATCTGGTGTCATTTACAGTTTTTTTTGTTTTCGCATTTTATTTTAATTTTTAACTACTCTATGGTTAAAAAATATTTTCTAGAAAAACTTTAAAAGAAAAATTTTTATTTCGGTTCAACTTAATCTTCAAAGAGGGATTAAATTTTTAAACTACCAATTCACCCCCCCTCTTGGTAGCCTTGGGACATTAACTTAGGCTTAACAACCTAATTACTAGATTCAACAAGTGGTATCAGAGCATCGTTTCAAAATCATAAGTTTGAACTACTTTTTGATTAACGTAGATGGCTACATTTGGAAACCGAAACACACCTGAGGGTTACTCTATCACTAGACCTCCACTGTTTGACAATATTCCTTTTGATTTTTTGGAAAACACGCATGTCTACTTTCTTATAAGATTTTTAGTTGTTATAAAAAATAAGAAAGTGCTTAACCTCTCATACAAAGCCCTAAGTGTCTGTTTCAATCCATACAATGCCTTTTTTAATTTAAACACATGATTAAGATATTTAGAATTTTCAAAACCTAGACGTTGCTCAACATAAATATCCTCTTGTATCACCCCATTCAAAAAAGTCACTCTTAATATACATCTAATATAATTTAAATCCTTTAAAATAGGCAAAAGCTAACAAAATCCTAATTTCTTCAAGTCTTGCTACAGGGGAAAATGTATCTTTAAAATTAATCCCTTCTATTTGATTATACTCTTTATTAAATAATCTAATCTTATTTCTAATAACAACTCTTGAATCATTCATTTTATTTTTGAACACTCACTTAGTTCCAACTACACTTTGATCCTTTGGTCGTTCAATCAATTCCTAAATGTCATTCCTTACAAATTGATTTAACTCTTTTTGCATGGTCAAAATCCAAAATTCATCCAAAAGTACTTGATTAATATTTGTGGGTTCAATCATTAATATAAAGATAAGATGGTTTACTTCATTGCTAAGTTCATGCCTAGTCCTAACAACCTCAGTAGGTTCACCTAAAATAAATTCCTTAGAATATTTTTTAGAAAATTTCAATTCTCTAGGCAAAAGATTTTTTATTTTCACATTCTATTCCAAATCAATATTTTCTATTCTTTGTGAGTTATTTTCAATATGATCCTCTTCAAAATTTATCTCTTCCAAAATTCTAATTCATCAAACACAATATGTATAATCTCCTCAACTACCAAAGTTCTTTTGTTAAACACTCTATATGATTTTCCAACACTAAAGTATCCAAGAAAAATTTCTTCATCAAATTTTGGTTCAAATTTTCCTAAGGGAGATTTTTGTTTTTTATGAATGAATACCTTACATTCAAAAATATATAAATGTAAAAATTTTGGTGTTCTACCCTTAAGAAGCTCATAGGGTATTTTATTAAATTTTGATCTAATTTTCATCCTATTCACAACATAATAAGTTGTACTCATTGCTTCAGCCCAAAAATTTTTAAGAAGTAAATATTATGCAAATATGGCTCTAGTGGCTTCAATTAATATTCTATTCTTTCTTTCAACTACGCCATTCTGCTGAGGGGTCCTAGGTGCTAAAAAGTTGTGATCAATTCCTTTCTCTTTACAAAACTTTTCAATTTTTTTTTTTCAAATTAACCTCAATGATCACTTTAAAAAGATAATATTTCACACCCTAGCTTTCCGTGAATCTAATTAAAAAAGTTTATAAATTGATTAAACTATTTAATTTTATGAAATAAAAATTTAACTCAAGTGAATCTTGAAAATCATCAATAATCACAAATACATATACCTTACCTCCTAGAATTATAATGCTAATAGGTCTAAAAAGATCCATATGAATAATCTCCAATGGTTTGCTAGTTCTAAGATCCTTAATGAAATGAAAGGAGGACTTCACCTATTTTCCTAGTTGACATGCATCGTAGAGGTGATCCTTAGTAAAGTCTAGTTTTGGTATACCTCTCACAAGTTCTTTTTGAGTAATGTTTTAAAGGTTTTTCATGCTAGCGTGAAAAAGTCTCCTATGCCATAACCATGAATCATCATAAATTATTTTCAAATAAAAAACATTAGGAGATTTAATATAATTTAAATCTAACATATACACATTATTTACCCTAGTTCCATAATACATCATTTCCATTTTGACATAATATGTAGCTAGTGAGAAAAAATTTAACATTATAACCCTTATCATATAGCTGATTAATACTAAAAAGATTATGCTTTAAATTTTCTATAAGTAAAACATTCTTAATAAAAAAATTGTTCAAGTTTCTAATCATACATTTGCTTACCACTTTTCTAGTGGTATTATCTCTAAGTATAATCTTACCTCTATTTCTGCTTTCTAGCGATATGAATTGTGTAGTGTCTCCAGTCATATGCTTTAAACATCCACTATATAAGTACTAAATGCTCTCACAAGGTCTTGTGTGAGAGCATTTCTCTTCTTGATCTAACTAGACAAGTTTATCAGCCATCAAACACAAATTTGTGACTTCTTCCTTTACCTCGATTTTCCTTTATCTCTTCTTTCTCTTCATCACATTTATTTTCTCCTCCACCTTTTCCTTAAGATTTGATATGTCTAAGTTTCCTAAATTCATAGTAAATAATTTCATTTGAAATCTTAAAAATTTTATAGAACTTACCTTTATTCCACTGTTGTTGTCTCATTTGCTTCATTTTTTAGAAAACTTTTGAATTGCCTTTCTCAGGTTATGATTGATCACTCTCCGAGTCATCCACTTTCAATGCTATATTCTTCTCTTTTCACTTCTCACTTGCATCAATCCTTCTTTGAGTCACTCCTTGCTTGTAAGCAATTAGTGATCCAAGAAGATTGTCATTGGAATAAACAGTTAAATATTTAGACTCTATAATAGTAGTTATTTTAGCATCATAAGTAGTTGACAAACAATGAACAATTTTATTCACTTTTTATGTATTTGTTATTTCCCTACTTAAAACTTGCAAAGAGGTGACTATTTGAGTGAAACATGTGTACATGTAAGTGATTGATTCATTTGATTTCATGTAAAATAATTTATAATCATATAATAAGATATTTAATCTAGATTATTTTAGTTCATTAGTTCCATCATATGTAATATAAAGTTTATCCCAATTTTTTCCACTTTTACAAGTAGGAACATGCATGTAATCTTCAAATTTAAGTGCACAAAAGAAACTATTCAAATATTTTGCATTTAACTGAGCTAAGTCTTGTTCTTTTATAGTCCAATCAAAAAATGATGTTTTAGTTCAAATGCCATCTATAAGTCTAGTTAGCCTAGTGTATCCTTATTTTATTAAAATCCATATGCGATAGTCAAGCGATTCTAGAAAAGTAGACATTCTTGTTTTCCAAAAAATCAAAATTGATGTTATCAAATACTGGGGGGTCTAGTGATTAAATACCCTTCAGGTGTGTTATGTTTTAAAAACGAAGTCATAATTGATTTTCAAAAAGTAATCTAAACTTTAAATTTTGAAGTAAGCTCTGATACTACTTAAAAAGTTCGTATAGGTTGTTAGACCTACACAATTATCCCAAGGCTAACCAAGAGGGGGGTGAATTGGTAATTTTAAATTTGCCTATTAAATAAAAAACTATTTTTATTAATTTTCATAATTTGATTTTCTTTAAAATAAGATTTTCAACCACAGCAATAAATTACTAAAAATAAAATATGGAATTATAAAAAAAGAATACAATAATTTATAGTGGTTTGGTCTAACAAAATCTATATCCACTCTCTGAACACTCCCTCTTCATGTAATCACTATTACTAAAGTGACTCTCCTTTTGTGCTCATAGTAAGACGTAGAAGCCTTTATAATTTTCCTCTCTTCCACCAGTCCACAGTGCAGTAGTGTACAGTCATTCTTCTACACCTTCTAAGTATTAGTAGAGTACTATCATCCTTTCACACTCTCCAAGTATCGGTAGAGTACTATTATCCTTTTACACACTCTAAGTGTTGGTAGAGTACTATCATTCTTTCACACCCTCCAAGTGTAAGCAGAGTACCATCATCCTTTCACACTCTCCAAGTGTTAGTAGAGAACCAAATCTACTTTAAATATCTTCTTTTAAGCAACTAGAAAGAAAAAGGAAGAGAATTTACACAAAAAATCAAAAAGATTCTCACCTTTGAGTAACCTTATGAATCCTTCACACTTCACTTGCAAGATCTCTCTCTCAAACACTCTTCCAAATCGCCCTTTCACTTGCTCTCAAAGAAATCACAAAGACTAGATCCATCCAAGTTAGTTTCTAAGGACTTTTATATAAAGGACACAAAAAACTGTCCATAAAATTGAAAATTTTAATTTTGAGCATCCACGATTGTTCAGTACGATCTATAATCATTTTAGATGAATAGTTCAAAAATTATTTTCGTACAAGCATATCATACATCATGATATATATATATATATATATATATATATATATATATATATATATATATATATATATATATATATATATATATATATATATATATATATATATATCATTCAATATGAACAGTTATTAAAAGTTTTCTATTTGTCTAGATGAAAATGTTCCCCATAATTTTGTACTATAGATATCATCTTTATAAACTCTAAATCATCCTAGATGAATAATTTAAAAAATTTATTTGTTCATATGGACAAAATTGTTTCCAACATTTTCATACTCTAGACGTTGTATGTATGAACTCCAGATCGTCCTGGATAAATAGTTTAAAAAATTTACCTATTTGTATGGACAAAAATGTTCGCATCATTTTCATACTCTGGATGTCATATGTACAAAACCAATTTCTTACAGTATGAATAGTACTTAAAAAATTTTCCTCGTCCATGCTTTGATTCACTACTTGCTGGAGGAAATAATCGAACAAATCATCCCGTATGAATTGAAATCATGCAGTATGATTAGTTTGAAAATTTATAAATTTTTAACACTCCCCCCCGTGTTTATGTATATGATTACTCAATTATATTCACACTTTCTCATACTCAATAAAAGTATAAAAATACAGACTATAGTTATAATGAACCCTAAATAAATCTTACTTGAAGTCTTTAATAGTCTGGAGTATGATTTCCCTGAAATGTTAGTACACACAAATAACAAAAGTAATATATCCAATATATGTTAGGAGAAACAAAAATTAAAACAAAAACATTTGGAATCATAAAAAATATATATGATATGAAAATATAGTAATGACAACTAAGTTGCAACAATCTATTTCGTACAATATGATGTACAAGAAAATTAAAATATTTAAAAATGTTTTTGCTCCCTTGTATGCACGATTACCAGGACTAATATGCACCCTTACAAGACTTGACTCAAGAAAATAAAAATAAATAAATTAAAATTAAAAATTTTATCAACATAACCTATTCTACCCTATCTTGAGCCCTAAATCTTCAAATAAGTGCATGTTATATCTGAAATGTTAGTTAATACACAAACAAATATGCATTATAAATACTAGAAGAAATAAAGAGGAAATTAATAATATTTTTTATCATTAAAATCATAAACTCGGGAGCCAAGTTGCAACATACCTTAGTTCAACTCCCATAGAAATCTAGCTAAACCCAAAACCTAGGCATCCAAATTTCCCTAGCTTAAACCTCAAAGTGTTAAGTTTATTTAAGAATAATCCTCTGTCAATTTGGTAACTAGATTAAGTAATAAAACTAATTAATATTGGCTTAATTATTAAGCTCAGGCATTCATAAATCCAAGTTTTTTTATTAAATGATCAATTTACATTGTTATCTATAATTTTGCTCATTTTAAGTGAATCTTAAGTTGATTAGAGGTTCTATTAGCTCTTAAGGTATTCCTAGACCCAATTGGATTTATGTCTGATTAGATTAAGTCCAAGGTTTATATTGGCTAATCTTGAATTACAGATTTTGAGGTTCCTAATTAATCTCATTATGCATTAATTAATAAAGAACCTAGTCATAAATAAAACTAGTACATTTAAGAACCTGACCTTTATCTTAGACTAGAATTCTAATCCAATTAGAGTCAATGTTCAATCATATTGGAATAAATTTAAATCATTGAAAGCTAAGTCAACTCCAAAGCCTATATGTGCCTAATTTACTCAATTCAAGAGCAACTTAGTGGTTATCTTAGCATTATGAGGTATAATACATTTCAGGACTCAGCTAGCTTGAGATAGAATTTTAAATATATAGAACCCAAGCATAGTGGCATTGAATCCAATATAAGAAATAGATAAGAAAGCTATGATTTAAGTGCCCAAGATGCTTCATTAGATTTAAATTGTAAACACATAAATATTTCTTTTGATTTTAAATTCAACGTATTATGTCTAAGAATCTTCTTATCTATCAAATTAGTGCGCCAGTACAGTTAGAGCCAAAATCCAATTAGGTCAAATTCAAGCACATGGGTTAAGACTAAACATATCCATATAAATTTTTAGGTGATTTTTTGGTTTAGTTTGAAGAAAGCTAATTGACTTCACTACTATTCTCGTAGGTTTCTTCTATATAAGTGATAATTTAGATAATTTAGGCTATAAAACCCATCCAATTGAATTCATATTCAATTAAGCTAGCTCAAACTAATCCTAAAGAGATTAGTCTTGCCTATTTTCCTTAATAGTTTAATTTTCTTTTCCTTATGAATCGATTAGATTTTATACATACCCTAAGTAACATTGGCCTCCTATTAAATCCCACCCACAACCTTAGAGGCATGGCCAACCCATTTTCACCCAAGTTAAAGGAGTTAGTCATGAAATTAATATGACTTGCACAAGGACCCTACAAGACATTAAGGTATTTAGCACAAATCTATTTGAGCCTTAGCCTACTAAAATTTAAGACTATTATGATTAAAACCTAGTACAATTCAGGAACTTAATGTTGTGTTTAGATTATTACAAATATTATTAGATGTTTATTTCCTTATTCCTATACTGTATATTTGGTATTTATTTTATGAGCTATTAAGCATTTCAGGTACAACATGCATTAAATAAAGAATTGAAAAAATCAACTTAAGAAAGTATAGTGTCAATGCATATGTCAATTTATGTTTTACATAGTATGTATTTTCATTTTTCTTGAGTTGATTTCTATATTAAGTGCATGATGGCTTAGTAATCGTGCACACACAAATAACGGGAAGAAAATCTAAATATTTGAAAATTTTCTTTTTTTCATACTATATAATCAATATCATACTATATAAATTAAATTAATTCATATATTTAATTAAATGAAATTAAAATTAATTTATAACTAATCAAATAGTATAACTATCACATCGTATAGGATGACTAGTTATTTTAAAAAATTGCACCATCAAAGCCTAGTTACTTAAATTAGGCAATTTAAATTTTTTAAATTTGAACAAGTCGTACTGTAAGATCTGGTTCATATGATAGGATAATTAATTAAAATATCCTGTTTTAATCCTAAGGATTAATAAATTAAATATTGTCTAATCTTTATTAATGATCAAACTCTATGATCATTGATTAAGGATTAATAAATTGAATCTGTTCTAATCTTTATTAGTGGTCATACTCTATGATCATCGATTGTATAAGATAATCATTAGAGAGCTTTTTTTTGATGAACTTAGATAATCCTTGATGATCTATGTTTAATTCATCTAATCATATTGTATGACATGTATTGTATGATCTATACATTATATTGTATGATATGAACAACATATTTTACTATCAAAAGACTTAAAATTAAAAATTTATTTTTTTGGATCCCTCATTATAAAATCTTTTTTATGTTTTATAGCAAGGATTATAGCTAGGGTCTTTTAGTAGTTAGAGTTATTTTCTTACTTCAAAGAGAGCTTGGGAGGGTCCATATCATAAGGGAGAGAGCTTGTGAGGTTAAAGAAGAGAGAAGAGCCTTGAGAGAGTCAAGGAAGTGTGAGAGGATTTACACGATTGATTTAGCCGGCCAATACCTTAGGTTCTCTAGTTCTATTTTAGTTAAGCTCGTGGAGAGGACCTTATGGAAGAATTCATTTTGGAGCCAAATATTTGCCAGCCAAGGAGGCTAGGGATTGCCATCTCCACTAGAGTGAGGAGTTGAAAGGATAGATTACATCTCTACTGGGCGGAAGAGGCTAAATGAGGGATCAACATCTCCATCGAGAAATGAGGAAGCGTAAGGTGGGATGACATCTCCACAAGGATGAAGAGGTGAGAGAATAAAGATTCTTCATGGTCTCAAGAGTTTTTAAAGGACATTCTTTACATGTGGTAAGAGAGAAGTGCTTTTTTACCTTTCTGTGTCCTAAAGGAGAGGCCAATTTAGTGCAATCCTTAAAAAGAAGGATGTCAACCTCATTTTTATGTGAGCCCAAAACCCCAAATCAATGTTTTAATCTTAGTTTCAAATCCTTGAATTTCATTTTAGAAATTAAATCCAATTCTATATTGTGCTTTGGTATGATATTCAGTCATTAAATATCTAAATCAGTGATCTAACGATCACTAGTGAATGCCATTTGATCAGTCACTCAATCAATAATAAGCATTCAATGATTATGAATGTTTAAAAAAATTTGTAATCTCAAATCTTCTTCCAGTCACTAATAAATTCATCCTAAATTTAATCTTGAAGCTAATTCCAAATTGTAAATCCATTATCTAAATTAAAACTCTAAGCCTTTAGACTTTTTCCCGTTTTAAGAAAAATTTTAATTAATTTAATGCCCTTGGTAAAGTCTTTAAAATGATGTTTAATTATTTACATATTGATTAGGCTTGTCTCTAGTCTTCCTAATTATTTTGGAGTTCTACATGCCCTTTTAATTCATAAAACTCAGAGCATATTCCAACCATAGAAAACATTAAAATATTTACATCCTATAAATCATCTTGAGAGCCTTTGTAAACTCATTAAACATGTTCAAAATCATCACTATATTTATTTAAGTTCATGGTTGATACAGGTTGACTTAGGTTGACCTAATTTGACCCATGGATCCATTTTAATATAAACCCTTCATATGTATGAATAAATTAAATTACCTAATTAAAGATAAACTTCTATCCTAAGCATTTAAAAGTCAATCATGTTCATGCATAGATTATATTGAACCCATAAATGGGATATGTTGACCAACATTGGTCAATTTGAGCACTAAAGGACTCCTAAACCCTAATTCTTAAATCCTATTTGGAAGCTTACATAAACTTGACCAAAGCCTTCAAATATTTTCAATCCTTAAAATATACATGAATAAACTCAATTGTGCCATTGGTGGACCATGGTTGACCATGGATGACCAAAAACCCCTAAAAATTGTTAAATTAAACTTTTGTATAAATCCTTATTGGCTTAACTTGATCATGACCAAATATCACTTCCAAAAAGTTTTAAGTACCATTTGAAGTGGATTAGACCTAAACCCAAGCATTGATCAAGCTTTGTTGACCAAGTCAACCTAGGTTGAATAAATAAATCCTTAAGTACCTAAACATGTGTTTCACACCTATAAACCATACTATTACATAAGACCTTATCTAGTAAGTTTCAAATATAAATTGGAATGAGTTGGGCCCAACCCCAACCCCAAACCCTAGTTAACTTTGGTTGAACAAACCAAATCAAAACCTTTTAAACATTAGCGTAAGTCAATTAATTGTAAAGAGAATATTCACACCAGAGGGATCAAGCCATCTAATGTGAAGGTTGTAATTATTTTTATCTTCTGGGATGTGGTTTGAGTTAGTTTGATTAACTATGCAACCAAAATAAAAAAATTCTTTCCTTATGGGTATAATGATAATTGGGATAATAAAGATGAAATCAAAATGCTATTTATTTTTTATTCATATTTATGATTTTGTTAGAGTGACTTCTATCCAACATTTTTATAATCTTCACAATTATTGCCCACCAATTGAAACACGCCACATATAAAAGTGCATCCATCCAACTAGCTGACATAAAAATTTCTTAAATAAATTCAAGAGAACTGGGTAAACTTAGGAAATTCATAACACCTCCCATAATTAACCAAATTATACATGCTAGGGTGCTCTGTATTTCTATTAATGAGTAATATAAAATCCTCATATATTTAACCCCAAAGTTTTTAATACATTATACATAATTTCAAAAAAAACTTTCAGGGGTACTTATAGAATTATTCACTAAATACAATTCACCATGGGCTAAAATTTAATTGAAAAATTCTTGGGTATTTTCTTGACATGTCTGGTGGGAAAATTTTGTGTCACACCATGCAGATTTTGATTTTCTCTTATTTTGTAATCGAATATTACATTTAAGAATAAAGTACAATTTCGAGAAACTGACACAATATTCTATAATGGATTCAATATCAAAATAGAGTTTTGAAAATTGATATTTCTATAATCAAACACAATTTAAAGAATAGCATATTATTTCGAAAAATAAACATGAAATTCTTAAGAATGTGTTTAAAAATAGAAATAAGCTTTTTAAAAAATTTATTCATTCTTTTATTTAGATATAACAAAGAGAATATTATATCATCTTGTAAGACGAACATAAAATTCTTATAGAACATCCAAAATCAAGAATGAGTTTTATAAAATTCATCATTTCTAAAATTAAATATAACAAGCAATAAATTATATTGCCTGAAAAGACAATAATAACATACTACGAGCATATTTAAGATTAAAAATGAAGTTTTTTTAAAGATATCTGCATTCCCAAAGATTCTTCCCTTGTTTTATATGAATAAAACAAGGTTTATTTTAGTCTGGAGTTCTCAAATCCCTATAGGAGCAAGCTCCTATAGTTAATTACATCATAGAAGGAATGCTCCTAAGAAAACTCTCGATTAAAGCAGTGATTTCATACCCTTTTGACTACAAAGTAGAAGACAAGGAACAGAAGTAAAGATTTTCCAAGGAGAAAGCTTAATGTTGAACATTTATTAGCGAGTCAAAGGAAGAAAAATAGGAGGAGCGGGATTCTGAGAAGCTCAGAGGCAACCTCAGTCTATCCTATGTTGGGCTTTACATTTTAAGAGAGAAATTTTATGTTTAAATTGACATTTAATTAGAAAGTTGGGATTATATTCCCGGAGGGCGAGGACTTAAGATCTAAAAAGAATCTGCCTCAGAAACCTAAATCTAATTTGGGTACTACAAAGTAGCGACCCGAACCTAACTAATGAAGTGCAAATCTGGACTTACCCCGTCCTGGATTGGGGAGCCAACTAACCACCTAGGCGCTTTAAAACCATGTGTCCAGTCTCTTATGAAAGATGGGTAGGGATGTTGTTTAAGTTTTAAGGAATTGGGGCTGACATCTAAGACAATTCCTAATTGGCCCCTCAACTTATGTAGAATGATAAATGTCTAGAAATGCAATTAATATTTTAGACCCTTTTTAGTTTGTATCTAATGCAATGCATGCTAATTGACTCGAATGCATAAAATGATAATGAAGCAGTTTAAAAATTTAGGCTTAGAAAATAGATTTTTCCCTAGAGATTGCACAACTTCCCCTTGACAGAACTGCACCCTCATAGGTCAAGTGGTCTTCCAGAACCCGCAGGCGGGGAGGTGCCTAACAAGGAAGAGAAAGTATTAATATGCTTATGCTGACTCTCGGCGGTCCCGAGCTTACTTCTTAGATTATTAGAGTTACTATGTGAGCCTAAAAATTTTTATTTAAAATTACAAGTAAAAGAATTTTAAGCGTACCCTTACGAAAAAAATCTCTCCGTTTCGAATCCAGGCTAAAACAAAACACGGCATACAAGGTTCTAAAAAAAATCTACTGTACAAACAATGTAAACAATCAATTTTAATAATCCAAATATAATGTCCAATGTCCAATGTCCATATTACACCCAGAATTTGCAGAAAAGTAAAGTGGCCGGGCACCACAGACAAAAAACCCGGATTCTAATCCTAAGAATGACGCAAGTGATTTTTGAAATGGGATATACTGTTCCTTAAATCTTCATTTCTTCATCTTCTTTCTTCAGTCTTCTTGTTCTGTCTTTTCTTCTTCTACGAACTTCTCAGTTCTGTCGGGTTCTGAATATCCAAATGAAAAGAAACTCATCCCTAAGAGGGGTATTTTCTTTTCTATTTGGATATTGAATCATCCTAAAATCGCTTTCCAAATAAAAGAGAATAATCCTTTAAGGTATATTCTCCTTTCTTTGGATTCCAAATTGGATGTAATATCCCACTTTCAAAAAATCACTTTCACATTTATTGACTCTTAATATATTATATTTACATTACATTTCATTTCACAGAAAGGGAAGAAAAATCTAGTCCACCTGCAAAGTTATCCTAAGCAATTTATAAAAAAATCATCTCACGCAGTTATATATATATATGCAATTGAATTTAAATTATTAAGCCACACTTGGCCACACTCTTCTTCATTTGGGGGCTAAGCAGCTGAAGCACCTGTAGCATTTATTTATTATTAATTAATTAGCCCCTCTTTTTCTGCCCTGCATGAGTGTGGCCACCTGCAGAAAATCATATTAACAATCCAGATCGCTCCTAGCCTATGAGTAATCTAATCGTCAATCAAACCAACACAGAGTGCAGTAAAAATAAATAAACAAACACACCAACATTTTACAACCAGCATGTAATAAAACTCGAGAAAAAGCCCGTCACAGTGCAGTAAGGAAATAAACACCATCCTAACCTAAAACTAGAGTCGGTTGTCCTAACAAATAAATCTAAGTGTGTGCAGTAGGCTGCGAGGTTTTGAAATGTCCTAAGTCAATTATTGGTTAAAGCTTTCTAATTGATTGAATTCTAATTTAAAGATATTTACTAATTCTAAAGTGAGATGTCACTAAATTTTCTATGTTATAAGTTTCTATCCTAAAGTGTGCATGCATCCTAAGTCTAGATTTTCTAAGACTCGGTCCTTAATTTTTATCCTTAAGTGTCACTACTGTTAGATGAGATAAAAATTTGTTATTACTAACCCTTAGGACTTTGAGCGTGTGTAAAAGGGGTTTAGGGATCTAAAATAAAGCAAAAAAAAATAAACCTAATTAAATTGAAGTTACTACAGGGACCTAAAGGAATGGTTCACGCATACCACATCAAGGGGCCCCTAAAGGTTTTCTAAGTTTAGAAATACTCACAGTCACCGGGGGCTACGATCCGGTGGTTTCGCCCATAGCACCTCTACCCGGCTGGATAGAGGCGACTGACATCATTAGCTCCTTGTACTTTTGTCCATTCGATCAGTACCGTTCCTCGTAGTTCATGCAAATAAAGAAAAGAAAAACAAGGAAAGCAGGGATTAGAAAGCACATTTAATAATTAATAATAAAATAATTGAAATTTAATGAAAGTAAAAGATGTACCTTTCTTCGGGCTTGAACACCAGTTTGATTGAATGTCTTTTGAACTCCTTTCACTTTCAACAGCTTACTTTATAATTTTTTTTTATTCACTTTCACTCTTCTAAACTTACACAATTTCATAAAACAAAAATTTTACCTCTTACACTTATGCACATTTTACCATTCCTAAAATCATACTCTACATCATTCCTTCTCGGAAACACTTTCAAACATTTCAATATTTAATACACCTTTAAACACAAGTTTCTATCCTAAAGTGTGCATGCATCCTAAGTCTAGATTTTCTAAGACTCGGTCCTTAATTTTTATCCTTAAGTTTTACTACTGTTAGATGAGATAAAAATTTGTTATTACTAACCCTTAAGACTTTGAGCGTGTGTAAAAGGGGTTTAGGGATCTAAAATAAAGCAAAAAAAAATAAACCTAATTAAATTGAAGTTACTACAGGGACCTAAAGGAATGGTTCACGCATACCACATCAAGGGGCCCCTAAAGGTTTTCTAAGTTTAGAAATACTCACAGTCACCGGGGGCTACGATCCGGTGGTTTCGCCCATAGCACC
Source organism: Dendrobium huoshanense (assembly GCA_016618105.1). Taxonomy (NCBI): domain Eukaryota; kingdom Viridiplantae; phylum Streptophyta; class Magnoliopsida; order Asparagales; family Orchidaceae; genus Dendrobium; species Dendrobium huoshanense. The sequence continues at coordinate 77,402,471 of CM028345.1, forward strand.
TCTACCCGGCTGGATAGAGGCGACTGACATCATTAGCTCCTTGTACTTTTGTCCATTCGATCAGTACCGTTCCTCGTAGTTCATGCAAATAAAGAAAAGAAAAACAAGGAAAGCAGGGATTAGAAAGCACATTTAATAATTAATAATAAAATAATTGAAATTTAATGAAAGTAAAAGACGTACCTTTCTTCGGGCTTGAACACCAGTTTGATTGAATGTCTTTTGAACTCCTTTCACTTTCAACAACTTACTTTATAATTTTTTTTTAATTCACTTTCACTCTTCTAAACTTACACAATTTCATAAAACAAAAATTTTACCTCTTACACTTATGCACATTTTACCATTCCTAAAATCATACTCTACATCATTCCTTCTCGGAAACACTTTCAAACATTTCAATATTTAATACACCTTTAAACACATTTCAAACTTCAACACATACATTTTACAAAAACACAATTTTTACCTTTCAATACATACAATTCCAAATACATCTCCACTTTTATACATTACATTTTTCAAAATCCCAAAATTTCTTTTTCAAAACCAAACACACACTTTACCATTCACAATCCACATTCCTCTACTACAAATTACCTTTCCACACATACACTCCATTATCCAAAATTATTCATTTTTATCTTTTGAACATGGACTTGAGCTTTACTTTTTAAATATCACTCACAAGTTTCACTTTTCAACCTTTATGAATTTCAATCTTTCAAACTCCATACACTTTCTAACACACTTCTCCACTTTCAAAACAATACAATTCGCTTCAATACTTCATACGCTTCTCTATTCCACACTTACATATTTCACCTTTTCAATGCAAACACAAATCAGTTAATTCACATTTCAAATTATGTACATTTTTCATCTTTCCAAAATCGTACAATTCACTTTTCAAAACATTTCATCTTTCAAGACATATACTTTACACATTTCAAAAACTCATACAATCATCTTTCGGAACATACGCTCATCATTTTTAAGATACATACTTCTCACTTTTCCAACACACACTTTCAACATTTAAACACATCATTCTTTCTAAAACACATACAAATTTCACAAAACAAATATTTTTTTTACCTCTTATAAATATACACTTCTTCCTTCTCAAAATCATACTCTAAAATTTTCTTTATCAAAAAATGTTTTTTTTATACACTCCAACATTCAAAGTACATTTCTATATATTTTTAAACTTCAACATAAACACTTTCCAAAAATACATAATTTTTTACCTTTAAAACATATACTTTCACTTTCCAAAAACCCAATATTTACTTTCTAAACCCTACACACGTTTACCTTTGCAAATTCCACAAACACATCTTTCAAAATATATACAAATTTATCACATTACTCTTTCGAAATACATACAAATTATTTATCCTACTACATCCAAACATTTGTTTTTTCATTCTTATACCAACTCTTAACTTGCACATAAAGAAAACTTGATCATATTGAGATGGGAATAGTGACTATACAAAACAAAGAGATTGTAATAACTTGTTTCATTTTACTGTCAATATCATATTGAAAAGAAAGACAAAAAACACATTAACTGATTATGGGAAATAACCATTAGTGAAGCTTACACAAATGAACTCAAGAAATCCTCACAGATTTCGTAAGGATTGAACAAACTATTAACAAAAGTCTAGCATTTTGTTTCCCATTATTCCATTGCTACTAAAGATGACAACTCAAAACCTCTCAAAAATAACAATGCAAGATATAATACAATTATATAAAAAAAAAAAATTTAGCCATTCAAAACTTTAAAGAAGAAGAAAAATATGAATTCAACAAAAATTTTTATCTGAATTTCATAATTAACAAAACAAATATGAAGATTTTCAAAAATTGATTCATGATTTTGAGAAAATAAGAACCATTCAAGGAGAAGAGATTAAAAAAGAGTAAGAAGAAGAATTTAGAGGAAAGAAGATGAATATGTAGAGGATATACCCAAGATTTAGAAGATTTCCGGCGTGCAACTGCTGTAGGAGCGACAAAGGGGGCTTCGTGTGGAGAGGAGGCTGATTTCGTGTAACTTGAAGAGGAGAGGAGAGTGGGTGTTGGGGTTCTTTGCGAATGGGGAGATTGGATGAGAGGAGGGGCTTGGACCTATCATCTATGAGAGGAGGGAGGCTTGGACATGTCATGTATGAGAGGAGGGAGGCTTGGATGTTTTTTGGGTTGAGGGAGAGTGAGAGTGGGTGGTTATGGGTTGAGGGAGAGGGAGAGTGGGTGGTTATGGGTTGTTGCTGAACCCTTTGACCGTGGACCGTTCGGTTGACATTTGAAGGCCTTAATGATTTCTGAATTCGGTGATCTTGGGCTCATTGGATTTGTCTCGTCGAGCCGTTCGATTCGAGTATAAGCTCGTCAAAATGGAGACCGTTTGGTCACTCAAATTGCGGTTTGAACCTTCCAACAGCAATTTGAGCCCTTGATTTGGACTCATTTGGGCTCGGATTGGGTTTATCTTGGTGTTGTTGGCTTTGTATTCCTGAGACGCTCAGTTCGACTGTAAGTTTGCTGAAATTGGAGTTGGGTGGTTTCCGAATTAATTTTTGAAGTTTACAAACTTGATTTTTCATCGAGATTCGTGCCCGATTAAGATAATTTTTGGCAACGTATCAATTATTATTATATATATACTTGTGACGAGTCAAAACGGGTTAATCGGAGCCATTGAAATCGAATTCAATTTGAGTTATTTTGATTTGATTTCGATTCGATTGGTGAATATATTTGAGCCCAATAATGTATCGGTTTGATCGAAAACGAATTAGATTGTATTAAATTGCGTCGATCGAAATTGACGAATCATAAATCGGGTTTGATTTGAGCTTGTTTGGAGTTGAATTGACATTGGATTGAATTGATTTTGATTCGAATTGAGTGATAGGCTCGAGTCGATGCTACGTCAATGGGCGTTCACCTAAGGGAAATCCTATGGGCGACGTCTACACTAGGCTATGAAGACCTAAGTGCTAGAGTCGATTTCTGGGAAATTGACCTCGAATAATGAGGTCAACAATGTCCATAAATTTTCAAGGACATTTGAATCCTCTAAAGTATTTGATTGAGCAATTAAATCTTTATGACAAGAATTTGACCTAGAAATTTAAATTGTTCTAAATGAAAATCCATTAGGCATTAGGGCTTGATGTGGTGTGGCTTACTAGTATAGTTTATATGGGTTAGTTATCCATTTACTTTAACCTAATCCATGGTCTAATTAGCCTAAAATATAATATCTAAGCGTACAGATATATTTACTTTTGGAATTGATTAAAAATCCTAAGAAGATTTGATGGTTTCAAACTTCTTGGATTTGAACTTTGTTTTTTCACTAACCCATAGTTTAAATTTCAAGTAATTTGGCTGTTATTTGGTTTGGCAAATAGTGAATCCTTTCGGTTTCCATTCATTCAACTACAGAATTTGTCGTATGGTCGTCATTCCCTTTACGAACTCAAGCAGGATGGGAAGATCAAACCACAACATGGGGGAAGGGTCTAGTGCAGCTCCAATCAGGCTCAGGCAAGGTCTTAATGTGGCTTTAGAAACTTGTGATTCTAGTTCACTGATGGATTTTTTTTTATGATTTAGTTATCTCGCATGCCATTGTTGGAGTAGTTGCTGATATTGACAAAGATTTAATTGATTGTGGAGATATAATTACAAAGGAATGTAGTAATTATAATGCACCTTTGAATTTTACTATTAGTTATGTGTTTCATTGCATGTGTGTAAATCCAACTAATGCAGAAATTCTTTATAATTAAAAATATACAAACTGCACATCATGTGTTTGCTCAAATGCCTCTTAAAAAATTGCTTGCTGGGAATGGCCAAACTGATTCTCTTTAATAGCCATCCAAGCATCTTTATGGTGCTAAAACTGGCCAAGACCTCCCAAATGAAAGTTCGAATAGATTGTTAGACTTAATAAAATTATCCCAAGACTAACCAAACAGGGGGGAAGAATTGATAATTTAATAAATTCTCATGGATTTTAGAAAACTGATTTAAGATTTTTTAGCACAATAACTAAATTTTCACAAAAATATTTTTCAAACATAATAAACTTAAATGAAAAAATAAAAATAAAAATGCAATTAAAAATTAAAGACAAAAGAATACCAAATTTTTTAGTGGTTTGGTTCAACTAGACCTACATTCACTTCCTTAAGATTCTTTCTTCAGGTATTGCACTATAACAAAGTGACTCTCCTTTTGCTCCCATAGTAAGGTGAAGAAGCCCTTACAACAACCTCTCTTCCACCAACCCTGGTATGGTAGAGTACCCACGTCTTTTCTCACACTCCTAGTGATGGTAGAGTACCAACATCCTTTTTCACCCTCTTTATTATGGCAGAGTACTAGCATCCTTTCTCAACCTCCTGGTGATAGCAGAGTACCAACATCTTTTCTCACCCTCTTGGAGACGACAGAGTACCAACATCCTTTCTTACCCTCCTAATGACCATAGAGTACCAATGTCCTTTCTCACCCTCTTGGTGATGGTAGAGTACCAGATCTACTCAAAAAATCTTCTCTGAAGTGTCTTCAAAGAAGTAGGGTAGAGATTTGACAAACACGCAAAGAGATCCTCACCTTTAGGCAACCTTCTGAACCCTTCACAATTTCCACTTATAAGATATCTCAAAATTCACTCCCAAAAACTCTCCTAAAGCACTCTCTTTCTCACTCTCAAGAGAAAATACATAGTAAGACCTCCATTGAAGAGTAGAGTTAATTTTTAGGACTCTTATATATGAAGGAAAAGAAAAACATTCCAAAAAATTAAAATTTTACGTTGAACGTACTTAATTCATATAATATGATTATACTTTATATGTACGAACAATTTAAAAAAATTCCATGTATGATCCTATATGAACTGATTTCATAGTCTATCAGTCGTATGTATGAATTGACATCGTATTGTATGAATAGTTCAAATTTGAACAAGTTCATCCCGTACAATTTCATACGAACCCATTTCATACATCATGAATTATATGTACAAATCATATATCATAAAATACAAATAGTTTAAACAAATCATGCTTCCTATGGTAAGAACATGGACGAACCCATTTCATACTCTGGATGTCATCTTTACGAATCGAACTTTGTACAGTATGAACAGTTCAAAAAATTTATGTATTTGTATGAGATGAACTGGTATACACCCATTTTGTACTCTAGATGTCGTCTATATGAATCCAAATTCATACAATATGAATAGTTTAGAAGAAAATTTTTCAAGGCATAATTTGATTAACTCGTTCTTGAGGAACTACCTTGATGAATTGTCCAGTATGATCTTAAAATCATACAATATGATTAGTTTTTTAAAAAAAATTTGACTCACTCTCCTAGTGTGTGTGTGCACAGTTACCCAAATTATAATCACACGCTCTCAGACTCAAAAAAATAAAAAAAAAGTATAAACTTCATTACAAGAAACCCTAATATAATCTATCTTGAAGTCTTCGATAGTCTGGAGTATAATTTTTCTGAAATGTTAGTATAGATAAACAAAATAAAGAAAATATATTCAATGTATTTTAAAAGAAACAATAATCATAATAATAATATTTTGTTATTATGAAAAACTCACATAATATAAAAATATAGTTTTGAAAACTAAATTGCAACAATCTCCCCCTTTTTTATGATGATAAAATAATTATTATTTAAGTTAAAACTTAAGTCAATTTTTCTCCTAAGCTCTCCCTCAATGAATAATTAATTTAAAATAAGAAATTTGAATGAAAATCAAACGCACAACAACAAATAAAAAAAATTAAAAACTTAAACAAAAATAACACCACAAACACACACACGATATAATATTACGCATATCACAAAAATCACACAACAAATTATCATACACACATATATCAAATAACATCAAATAATATATCAAACAACCAATATATCAAATAATAACTAATGACTCCCCATTTTGAAAACAATAAAAAGGAAAGTACTTCTTGAAAAGTTAAGTTTCTATGGATAAAAAAAAATAATGAAGAAGAAAATTTTAAACTAATTGCAAATATAATATTAACATCCTAATGCTATAAAGAAAAACTCAAATTTTAAATCAAAGAATAATTAAGATAACAAAAGTCAACCAGGTTCATTATTCTTTCTAAACATATCAATTAAAAAAGTTATTATAAAAATGATGAAATAAAAAATAATTAGTTTCTAATTAAATAGTGAAAATTATTACCGATTAGATGGATTTGTATAAGAGATATAAAGAAAAAAGAAAGAATAGTATGAATTTTTCAGTTGGAAATATTGCACATCTTTTCAATTTTTGTGCCACACTTTGTGCATCTTTTAATTTTGGGCTAATTTTATGTCTCTTTTCACTTTGGTGAATATTGCACATCTTTTAAAAGTAGTGAAGCATTTTGTTTATCTTTTCAAGTTTTGCACACTTTAGGTATCCTTTTACAATTTTGGTTTTTCCAATATCAATAAATTTTAAAACAAATTCCAATAATTTATAAAAATAAACACATTGAAAAAGAAATAAAATAAAATTATGATATCTATTTTGCAATAATTATAGCTAAATAACATTTGTTTATAAGAACATAAAGTTGATCTTCTAATTTACATCCAATCATAATTTAATTTAAAATTTTTAGAGATTAAATTTTGTAAGAAAATTAATTTGTTGAGCAATGTAATTTAAAATTTCATTCTAAAATAGACTACAAATGTTTTGTCTCAAAAAACTTAAATAATTCAATAAGAAAAATTTCAATACAAGTCAAAACATCATTTCATTAACACTTATAACGCATACCTCCAATACAACATAGATGAAAAGAAAGAAACACAATGTAAAGATGCCAACACATGAAATCTTAAGAATCATCTCAACAACAAGTACAAAATCACAACAATAAGTATGACATAGAAGTAATAACTAAAATCCTTAGGGGCCTTGGTCTGGAGGTGGTTGAGGAGAGAACATAATAAAGTAGCTATTTATTATAGCTACTTCGTGTTGACAGAGCCGAATTATCCTCTTATCCATCCCATGTCTTCATTGTACCTTGCATCCTGCTGGTTTAGATGATTCTCAATTTGATCAAAATGTTGATTAAAATATTAATCAAAATGAGATTCAAGGCTTTCAAAATGCTGGACCATTTCTTGATTGAAATTTTGATCGAGCTTAGGAGCAAGTGTAGGTGCTGGAGCAGGGGCTCCTTCTTCTCCCTCATATTCTTTTTCCTCATATCCTTGATCCCAATTAAAAATTGCATGAAAATAGGCATCGGTAAAGTAAATGGGAAGTTGAGTTTGAGGATCATGATGGATCAGGTTGTACTTCTTTTCTTAAATATAGGCAGTTTAGTGTCCCAAGGCCATATTTTTCTTCCTCCTATTGTGAGGAAGTCCAATATTAGAAAGTTTATAGAAATAGTCCATAATTAGTTAGGCTTCTTTAATAGGAGTATTGGTCATGATAAGACATGTGACAATAGATAAAGATGTGTCAGATTAATATGATCACCAGCTTTAGGAATTATAGAAGTTCTTAAGACATGTTGGATGATCCTAGCATTCTAGTTAAGGGTATACACACGTGAAAGATAATTTACTTGTACAACACCAGTAAGAGTTTGGTTAATTTTAGACCAATCAAAATCTAATCTAGAAGTCATGGTGTGTGCCCTAATTCCCCTTGTCCAAAGATGGAAAAAGTTGCCTAAATCATCCTTGCTTATTTATACTCTCTACTTAAAGACATATGAAGTAAACCTAGTGTGATCCTCATTCACTTTAATCTTCGCAAGAAAATTTTGGAAGGTTTATGGATGATAGATAAAGATCAAAGTGAGGATAAAAGAGAATTGAGTTGAGGCAAAAAGAGGCATAATAGAGAAGTTTGTGTCTCTTTGAATTAGGAGACGAAAGGGGTAATATTAGCTTCAAAAAAATTTTGTAGGCTTCCTCATTCTCCTTAGAAAGAAAGTTCTCATCTCTTCTAAAGAGAGAGAGGATGAGCCCTTGGAAGTTCATGGATGTTTGATGTTGCTGGCCTTTCCTAAAGCTTGGACTCGAGATGGTTTGAGATCAAATAGGATTGTAAAGAAAACCAACGATCACCTTTCAATTTAATGAAAAATGACCTATCGTAAAGTAAAAAATTTTGATTGTACGATCAATTTTAAATCGTACGGGATGAAAATAATTTAATACATATGAATGGAAAAGGCCAACAATGAAATGACTTTTTGTAAACTATTATTCTTGATATGTCATTTTATATAGGCTTTTTGATTATACGATCATACAGAGGAACACCTATTTATCTGGGATGATCATAATATTAATGATCATTTTTTATGGTTAGGTTAATCCACATGAGAAATTAACAACAGGATCATGCAGATGAAATTAGATTTTGTATATACGATCTGTGAATAATAATTGACCTTTGCAAAAACATTCCTAATTGTGCAAATGAAAAATCAAAGATCGTATAGATGATGATAACATCGTACAAAAAATTGAGTATTGTCTGCTTAACTCAGAAAAATATAATGTACATACTACAGAATTCATACAGTATGAAAGCGTTCATACATTATGAAAGAAAAAATTAACACAAGCTAAGATAATAAAAAAAACTCTTTTCAAAAACTAATCACTCAAGAACCATGACATGCAATAATGAAAAAAACTAAACCAAAAATTGAAAACTAATGAAAGGAAAATAAACACAACTAACAAAATCAATAAACACTAATAAATAACTAAAAACTAATAAACAAATAAAGAAAAATAAACAAACACATCAATATATTACAATTAAATTTGTAGAAATTATATTTTAAGCATTAAGATCAATCACATATAATCTGGTTCTTAATGTGCTAAATGTTTCAAAAGTTAGTGGTTTTGTGAAAATGTCTATAAGTTAATTCTCAGTATCAATATGATGTAATTCAATTTCTCCTTTAGCTACATGATCTCTAATGAAGTGATGCCTTATACCTACATGCTTGGTTCTATAATGTTGAATAGGTTTCTTCGAAATGCATATGACACTTGTATTATCACATAAAATTAGAATAGTGCCAATAGAAAATCCTATATCAATTAATTATTATTTTAACCATAGAACCTGTGCCACACAACTACCTAAGGCAATAATTTTTTCTTTAGTAGTAGAAAGAGCTACTAAATTTTATTTTCTTCTAGACCAAGAAACAAAAGAAATTCCTATAAATTAACAAGTTTCAGAAGTACTTTTCTAATCATCCCTTCATCCAACAAAATTTGAATCTGAATATCTAATGATTTCAAAAAAATAACTATGCTTAGGATATCAAATCTATAAGTTTTGAGTTTCCAAAAGATATCTAAAAATTCTATTAACAACAGTCATATGTGATTCCTTTAGATCAGCTTGAAATCTAGCACACAAATAAATAACAAACATGATATCTAGTCTGCTAGCAGTCTAGTAAAATAATGATTAAATTATTCCTCTAAATTTATTTTGATAAAAAGATTTTCCTTTAAAATCCTTATCTAATTGCACTAACGAACTCATTGGTGTACTCACTACTTTAGCATTATTCATTTCATTTTTCTTGAGGATGTCCTTAATATACTTTGACTGACTAAGAAATATTCCTTCCTCATTTTGCTTCATGCTAAAACTAAGAAAATAACTTAAGTCTCCCATCAAACTCATTTTAAATTCACTACTTATTATCTTTGAAAATCATCACAAAGATTTTTAGATTTGGATCCAAACAAGATATCATCAATATATATTTAAATAATGAGTATATTATCTCCTACTCTTTTAAAGAAGAGTGAGGTATCCACACTTCCTTTAACAATTGACCTTTCAAATGGGAAACTTCTTAACCTCTCATACTAAGCCCTATGTGCCTATTTTAATGCATATAAATCCTTTTTCAATTTAAACACATGATTATAGAATTTCGAATTTTCAAAACTTGGAGGTTGCTCAACTTAAACATCCTCTTGTATCACCCCTTTAAGAAAGGCACTCTTAATATCCATTTGAAATAATTTAAAACCTTTAAAATAGGCAAAGGCTAATAATACCTTTATCGCTTTAAGTCTAGCTACAGAGGTAAAAGTTTCTTCAAAATCAATTACTTCTATTATTATACCTCTTGGCTACCAATCTTGCCTTATTTTTAATCAAAACTCCTAAATCATTTATTTTATTTATGAACACCACCACTTCGTTCCAACAATACTTTGATCTTTAGGCCTTTCAATCAATTTACAAAAATCATTTCTAACAAATTGATTTAATTCTTCTTGCATGGTCAAAATTCAAAAATCATCAGAAGGTGCTTGATTTATATTAGTGGGCTCAATCATTGACATGAAGGTAGATTGATCACTTCTTTGCCTAGTTCTAACACCCTCACTTTGTTCACCTAAAATCAAATTTTTGGATGATTCTTAGAAAATATCCATTCTCTAAACAAAGTGTTTTTTGTTCCAATATTCTCTTCCAAATTTGTATTTTAAATTCATTGGGAGAAATCTTTAATGTGTTCTTCCTCCAACCCTTCCAAAATTCCAAATTTATCAAACACAATATGTGTGGTCTCTTAAACTACCAATATTCTCTTATTAAAAACCATATAGTATTTTCTAACACTAGAATATCCTAAAAAAATTCCTTCATTAGATTTAGAAACAATTTTTTCTAATGGAGTTTTACCATTGTTATGAATGAACACCTTACATCCAAAAACATATAATGTGAAAGATTAGGTGTTATCTTCTTAATAAGTTCATAGGGTGACTTATTCAACTTAGATCTAATGTTTACCCTATTCAGAATATACCAAGTCGTACTAACACTTCACCCCAAAAATATTTTTGAAGTGAATATTCTACCAATATGACTCTAGTGGTTTCTATTAAAGTTCGATTCTATCTTTTGACAAGCCCACTCTGCTGAGGGGTCCTAGGTGCTAAAAAGTTGTGATTAATTTCTTGCTCTTTATAAAAATCTTCAAAATTTTCATTTTCAAACTCTCATCCATGATCACTTTGAATTGATAAAATTTCACACCATAGTTTCCTTTGAATTTAAGTAGAAAGGTTTTTAAATTCATCAAATGATTCACTCTTATGAGATAAGAATTTGACCCAAGTGAATCTTGTTAAATCATTGATGATTATATACCCAAAATCTTTACATCCTGTACTTACAGTGCTAACCGATCTAAAAAGATCCATGTGAATGATTTCTAGTGGCTTGCTAATTCTAAAATCTTTAATTGAGTGAAAGGATGACTTCACCTATTTTCCTAATTGACATACTTAACATACGTGATCCTTATTGAAGTTTAGTTTGGGTATTTCTCAAACCAACTCTTTCAGGGTAATCTTCCTATGATTTTTTGTGCTTACATGATAAAGTCTTCTATGCCATAATAAGGATTCATCAGTGATTGTTTTGAGATAAAAAGTATTAGAAGATTTAACAAAATTTAAATCAAGTATGTATACATTATTTACCCTATTTCTATGCAACACATCAATTCCATTTTATCTTATTATACAGCTTATTGAAAATAATTAACACCATAACCTTTATCACAAAACTGACTAATACTCAATAAGTTATATTTTAAGCCTTCAACCATTAGTAAATTTTCAATGAAAAAAATTATTCTTATTATCAATCATACTTGTACCTATCACTTTCTTTGGGGTCTTATCTCCTAGTGTTACTTTGCCTCCATCCTGAGTTTCAGCGATATAAATTGTGTTGTGTCTCTAGTCATGTACTTCAAACTTTTGTTATTCAGGTATTAAATGCTCTCATGAGGACTTGTATGAGAGCATCTCTATAAGATTATCAAATGTTAGTAATGGGAACCCAAATGAATTTAGGTTCACCTCTTAGAAATTATAATCTGGATGTATACTTGATATATAGTGATTTATGCATCTTAGGTCTCCACACTAAATATATTTTACTATGAATTATACAAGTGTGAGAGATATGACACATCATTTCACATGAAAAATATTTAACTCCAGAAAAAGGATTTACCAATTTATGTGAGTTATACTATTTTTTCCTAGGTTTTGAAATTTTAGGCTTTTAGTTAGGATTAGAAAATTATTCATGTGTTGGGGTGTCCTATTTTCCTTAAGAACTTTCAATTTTTCTTTAAGATATGATTGCACTTTCTAAAACAGCATTGTTAACCATAAACTCATGTTTTCTTTGATTTATTTCATATATATACACCTTATATTCATTTTTAAGATCAGTATAAGATGTTTTCAATAATTGATATTTCTTGTTCAAATCATAATATTCATCCAATAATTTCATGTGGTTGCTATCAATAGATGTGTGATCATTCCTAAGGATTTCATGCTCTTTTTATAAATTTGAATACTCTATGTTCAGTTTGGCATACAAATTTTTGAGTTTCCTATATATAGTATGGATGTTTTAAGAAACTTCAAATAACTCATCGTTGGATAAATCACATTCCTCCTCTTGATCTGACTGTTCAATTTTGTCGGCCATTAAATGCAATTTTATGACATCCTTTACTTTTATTTCTAAGGCTTCTAATGACGAGTTTTCCCAGAATGCTCTCTACATTCTTTTCTTGCACTTCCTAACTTTGGTTTTCTCCTCAACTTTCTCCTTGCTAGGATTAACTTTGAGATTCGAGCAATCAGATTTAATATATCTAGGCACCCTCCATTCATAATAAATTACATCATTAGAAGCTTTTGCATTTTTGTGGAACTTACCCTTATTCCACTACTAACGTCTCCATTGCTTTCTTCTCAGGAAACTTTTGAATTAACTCATCATGAGTGCAATATCTTCTTTATCTTCAAGATGTGACTGATCACTTTCTAAGTTATCCACTTTCAATGCAATATTTTTCTCCTTTCGCTTGTCACCTACATCAATCTATCTTTGAGTCAAACTTTGCTCATAAGTAATTAGTGATCCATGAAGATTATCAATAGAATAAATAGTTAGATTTTTTTATTTAGTTATTGTAGTTATCTTTACATCATAAGTAGTAGGTAAACAATGTAGAATTTTATTAATTTTTTTATAATTTTATTAACTTCTTTATAACATAGGTAAACATGTATACAAGAGGAGGAATCTATGGGAGAGATTGGAGCATCATATGATTGAAGACTTCCCTATGATTATAGGGGGTGACTTTAACTGTTTACTATCCAAGGAGGAAAAAAAAGGGGGAAGAGATTTGGTTTTTTGCCTGGGACCGAAGGAGATGAAGACTTTTATCATGTGCAATGATTTGCACGAGGTGGCTTGTGTAGGGCCCAAGTATACTTGGTGTAACAATAAAAGAGGAGCAGAGAGAATTCTTAAGAAGCTAGATAGATGCCTAGTCAATGCAATAGCCTTTAATTCTTCTCATAGACTTATGGTGAGACATTTGGCAAGGATGGCTTCGAACCATTGTCCAATTTTGTTGAATTTGTTGGATTTCACTCTTCCAAATAAGAAGTTATTAAGATTTAAAGAGGTATGGACTTCAATTCCAGCATCTATTGCAGTTGTGAAAGAATTCTGGAAGAGAAAAGCTAGGAGAGATCCTTCTCAAGCTTTAAACCAAAAGCTTAAGAGGAATTTGAAGAATCTTCATTTCTTGAGTAAAGCTAAGTTTAAGGCATTGAACTTGTCCAAAGAGGAGCTAAAATCAGATGTTTTGAGGCTACAGGAGTTGGAAGCTGAGGAGGTCCAGTGAGTCTTAAAAGCAAAAATGGAAGAGCTTAATTCACTAATGGCTCAGCATAGCACATGGTGGAAACATCAAGCAAAAGTGAAGTGGATGGTGGATGGGGATACAAATTCAAAATTCTTCCAAGCTTATGCAAGTGCAAGGAGGAATTATAGCTTCATTCATAAAATCAGGAATGAACAAGGTGTGATGGTTGAAGATCAAAAAGAAGTTCAGGAGGTGTTGTTCCGGTATTTTAGCGATAAATGGGTAGAAAGGAACTATGATCTGGAGTGATGGCCATTATCTTTGATAGCTTTGAATGATGAAGACAAAAGAATGCTGAGCAGGGAATTTACATTTGAAGAATTAGAGGAAGTTATCAAGGAGCTAGGGAGGAACATTGCACCAGGTCAAGGCGGTATGTCTTACTCTTTCTTTAAACACTATTGGCATATCATCAAACTTGATGTATGGAAAGCTATGGATCATTTTTTCAAGTATGGTAAGATGAATGATAGTTGGAAAGTTACTAACATTGTATTGATTCCTAAAGTTAAAACTCCTTTATCTCCCTCCAACTATAGACCCATTAGTTTATGCAATTCGGTCTATAAGATAGTGGCTAAAATGCTTCTTAATAGACTTTTGTTGGTGATCCCCAAGATAATTTTGGTGGAACGAGTGGCTTTAATGAGAGGTAGATCCCTTTGAATCATATACTAGTGCCACAAGAAATGTTTCACAAATTTAAGCATTCCAAATCATCCAAGGGGTTGGTTGCCTTCAAAATTGATATGGAGCAAGCTTATGACTCCATGGGATGGCTGATGTTGATTAAATTTTTTGATTATTTTAAATTTCCAATCAGTTATGCCAATTTAATAGTTGAATGTGTCACTGGCCCTAAGTTTTCTCTACTTATTAATGGTTCCTATTCAAAGTGGATTGAAGCCAAAAGTGGATTTCTCCAAGGATGCCCTCTTTCTCCTTTTTTATTTGTGATGCGTATACAACTTCTTTCCAACACCTTCTTATAGAAAGGACGCTCTATACTGGTTGGTGTTTCTTCAAATGGGCCTAAGGTATCTCATCTATTGTATGCCGATGACATCATAATTTTCTCTAATGCTCAATTAAAATCAGTTAAGATTGTCAAAGAGATTCTTATGGACTTCTGTGGGTGGACGGGTTAAAGGATGTATTTGCAAAAATCTTTCATCCTTTTTTGAAAATCAGTAAAGACAAGGAGGAAGAAAATATGTAAAGCAATGAATTTTAGGGAAGTTAAAGAATTCAGTTATTTGGGAATCAAGGTGACTTTGATGAGGTTGTCTAAAGCAGACTTCCAATTTCTTATTGACAAAACAATGAGCATGCTTGGCGTTTGGGGTGGTAAGCTCATCTCTCTTGCTGGGAGGATTTCATTGGTAAAATTTGTTTTATTTTCTTTCCCAAATTATCATTCTACCCATTCATTGGTTCCCAAACAAGTGTTGTACAAAGTTGATAAGCTAAACAAGAAATACATTTGGAACAAAAATGATGGGAATGCATGTCTTCACGGTGTTAGTTGGGACTTAATGTGCAAATTGAGAAGATGGGGAGGACTAGGCATCAATTCTTGCTCAAAGAAAGCTGGGCCTTCAGGGCCAAGTTGGCATGGAGATATATTCAAGAGAAGGATGTTAAACTTGTTCAATATGAATTAGGTTGTTAAACCTAAGTTTATGTCCCAGTGGTTAACTAAGAGGGGGGTGAATTGGTAATTAAAAATTTTTATCCCTCTTTAAAATTTAGAATCGAGAAAATTAACTTTAGTGAATTTTATAGAAAATATTTTTCAACCACAAGTTAGAAACAATAACAAAAAATAAAAAGCAGGGAAAAATAAAAGACATGAGATTTATAGTGGTTCGGTCAAACACGACCTACATCCACTCCCCGAAGGCACCCTCCGAGTATTGCACTAATACCACTAGTGACTCTCCTTTCATACCCACAGCAAGGCGGAGAAGCCTTTACAAAACTCTCTACCACCACTATTCGGTGCGGTAGAGAACCGTTGTCCTTTTACACTCTTCCCAGTGTTGGAAGAGAACCGTTCGTCCTTTCACACTCTCTCGGTGTAGGAAGAGAACCCTTCATCCTTTCACACTCTTCTAGTATGGGTAGAGAACCCTTTAGCTGTTCACACTCTCCAAGTGTCAGCAGAGAATTGGATCTCCTTGACAGATCTTCTTCATAAGAAATCTAGAAGGAAGAGAGAAAATAGTGAAGTAATTAAAAATCAAAAGTAGAGACTCTTTTCTTTGAGTACCAAGTGAAACCTTCATGCTCCAGTAGTAAGAATTCTCTTTCAAACACTATCTCACACTCTCTCCTTGACTCTCCTTTCAATTAACATGAAGATCAGTAGGCAAAAAGATCAAGTGGCAGTTTATATTAGACTTTATATAGGAAAGACACAAAAAATCGTCCAAAAACTGCTAAAATTCAAGTCTGTCAGCAGTGGATCGTCCCGTACGATCGTGGATCGTCCCGTACGATCGTGGATCGTCCCGTACGATCGTGGATTATCCTGGACGATGTTACTTAATTCAGTTAAAAATGAACCAAATGTATATTGGTACGAACTGACTGCGTACACGTTAATAGTCCAGTACGAACAAGGTTCGTTAGGTACGAACGGTTATACCATAGGTCTGTTCCGAAATCCGTAGGAAGTTGCCAAATTTTCAAGAGTTAGTTTGCTTTATCCTGGGATGAATATGAGTCTGGGAAAAATTTTTACAAAGGACATTTCATCCTGTGAAGAATTGGAGTTCGTCTAGACAAAAAATTTCTAGAGTGCATTTCGTCCTGGCACGAATATGGATTTCGTCTGAATGAAAATTTTCCTTAGGACATTTCATCCTGGGACAAATTAGAGTTCGTCTGGATGAAAATTTTCTAGAGAGCATTTCTTCTGGTACGAATATGAATTTTGTTTGAACAAAAATTTTCTAGAGCCCATTTCGTGATGGTACGAATATGAAATTCGTCCTAGACGATCAGGACTTAGAAAAATTTTCTATGCTTTCTGTTCGTTCCATTGCTTTTCTGAGGAGATAACTGACTTGATCGTCCCGTACGAACTGTGTTTGTCCTGTACGATCAGTATAATTTATAAAGATCTCCTTAAGTGTGTGTTTGTGTTTATTTACACAATTACAATCACTCCCTTTGAAACTCAATTCAAAGAAAAATACAAGCTTCAATTTACAAACTATCTCATACTGAATTTGATTTGAAGTCTTCATTAGTCTGGAGTTCGAATTTCCTGAAATGTTAGTTCACATAAGAGCAAAAATAAATCTTCCAAAAAGTGTTAGGAGATAACAAAACTTAAAACAATAATATTTGTAATCATCAAAACTAAACAAGTTGCAAGAACGTAAAACA
Organism: Dendrobium huoshanense; assembly: GCA_016618105.1. NCBI lineage: Eukaryota > Viridiplantae > Streptophyta > Magnoliopsida > Asparagales > Orchidaceae > Dendrobium > Dendrobium huoshanense. The sequence continues at coordinate 77,419,735 of CM028345.1, forward strand.
TGCAATTAACAACTCTCTAAACAATCTCCCTCTTTTTTATGATGGTAAAAAATTATTGTTTGTATAATTTTCAAATTTTAAGAATCTCCTAAACTCCCCCTGAATTGATGAACATTTGAAATTAAGGAGGCTTTGCACAACAATTTTGTCTTTGTTTCTTTTTTTTTAATTTTAAAACGCAACAAAAAAAATACTACGAAACAAAAATACGATATGAACAAGGATACAAAAAGATACGAGTTACAAAAAGATATGAACAAACAATATTTTCTCCACCTTTTTGACAACAACAAAAAGAGAAGAAAAAAAAAGACCAGAAATGTAAGCAGTCATATGATAATCTTTTGATAATTGATCCTTGAAAGTGATTGAAATAAATTTTGCAAATAAAATCAAAACATTAGGCAAATCATAGTAATTCATAGAATTTAAGAAGAGATATAACATTAATAATAAAAAATATATAAAAAAAACATGAGTCAATTTAGACACTAAGAGAAAATCATTGCAAAAAGGATGAATAGAAATTTGTATATTTCAAATTTCAATATGGAATATAAATGTATAGAAGATCAATTTGAATTAAGAGATTAAAGATTATGGAAAGAATTAACTACCACATGTGTGTTGGTGGAATTTTGAAAATAGGTTTTGAAAATATTAGTTTTCTTTGAGAATTTTAAAATTGAGATTTAATTCTAATTGTAGAAGTCGAATCAACTCGCTCGGAAAAGTATATCACCCCGAAGGGCGAAAATAAAATTCCACAATGGTGTTCAAGCTTAGAATTATGTAATTCATCTTGAATATCACAGCTAGATTCTAAAAAGAACTCGACACGGCCCCAAGGAGGCGAGGTAGAGTTCAACTAAATAATCTAGTTATGATAGTCAAGGAGTGTGATTACCGAATTCATATCCAAAGCCTTATCAAAGAAGGATGTATCTTCCCAAAGGGAGGTATCACCTTTTGATGATAATTCTTCTAATATGATAACGACAATCATTTTTTGACTTTTCCCAAAGAAATCTAAGAGGGTTTTTAAAAAGATTAATTTTGAAATCAGGTGTGTGGGGTTCCAAATCTTCTACGAGTGCAAGCCCTCGTAGTTAATTACATTGTAGGGAGACAGAGTCCCCTACGAAAACTCTCAATTAAAATAAAAACAAAATTTTTTTAGATTTTCTAGGAGTGATAAAAAAATTGAATAGAATCTTTTGGAAAATCGAAGGGGAGTGGATCAAAATTGAACAGTTATTAACAGAATCAAAGGGAGAGAGGTAGGGGACACTTTGAGATTCTAGAACCATTCGGAAGTGTCCCAACTTAATCTAAGTGTTGGGCTTTACATTTTAGGATTGAAAGGAAATTTAATTTGATTTGAGCATTTTATTAGAAATTTGGAATTATATTCCCGAAATTTGGGGTCTTATAATCAAAGATCTGCCCAGATCCTAAATCTATTTTGGACACTGGACCACAGTCGTCCGATCCTAACTAATGCAGTGCAAAACCTGGACTTACCCCGGCCTGGATTGGGGAGCCTGCTAACCACCTAGTCGATTTAAAAGATATGAGTCCGGTCTTTTATGAAAGAGTGGTAGGGATGTTGTACTTAATGTTTTGGAGAGTTGGGGCTGACATCTAGAAGTTTTCCTAATTGATGTTGGGTGCAAAATGCTAAGGACTATGAAATTAAAATTTTGACTCTTTTAATTTGTTTCTAATGAAATGCATGCTAGTTAACAACCTTAAATCAAATATGCTTGAAATTTTAAAAACAGGCTTACAAAATATATTTTTAGAAGACTGGGCTTCCCCAGGTCCGGCACCTCGTCCTCATAGGTCAGACTATCCGGACTCTACCCGCAGGCGGGGAAGGGTCTAAAACAAGGGAAGAGTAATGCAGTAATATGCATGCGACCGCGGGGTCGATCCCCAGCTAATTCCCTAGATTCGTTATCTTTCTATGTTATTTAAACTCACTAAAATTTTAAACTTTTAAAGTTAAGAGTATAAAACTTTCACACCCTCACGAGTCTCACGTATCCAAGCAAAAACAAAAGCGGCACACAATCGCCAAAAAAAACTAGGAAAAGCAAGCAATCCTAAAAGCAATCAATTCATCACATCAAATATTAACTAATTAATAAATGTCCATAGGCAAAGTTTCCCTGCTTATTACAAACCAGAGTTTTGCAGAAAGTAGAGTGGCCGGGCACCACTGACAACAACCCGGATTCTAAGCCTAATAATGACGCAAGTAATTTTGAGTGGGATACTCTCAATCTTCAAGTCTTCAGTCTTGCCCTTCTTTGGACTCCTTTCCTTCAAACTCCTTGGATTCTTCGCAGCGAACTACCCAAATGGATAAGAGGGCACCTCCCCCTTAAGGGGAAGGCCACTCTTTCCTCTTTGGGTATAAGAGAAGTGTGATCCAAATTTGGATTTCCAAATGGAAGAATGAATTCTTCCCAAAAGGGCATCCATTCGGAATCCAAACTTTGGATCTATGTATCCCATCTCAAAATTAACTTTCACAACACTTGACAATTATACAAATTACATTTACACCAAAAATAAAATCTAGACTCACCTGCAGGGTTATCCTAAGCAGTTAATAAATAAGAAGTAATTATTCCCAAGCAATTATATATGTGCAAAAAGGAAGTAAAATACACTGGCCACGCTCTTTTTATTTGGTGGCTTTAGCAGCTGAAGCACATGTGCAAGCATTTATAACAATTGATATTTATTATTAACTTAGCCCCCCCTTTTTACTGCCCTGCATGAGCGTGGCCACCTACAGAAAACTATGTGAACATCCAGATCGTACCTAACCTAAGGGTAATCTAGTCGCCAAACACATCAATCCATCCACAGAGTGTAGAAAAGTAAGCAGACACAGCAAAACAATTTCTTCCACAACATGCAGTGAAAACCACGAAAAATCTGGCACACAGCAGTAAAGTAAACACCGACCTAACCTAGATCTAGAGTTGGTTGTCCTAGCACATCATCTAAAGTGTGTGTAGAAGGTTATGTGGCAGGGATAGATCCTAAGATGGGTGATTAGTTAAAGTTATCTAAAGTTTTGGATTTGTTAAGGCTTAAAAGGGAGATTTAAGCTAATCTTTAAATATTAATAAATTAGAAATTTTAGTTAAATGTATTTTAAGAGTTAATTGATTGCTACCTTTGTTTCGCACCAAGGCCGTGAAGTTTATTTCACCTTCCTTGGGGCTAAGCTAATAGCCTCGTAGGCCTAGGTTACCCACTAGCAATCGAGGTCAATTAAGTTATTTTATATAGGTTGGAATTAAAGGAGTAAATTAATATTAGGGGAATTAATTATTGATTTTAATGGGTTGGTTGAGAATTTTAATGACCTATTAAAAGGATTTTAGAGGTTAGAAAAATTAATGGGTTTTATAGGAATATCCGGATACATTAACTATGGGGTAAAAACTTGACTTTTAAAATTAAAGTTAATCTTAAGGGTTTAAAATTTTTAATAAATACTAGACCTAATTATGAGTTGTTAGATAGGTAGTACACTCAATTTGGAGTTTTCTATGAAAAGTTATGATTTTTAGAAGTTCTGACCCGTTTTGACCTAAGGTCACCTAAGATGTTGAGTCCTTCGTTTTAACTAAATTATGGAGGTTTAAAGTTTTAGGGAATGATAGATTCTAATTGAAGTCATTAACCACTAAGTTGATTAATCAAAGTTTTTCTATAATTAACAGTGAATTTTTGAAATTTTACACATTCGTAGGGATTATTAAATTACTACGACTAAGGAGTCTGCTTTAAGGGTTTGAACCCGAATGAGCCCTAAACCCCTTGGGATCAATTCCAAAGGTCATAAATGACCCAAGGACAGATAAACAAGTGTTTAGAGCCCTTTTGGGATTTTTAGGATTTTTAAGATTAATCAAAATTGGTTAAAGCCTAATTACCTAAGGATCAAGCTAGGACAAATCTAGGAACCGATTTCAGCGGGTTTCAATTCTTATTGGTTAAGGGATTAATTAAAGACAATTAAGGACATTTTAATGGATTTTGCAAGCTAAGGATGGTTCATTATCAATTAATCAGGGTTAAGGCCATTTCTAAGAAGGATTTTGTTTTTGAGGCTCCTACTTGGGGAACTAAATGAACTCCAAATTTGATGAAATTTGAACCATAGGATCACTTGACCCTAAGGACTAAACCCACCAAATTTAGCTCAAACGGAGTACTCTAAGGTGGTTAACCAAACCACCCAAGGTGAGCTCTAAGTCACCTTCATATCACTATGGGGGTCTATCCTAGGCTTGGATTGGGGCAAAATCAGTGGCTCTACACTCCTCATCCTACACATCCTCAGCACACCAAAAATCACACCCTAAATCCCATTGGATAGGTCTATATCCCTTTTTGAATTTAAGGGTCAAACCATGACCCTTAATATTAAAAATTAGGTAAAATGCCCTTGAACAACTTAAAATGGGGAGATAAAATTTGGACATGTCAGAAACATGTCCAATTTCAATATCTCAAAATTCCAGACCTGGTGGACATGTATTTAAAAAGTAATTAAAGAAATACATAAAATGTTCAAATTGAAATTAAGCCTAAGACTGATCTAACTAGGGTCTGAAACTGTAGGGATTTTATAGAGCTCCCTGAGACCTTTCCAATGAGCCTAAGAACACCTTATTTGGATAAGTGTGCAGGGAGTTATTAATTTTTGAAGTTCCCTTGAATTTCTGGATTTATTAACCCGACAATTACATAGTCAGCAGCCGTTGACATGCGCCGCGCATCGATTCGCCAGGCAATGATTGGAGCTAACGGTTAACGGCCAGGTTAACCATAGCCGTTGGATGGTGGATCGAACGGCTGGGATTAACAGTGCTCCGATACCGCAGGATTTAATCCGAGCCGTTGATCGAGATCAACGGCTGGGATTTCATCTTCAACCTCCCACTCGTATCCAAGACCGCAGGGCTTCTCCGACTTGATCCGGGCGATCCCACCAGCGAACTCCAATGAAATTTCACAAGGAGGATCAGGATGGTGGGAACCTTCAATCCAACGGTTGAAATCCATTGGGGTGAAGGTTTCCTTCACACTTGACCAGACTACCTAGCTAGGGAGCTCGGGATAGAGAAATTACCGCAGAGATGGCCTCAATGAATGAGCTTCTCTATCAGGAAGCTTCAGGGGATGGTGGAGAACAGTTCTCCTTCAGACGTCGGGATCAGAGGACGGCCGGAGGTGCAACTTCGAGCGGGACGCCGAAGGCTTTCACGGGCGCTTGCTCGAACGGAAGGAGGGATCAATCTGGGAGCTTGGAGGAAGCGTCTGGGAGTTCGAAAGAGTTCTGGGAATCGATTGAGAGAGAATGCCAATGCCTCTGGAGGTCTGGCTAGCTCAAGGGTAATCGGCCAACTTTCGGGAGCTTGGACGGCCGGAATTGAGCTGGAGAGGGCTCGGATCGCTGCCAGGTAGACGATGGTTACGTCCAGGGGAGATCGTGGGGATCAAACCGATGGACAATAGCTTTGAGCCAGGAATTGTCTGGGGGGGACCACCGGAGCTCAAATTCCATTGGCTTTGACCGCCGCCGGCCATGGTCTGGGTCGGGTTGACTGGGGGAGGCCGATGGGGACATGCTGGAGCCAAGGGTGGAGTCAATTTGGCTTGGGGAGGTCTGGATCAGACTGGTGGCTGGATAGGACCCAAACCTGTTCGGTTTGAGTTGAATTGAGCTCTATCCAGGTCAGGTCTGACCTTGGGTTTGGTATGGGAGATAGGTCTGGATTTGGTGCACCCAATACAGGTGACAATTGGATCCAATTTGGTCTGGGTAAAAAGTTGGCTCGGGTTGATCCAAATCTGCTCTGTTTGGGTCGATTTGGGCTCAACCCAGGTCAGGCCAGACCCTGGGCTTGAGGTGGGAAGTGGGTCTGGGTTTGGTGCACCCAATGCAAGTGGCAATTGGGTCCAATTTGACTTGAGCTGGAAGATGGCTCAGATCCAAGTGTTTTTGGCTACTTTGGGTTAGCCTAACTCTTGACCAAAGTTAGCCCAAGGCATGGGCTGGCTGGAGGAAGTGTATTGGACCTAGGGCCACCTAGGAGAGGTGTTGATCAAGTTTAACTGGGCTTAGGTTAAGAGTTGGCCCAATCCCAAGTGATTTTGGGCACTTTGGGTTAGCCTAACTCTTGACCCAAGTAAGCCCAGGGGTTGGGCTGGTCACGAAAGGTGTATTGAGTTAATGGGAACTCAATGGCACCTTGATTTGAATTCAATTTGATTAAGATCAAAAGATGGCTCAAGGGAGGCCTCTCTTTGGTTACTTAGGTCAAGCCATATGGCTAACCCAAGTAAGCCCAAGGCTCTGGTCTCCAAGAGGGGTCTCTTGGGTATCCAAGGGGTCATCCCATGCATTCAAAGGACTTGGAATGGACTTGGTTCAAAAATTTGAAAGAGGAGGGGTGTATGGGTTAATTGGTCAAACCTGGTTGACTTGGTCAACCAAGTTGACCCAAGGTCTGGGTTTGAGTTCAACAAGTTGGGTTTGATATTTGAAATTCATTGAAAGTGGTTTCAAAGAGTTTGGAATTGATTTGAGTTGAAATGGGCATTTGAAATCCCATAAGGGTATTTTGGTCAATCTTGACCCATTGGTCAACTAGGGTCAAAAATGGGTCTGAAAAAAAATGCAGTTTACTGCTTAATAGGTTGCAATCAAGGGTTTGGAAGTGATTTGAGGCTTTGATAAAAGCTCCAAGATCAAACTCTTCAAGGGGTTCGGTCCAGTGGCATAGGCTGTAAATATTTGAAGGTTTTACAGCCTTTGGATTTTTATTCAAATTCTAGGGTTAGACACCTCAGAATGGGCTCAAAATTGGAGGGTAGCCTCTAGAGACAAGTCTTATCACTTTGTAAGTGATAGACCCTGAATCAGAGGATATTTGACTGGGTTTTAAAATGTTTGAATAATCTTTGAAAAAGGTCTTTAGGACAAGGCCTTAAGACTTTGGATTTGAGTCTGGATTTCTGGATTTGGATTGGATCTTAAGTTTGAATGATTGGAGTATCCAAATCATCTACAATCATGTGGTGATTGTTAATGAATGGATAGGGTCCAGGCTAGATCAAAGGTGGAATCAAAGACTAAGTTGAAATTTGGATTCTCAAGTGGATTGAATCAAAATTTGGGTATGTTTAAAATTTGAATTAATTGGGATTTGAGCTGAATGAAGCTTGAGATTCAAATTAATCAAGGGTAGGAATTAAATTGAAGTTGGAGTTGATCAAAGGTAGGAATTGATTTGAGGTTGAAGTTGATCAAGGGTAGGGATTGATTTGAGTCTAGATTGATCCTAAGATCTAGAGGGGTTCTAAGATCTGGGGTCTAAGGGAATTCTAGGCTTTAGAATGGATCCTACGGTCTGGCTCTAGGAAAGGACCTTAAGATCTAGAGTAGATCCTGGGATCTAGAATTAATCTGGGGTTTGGAAGGGCCTTAGTGACCTCATACAAAAATGAGGTCAACAATGTGGCGCTTTGTGCATCTTTTTCAAATTTATGGCACATTTTTGTGCATCTTTTCACTTGTGGGCTTATTTTGTGCCTCTTTTTCAACTTGCAAACTATTGCGCATTCCTTTTGATTTTTGTATATTTGTACATTTTTCAACAGTAATTTTGATCTTTCCAAAATCAATAATAAAAAATTTCAAATTTTTCCAAGTGCATAAATATTTATTGATAAGTAAAATACAAAATAAGAAATCATCACAATTGCAATAATAATATTAGACATTAATATAGTCTAAATAAGAGACATGAAATTGACAATCTTAATTACATCAAGTTATAAGTAAAACTTAAATTTAGAAAAAATAGATTTTAATGAATTTAATATTAACTTGCATTTCAAAGTATATCACTCTTAAGATCAAAAATTATAACGATTGCCATATGGGCTAACACACATTTCAATAATAAGATTAAATGCAAAATAGGATAACTTATATTGATATCAAAATAAAGGATATTATAATTTGAGCAAATGATATTAATATGACATAAGATTCAAAAACAAAAACATCTAATGAAAAGAAAATACATCACATTTTCCTAAATCACAAAACTAACACCTCAACTAAATAAAACACATAATCAAGTACATGAAATCATTCTGATGGACCTTGATTTGGATGAGGAGGAAGAGGTGCAGCACCGAAGAAGTTGAAATAGCTACTCATCATAAGCATATTGGAATTTATATCGTTTATTTGTTCTCGCATAAATCTTATATCTTAAGTGTACTGTATATCCTGCTGCAGCATATGAGCTTCAATTTGATCAAAATGAGTCTCTAAACGATCAAATCTTTGAACTAAATCCTAATAATTATGTTCATTAGCAGGTGCAGGTGCAGCTTCATGTATCACTAATGACATGTGTTTTATTTGGTTCATCTTTATTGAAGATTGCTCTAAATGATCTGTCGTTGTAGTAGAGCGATTCTTCAAAATCTTGATCAGGATGAACCAAATTATATTTCTTCTCTAGAATGTAGGTAACTAGATGTCCTAAGGCAATGTTCTTCTTTCTTTTATGTTTGACATGACCAATTTCAGAGAGTCTATAAAGATAGTCAAGGATTAGTTGGGCTTCATCTATAGGTTATTTAGTCATAATCAAGTGGGTTACCATAGAAAGAAGAGGAGTAATGTTGATTCTATCACCAGCTTTAGGAATTATAGAAGTTCTAAGAACATGCTAAATGATACGAGCATTACGAACGAGACTGGATACTTTAGGCATATGCTCATTAAAAATGATTCCTCTAATCACTGTACTAATTTCAGACCATTCAAATTTAGAAGTGGTGGCCAAGGTATGTACTCTAGTTCCCTCAGTTCTTAAGTTTAAAAAGATTCCTAGATCAGTCTTGGTGATTTCAACTTTTTTCTTAAATACATAGGAATAGATTAAAGAATGGTCAGAGTTGAAAGACATGTTTGCCAGGAAATAGTGAAAGGTTTCTTTTTTGTAGAGATAAACTAGTGTGAGGTTGAAACCAAATTGAGTTGAAGCAAACAAGTTCATTACCTAAAAGGTCAGTTGATCCTGAATAAGAATTCTAGAGAGGGTGATCTTAGCAGACACGAATCTGGGAAAAGACTCATTGGCTTTGGAAAGAAAGCTATCGGAAGGGTTTCTAGGTGGTCCAATGTCTACAATCTTTTGTCGCTTGCTTGAACTCGCCATTGAAAAGGATCTAAAGGAAGAAAGGTTTTGAAAGTTATGTGTGAGTGATGACTATTGAGTTTAAAAGCATGCAAATTTATTGAAAAATGATTATTCGTACAGACGAAATTACGTTCGTCCTGTACAAAAACAAATTTCGTATGGACAAATGAATGAGTCCAAAATAAAACGGCTTTTCGTAATCACACAACCAACGAAGCATCCTTTCGTACAGAATTTTGATAGAAATGATTGCACAGACGAACACATGTTCGTCCTGGACGATCAGAACTTATGATCGTTTTAATGGCAGTTGAAGCCGTCCCCCACATCGAACCACCATTTATTCGTCTGGACGAACCAAAGGTTCGTATGTATGAAAATAGTATTAAAAATGACCTTATCCATTTAACTATCATTCAATCGTCCCGTTGTTTGAAAAAAAAATATTTCGTCCTGTACGATCGTATAGACAAAGTGACAATTAAAAACAAAAAAATTGCCCTCAAAATGTTCAAATCCGACAGTTTCACACACTACACAATTCGTCCCAGATGATTGTCACTCAAAATTTTTTAAAAACATGCACTCAATGAAAAAATAAAATACAAACACAACAAAAAAATGCATAAAATCACAAAAATAAAAACTCAAATATAGAAAATCACAAACACAAGATAAATAAAATCATAAAAACACACAAAAACATTAACTAGAAAACACATATCAATGTTGTAGAAAATATTTTTAATTAAGCATTCAAATCAATTACTCCAAGCCTTGTTCTTAATTCACTGAAAGTATCAAAGGCTAAAGGTTTTGTAAAAGTGTCTGTAAGTTGATTTTCAGTAGAAACATGGTGAGTTCAATTTCTCCTTTGGATACATGATCTCTTATGAAATGATGCCTTATGTCTATATGTTTGGTTCTTGAATGTTGAATAGGATTTTTAGAAATACAAATAGCACTAGTGTTATCACAATAAATTGGACTAGTGCCTATAGTTAATCCTAAATCAATCAACTGTTGTTTAAACCAAAGTACTTGTGGCACACAACTTTTTAATGCAAAATATTCAGCTTCTATAGTAGATAGGGCTGCTGAATTTTATTTTCTACTAGACCAAGAGACTAAAGAATTTCCAATAAATTGATATGTTCCAGAAGTGCTCTTTCTATCCACCCTATAACCTATAAAATTAGAATCTGAATAACCAATTATTTCAAATGAAGAGATAAACTTAGGATACCAAATTCCTAAGTTTTGAGTTCCTAACAGCTATTTTAGAATCCTTTTTACTATTGTCAAATGTGATTCTTTTGGATCTGATTGAAATCTACCACACAAACAAAAACTAAACATAATATCAGGCCAGCTAGCTTTCAAGTAAAGTAAAGATGCAATTATCCATTTAAATTTCTTTTGATCAACAGATTTTCCCTTAGGGTCCTTATCCAACTGAAATAAGAAACTCATAGGTGTACTAACAGGTTTAGCATTATCCATTTCATACTTTTTTGAGGATGTCCTTAACATACTTTGACTGACTAAGAAATATACCTTCATCAATTTGCTTAATGCTAAATTTTATAAAATAACTTAAATCTCCCATTAGACTCATCTCAAATTCACTACTCATTGTTCTAGAAATATCATCACAAAGATTTTTATTTGAAGATCCAAAGATGATGACATCCAAATAAATTTGTACAATGAGTATATTCTTTCCAAATCTCTTTAAAAAAGTGTTGTATCCACACTTCCTTTTCAAATAATCTTTCAAGTAAGAAGATGCTCAACCTCTTATACCAAGCCTTAGGTTCCTGTTTAAATCCATATAATGCCTTTTTTAATTTGAAAATATGATTTGGGTATTTAGAATTTTCAAAACCTGGTGGTTGTTCTAAAAAACATCTTCTTGAATTAACCCATTTAAAAATGCACTTTTTATATCCATTTGATACAATTTAAATCCTTTAAAATAGGCAAAGGCTAGCAAAACCCTAATTACTTCAAGTCTAACTACAGGGGCAAAAGTCTCCTCAAAATCAATCCCTTCAATCTGATTATACCCCTTAGCAACTAATCTAGCCTTATTTCTAATGACTACTTCTGAGTCATTCATTTTATTTTTGAATACCCACTTAGTTCTAACTACACTTTGAACCTTTGGCCTTGTAGTTAATTCTTAACTTTATTTCTTACAAATTGATTTAACTCTTCTTGCATGGCCAAAATCTAAAATTCATCCGATAGCGCTTGATCAATATTTATGGGTTCTACAGTTGAAATAAATGCTAAATGATTGACTTCTTTATTTAATCCACACCTAGCCCTTACACCCTCACTAGGTTCACCAATTATCAACTTATTTGGGTGGTTTTTAGAAAATCTCAAATCTTTAGGCAAAGGGTTTCCTATCTCCAAATTTTCTTCCATATTTTCTTCCAAATTTTCTTCCAAATTTATTTTATCAATCTTTTGGGAGTTATCTTAAATCTCATCTTCTACAACATTTGGCTCTTCCAAATTTTCAGATTCATCAAATACAACATGTGTGGTCTCGTCAATTACCAAAGTTCTTCTATTAAATACTCTATAAGATTTTCCAACACTTGAGTATCCAACAAAAATTCCTTCATCTTGAGTAATCATCCATAATCACAAATTCGTATACCTTCCTTCCTAGACTTATAGTTTCAACTGGTCCAAAAAGATCCATATGCAAAATCTCCAATGGTTTACTAGTTCTAAGATCCTTATTGAATTGAAAAGAGGACTTCACTTGCTTTCCTAATTGGCATGCATCACAAAGGTGGTCCTTAGTAAGGTCTAGTTTTGGTATACCTCTAACTAAGTTCTTTTAAGTAATTCTCCCAAGATTTTTCATGCTAGAATGAGAAAGTCTCATATGCCAAAGTCATGACTCATCAAAAATAGTTTTTAAAAAAAAAGAAGTAGGAGTTTGAATGTAATTCAAGTCTAGCATATAAACATTATTTACCCTTTTATTATTCAAAATATCATTTCCATTTAGGTTTATAATGCAGCTAGTAGGAAAAAATTTTACACAATATTCTTTGTCACATAGCTGGTTTATACTTAACAAATTATGCTTTAAGCCTTCTACCAATATCACATTTTCAATATAAAAATTCTTTAGATTTCCAATCATACCTGTCCCAATCACCTTCCTTATGGTGTTATCTCCAAGTGTAACATTGCCTCAACTCCTGGCTTCTAGCGATATGAATTGTGCAGTATCTCCAGTCATATGCTTTGAACATCCGCTGTCCAGGTACCATATGCTCTCTTGAGGTCTTGTGTGAAAGCAACCCTACAAGATTATCAAACGTTAGACCTGGGAACCCAAACAAGTTTGGGTTCTCCTTTTGGCAATTTATAAAGAGATGTATGTATGATATGTCTAGGTTTATGTATCTTAGCTTTCTACACCAAATAAGTTTTCTTCTTCAAAGTACAGGTGTGAGCTATGTGTCCAATCAATCTATAATTGTTACATTTAACTTTTAGAAAAGGATTCCTAAGTCTACTACTATTCATTTATCTATTTAGGGATTGCATAAATTTAGCATACAAAATAGGATTAGTGAAATCTTCAAGTTTAGGGGGTATCCTATTATCCTCGAGAGCTTTTATAGTTAATTTGTAAAATGAATTCATATATTCCAAAATTCAATTTGTATAATTTGATCTATAAATCTTGCTCTCCGATTCATCCTTAAAATTTTCAAAATCTTTTTCAAGTTCTGCATAGGTTGATTTTAAATTTTCATGATTTTTATTCAAGTTATCAAACTCATCAAGAAATTTCATGTGGTTATCATCAATCAAAGGATGATCTTTCTTATGGATTTCATGATTCTTTTATAGTTCTTCAAATTCTAAACTTAGACTAGCATGCATTTTCATCATTTTTTTATATGCATCATGCATGTGTTCATAAACTTCAAAAATTTCATCATAACTTAAGTCACATACCTCTTCTTGATCTGACTGATCAAGCTATTGGCCATTAAGCACAGATTAGTGACTTCCTCTTTCTTTTATGTCTCTAACGAGTCCGAAGTATAGTCCGCCCAAAAAGCTCTTTGGAATTTCTTCTTTCCTTTCTTCACATATGGTTTCTTCTCTACCTTCTCCTTGCTAAGAGTGGCTTTGAGTTTTGGGCAATCTGTCTTTATATGCCAGGTTTTCAGCACTCATAGCAAATAACATCATTTGAAACCTTTGCATTTCTATTAAATTTACCTCTATTCCATTGCTGGCGTCTCTTCTGCTTCCTCTTCAGAAAGCTTCTGAATTGTCTAGTCATTAAAGTAATATTGTCTTCATCCTCAGGTTGTGAGTGTTCACTCTCAGACTCCTCCACTTTCAGTGCTATGTTCTTCTCCTTTCGTGGTTCACCTGCATCAATCATTCTTTGGCTAACTCCTTGCTCGTAAGCAATTAGCGAACCAAGAAGATTATCAATAAAGTAAATGTTTAGATCTTTAGACTCTGTAATTGCAGTAATTTTAGCATCATAAGTAGTTGGCAAACAACGAAGAATCTTATTAACTATTTCAGCATTCGTTAGTTTCCTACCCAATGCATGTAAAGAGGTGACTATTTGTGTGAATATTGTGTATATATCATAAATGGATTCATTAGGTTTCATGCAAAATAGTTCATAATCATGCAACAAGATATTAAGTCTAGATTGCTTAACCTCATTAGTCCCCTCATATGTTATACAAAGTCTATCCCATATGTCTTTTCCACTCTTATAAGTAGAAACCAGCATGTAATCTTCTGATTTAAGTGCACAAAAGAAACTATTTAAGTATTTGGCATTTAGTTGTGCTAAGTCACGTTCTTCTACTGTCCAGTTCACAAAAGGTGTTTTAACTCTAACTCTGTAAACTAGTCTAGTTGGTTTTATATACCCTTTCTGAACTAAGATCCACATACGATAATTAAGTGACTGTAAAAATGTAGGCATGCATGTTTTCCAAAAATTAAAAGGAATATTGTCGAACAATGGAGGTATAGTTATAGAGTAACCCTCAGGTGTATTTCAGTTTCCAAATATAGCCATCTATATTAATAAAAAGGTAGTCTAAACTTATGATTTTGAAACTAAGCTCTGATACCACTTGTTGAAACTTGTTCAATATGAATTTGGTTGTTAAACCTAAGCTTATGTCCCAGTACCTAACCAAGAGGGGGGGTGAATTGATAATTTAAAATTTTTATCCCTCTTTAAAATTTAGAACCGAGAAAATTAACTTTAGTGAATTTTATAGAAAACATTTTTCAACCATAAGTTAGAAACAACAAAGTAAAAAATAAAAAGTAGTGAAAAAATAAAAGATATGAGATTTATAGTGGTTTGGTCAAACACGACCTACATCCACTTCTCGGAGGCACCCACCGAGTATTGCACTAATACCACTAGTGACTCTCTTTTTGCACCCACAGCAAGGTGGAGAAGCCTTTACAAAACTCTTCCACTACTACCCGGTGCAGTAGAGAACCGTCATCCTTTTACACTCTTCTCAGTGTTGGCAGTGAACTTTTCATCCTTACACACTCTCCCGGTGTAGGCAGATAACCCTTCATCCTTTTACACTCTCCTAATGTGGACAGAGAACCCTTCGACTGTTCACACTCTCTAAGTGTCGGTAGAGAACCAGATCTCCTTGATAGATCTTCTTCATAAGAAATCTAGAAGGAAGAGAGAAAGAGTGAAGTAATTAAAAACTAAAAGAAGAGACTCTTACCTTTGAGTACCAAGTGAAACATTCATGCTCCAGTAGTAAGAATTCTCCTTCAAACATTCTCTCACATTCTCTCCTTGACTCTCCTTTTAATTGGCATGAAGATACGTAGACCAAAAGATTAAGTGGCAGTTTATATTGGACTTTATATAGGAAAGACACAAAAAATTGTCCAAACACTGCTAAAATTCAAGTCTGTCTGCAGTGCATTGCCTTGTGCGATCGTGGATTATTCTAGACGATGTTACTTAATTCAGTTGAAAATGAACCCAATGTATATTGGTACGAACTGACTTCGTACACGTTAATTATCTAGTACAAACAAGGTTCATCAGGTACGAACAGTTATACCATAGATTAGTTCCAAAATCTGCAGGAAGTTGCCAAATTTTTAAGAGCCAATATGCTTCATCCTGGGAAGAATATGAGTTCATCTGGATGAAATTTTTACAGAGGACATTTCATCCTGGGTCGAATTGGAGTTCATTTGGACAAAAATTTTTTAGAGAGCATTTCGTCCTGACACGAATATGGATTTTGTCTGAACAAAAATTTTCCAGAGGACATTTCGTCTTAGGATGAATTGGAGTTCGTCTGGACAAAAATTTTTCAAAGAGCATTTCGTCCTGGTACGAGTATGAATTTCATCTGCACAAAAATTTTCTATAGCCCATTTCATTCTGGGATGAATAGAAAATTCATCCTGGATGATCAGAACTTAAAAAAATTTTATACGCTTCTTGTTCGTTCCATTGCTCTTCCGAGGAGATAACTAACTTGATCGACCCGTACAAACTGTGTTCCTCCCATACGATCAATATAATTTTTAAAGATCTTCTTAAGTGTGTTTGTGTGTTTATTTACACAAATACAATCACTCCCTCTCAAACTCAATTCAAAGAAAAATACAAGCTTCAATTTACAAACTATCTCATGCTGAATTTGATTTGAAGTCTTCATTAGTCTGGAGTTTGAATTTCCTGAAATGTTAGTCCACACAAGAGCAAAAACAAATCTTCCAAAAAGTGTTAGGAGATAATAAAACTTAAAGCAATAATATTTGGAATCATCAAAACTATATAAGTTGCAAGAATGTAAAATATGAAATTAGCAACTCTCTTAACAAAGGAGTCCATTATGCATAAGTTTTTGTTTCCTAAATATGGGCCAGTTCTGCAGGAGGAATCAACAAAGAGAAGTGGTTTGGCTTCATGGAAATTGATCTGTAATGGAGGCGAATTCTTAAGACCAATTGTCATGTGGACAGTTTGAAATCACAAACCTATCAATGTTTTTGAAGGCATTTGGGTTTTGGATAAAAGCTTGTTTAATTGGCCTACCTTTGTCAACCCAATGGAAGGTAGCAACTTAACAGTAGACAGTTTCATAAGTGATGGAGTATGGAACACAATCAAGTTGAAGGAGTTCTTCGGGGATGATTTGATTAATCTGATCACCTCTATTAATATATGAAATGATTTAGGTGAAGATCATATAGAGCTCATACATAACCTCTAGGGGAAAACTATAGCAGCACTAGCCACTGAAGCAATGGAAACAGAAAAATAGAGAATATTTCTTTGACACGGTTTGAAAGGTTAAAATTAAATCCGAGAGTGAGGTTATTCTGGTGGAGGTTGATCAATAATGTGATCCCAACTTATCATTTTCTCTGTTATAGGAGATTACAAGAGTATGATAAGTGTCCTAGAGGTTGTGAGGAGGTTCAAAACATTGATCACATTATATAAGGATGCAGGAAGACTAATGAAGTGATGAAAGTTTTGAACAAATGTGGGTTTGTTATTCCAGAATTTTGTTCTATGGGAGCTTGTAATAAATGGCTGGATTCATAAAACTCCTGGATGAAGAGTTTATTTTGTTGCGACCCATGACCCCGAGGTTGAGATTTTGATGATGTCAAATAATGTTGCCTAAACTATTTTTCATTGAATATCATTTAATGTTTACTATTGTCCGTGAGTACTAACATTTCAGGAAGATCACAAGCCACTCAGGACAACGGGAAGGCTCAAGACTAGTTGGATTAGGAGTCTGAGTCAGAAAATGTATTTTGTTATTTATCTTATTTTTTATTTTCTTGAGTCTGGACACAAACTGCAGGTAAGTCTGAGCAATCATGCACATACACAAGGGGAGAGGGTTTTTAAAAGTAAGAAATATAGTTTTTCATTCTCTGGTTTTTGAACTATTCATACAACTTCGTACCAGGATGAAGCTAGTTTGTACATATCGTACTATACAACCAAGAATCGTACTGTACGATTATAATAGCTACTTTTAAAATCTTAGGAATTTTGGAGCCCATTTTTATGTGTAAAACTTGTCATATTTTGAGAGAGAGAGAGAGAGACAGAAGAGAAAAATGTGAGTAGAGAGAAAATCCTAGAGAGAGAGCTCTTGAGAAGTTTGAGGGGTTGAGAGAGGAAGGAGAAGGTGAGCTTGGTGAGGGAGAAGAGGTGTGAGGGAGATTACACGATTGCTCCGATCTTGCTGCAACTTGCTCCTCCTGTGGCCCGAGAAGAACTTGTGGGAGGCTTTATAAGGGGGAGACTCATCTACGTCCGTTTACCTCGAATGTACTCTACCTTCTCCAAGAGGAAGAAAAATGAGAAGGTTCTCTGTCGTCACCAGGAGGGTGAAAACAGCGCTTGGCACTCCGCCACACCGGGTTGGTGAAAGGGAGTATTGTAAGGACTTCTCCGCCTTACCGAAGGGGGAAAAATGAGAGCTATTTGTTGGTAGTGAAATTCCCTGAGCGGAGGACTCCGGAGAGTGGACGTAGGTCATGATTTGACTGAACCACTATAAAAATCTCGGTGTGCTTTTTCCTTATTGTTTTTATTCTTGTGCACATTTTTATTTCATAATATTTGCTTCGAAAAATTATGAAAGAAAAAGATTTTATTGTTGCCCATTGCATTAGAAGTTCTTTTAAATTTTCATGTTAAAAATTTAAAAACATCAAAAAAATTAGAACTCGTGCTTAGGTTTTAATTATTGCAATAATATTTTTACAATTCACCCCCCCCCCCCCCCTTCTTGTCCATCTAGTAATTTCAATTCGTATCAGAGCCTGTTTTCAAAAATAGTGTTTTAGAAAACTTTGAAAAAAAATGATCATGTCACATTTTGGTAATCTTAACACCGCGGAGGGTTATTCAATAACCCATCCACCACTTTTTGATAACATTCTGTTTGATTTTTGGAAAATTAGAATGTCTACTTTTTTACAGTCTATTGATTATCGCATTTGGATGTTAGTGAATGATGGATATGTTGCACCGTTTAAAACTATCAATGGATTGAAAACTCCTGTACCTTTTAATGAATGGAGCAATGAGGATAGGGATTTAGCCCAACTAAATGCTAAGTGTTTAAAATGATTTTTTTGTGCATTAAAGTCTGAGGATTATATGAGAGTTTCTACCTGTGCCACTGGTAAGGAGATTTGGGATAGACTGTGCATCACCTATGAAGGAACAAGTGAAGTAAAACAGTCAAGGCTTAACATTTTATTACATGATTATGAACTCTTCTGTATGAAACCTAGTGAAATAATATCTGACATGTACACTAGGTTCACCCAAATCGTGACATCCTTGCATGCATTAGGTAGAGAGATTTCAAATTTTGAGAAAGTTAATAAAATTCTTAGATACTTACGTAGTTCCTATGATGCAAAGATAGCTGCTATCACTGAATCTAAAGACCTTAATGTTTATTCTATTGATAATCTCCTTGGTTCACTCATTGCATACAAGCAAGGAGTGAGTCTGAGACAAAGTGATGTAGGTGAAAAGAAAAAGGAGCGAACGATAGCGTTAAAAGCAAACAACTCAGAAAGTGAATGCTCTGTAGAAGAGGAAGAGGATGAGATAGCACTGATGACCCGACAGTTCAAGAACTTATTGAAGAGAAAATAGAAGCGTCATCAGAAGAGCTGGAATAAAGGTAAAAGCTCTAAGATTAATAAAGCTTCATCTGACATAATCTATTTTGAGTGCAGGAAGCTAGGTCACCTTCGAGCTGATTGCCCCAACGTAAAGAGCCAACCTGCTAAGAAAAAGGGCGAAGATAAAGCCAAATATAAGAAAGGAAAAATGAAGACACAAAGAGCTTTTTGAGCTGACTCTTCCTTAGAATCATCAAAAGAAGAAGTAGAGGAGGAGGTAACAAATTTGTGTCTTTTTGCTAATGATAACCTTGATCAATTGGATCAAGATGAGGTATGTCAACTTTCATATGAAGAATTGTTACTTATTTCTGAAAATATCCATAACTCGTATAGGAAGTTGAAAAAGATGCATGTCAAGCTTAATATTGAATTTAGTTCTTTACAAACTGAGCATGCTAACTTGTTTAAAGAAAATTGATTTAGATAGAGATCATATGCTACTTCTTGATGAGTATGAAACATTAAATAAGAAGCATATTGAACTAACTGAAGTGCATAAAACCTTGAAAATCACTCCTGTTGAACTAGAAGAAGCTTTTGATAGACTAGACAAACTGTAGAGAGAGTTGCTATTTGCATGTTTTACATTCTTGCAACTTGTATTATTTTGATGATTTCAAATATTATTATTTTATATATCTCTAACACTTTTTGGAAGACTTGTTTTTTTTTGCTCTAGTGTGTAATAACATTTCATGAAAATCAACTCCAAGCGATGAAGACTTCAAATTATTCATTTGTAAATTATAAGTTTTTAAATGAGAGGGATTGATTGTAATTGAGTGAAAAATCACAACACACACTCTTGGGGGACAATTTTTGTAAACTGATCATACGGGATGAACCTGGTTCGTACGAGACGATTATGTCAATTAACCCCTCGAAAAAGCAATGGATCAAATAGGCGGGTAGAAAATTTTCTAAGTCCTAATCATCCAGGACAAATTTAATATTCGTTCCAGGATGAACGTCTCGAGATTCTCACCTTGCACTGTTCGTCCAGACAAAAAATAATATGATTCGTACTGGGATGAAGCTCTCTGTATGAAATCGTACAGGACGAAATAAATTTTCATCCCTAGATGAAGCTCTCTGTATGAAATCGTATAGGACGAAATAAATTTGTATCCCTGGACGAAACTCTCTGTATAACATCATCCCAGGACGAAACATGTTCGTCCTAGGACGAACTAAACCGACTTACATCAGTTGGTTACGTCCTGTAGAATTTTTGGAACCGACCTATGTAATAATCGTTTCTGACAATTTAAGTAAAATCATTCGGGACGATCCACAATCGTACGGGACGATCCACTGCGTATAGAATTGAAAACTTGCAGTTTTTGGGCAGTTTTTCTTGTCTTTTGTATATATAGTTCAAATTAGACTACCACCTAATCTCTTTTTGCTCATTGATCTTCATGCCTATTGGAAGAAGAGTAAACGAGAGAGTAAGAGAGAGCAGTCAAAAAAGGATTTCTATCACTGGAGCGTGAAGACTTTGCGTGGTGTTCAAAGGTAAGATTTCCTACTTGTGATTTGAGATTACTTCACTCTTTTTCTTTCTTCCTTCTAGATTTTTTGCAAAGAGATCTATTAAGGAGATCTGGTTCCCTGCCAACACTGGGAGAGTGTGAAAGGATGAAGGGTTCTCTGCCCACACTAGGAGAGTGTGAAAGGACGAAGGGTTCTCTACCTACACTAGGAGAGTGTGAAAGGAAAAAGGGTTCTCTACCAACACTAGGAGTGTGTGAAAGGACGACGGTTCTCTGCCCACCCTAGGAGAGTGTGAAAGGACGAAGGGTTCTCTGTGCACACTAGGAGAGTGTGAAAGGATGACGGTTCTTTGCCCACACTAGGAGAGTATGGAGTGTGTGAAAGGACGAAGGGTTCTCTGCTCACACTAGGAGAGTGTGAAAGGACGACGGTTCTCTGTCAACACTAGGAAAAGTGTAAAAGGATGACGGTTCTCTGCCAGACTGGGTAGTGGTGAAAAGAGTGTTTGTAAAGGCTTCTCCGCCTTATTGTGGGTGCAAAATGAGAGACACTATTGGTATTCGTGTAATACTCAGAGGGTGCCTCTAGGGAGTGAATATAGGTCTAGTTTAGATCGAACCACTATAAATTGTGTGTCTTTTTATTTTACTGATTTTTATTTTCTGCATTTAATTTTGTGTTTTAAAAAATTATGGTTGAAAAACTTTTTATAAAAATTCATTAATGTTTAATTTCGGTTAAATTTATTAAAAGAGGGAAAATTTTTAAATACCAATTCACCCGCACCCCCCTCTTAGTAGCTTTGGGACATTAACTTAAATTTAACAACCTATTCACTAAACTCAACAAGTGGTATCCAAGCTTTATTTCAAAATCATAAGTTTAAAGTACTTTTTGATTAACGTAGATGGCTACATTTGAAAACCAAAATACACCTGAGGGTTACTCTAATACTAGATCTCCACTGTTTGGTAATATACCTTTTGATTTTTGGAAAACACGCATGTCTACTTTCTTACAGTCACTTGATTATCGTATGTGGATCTTAGTCCAAGAAGGTTATACAAAACCAACTAGATTAGTTTATGGAGTTATGATAGAAACACCTTTTACAGATTGGACTATAGAAGAATGTGATTTAGCACAACTAAATGCTAAATGTTTAAATAGTTTCTTTTGTGCTTTAAAATCTGAAGACTATATGCGGGTTTCCACTTGCAAAAATGGAAAGGACATATGGGATAGACTTTATATAACTTATGAGAGGACTAATGAGGTTAAGCAATCAAGACTTAATATCTTGTTACATGATTATGAATTGTTTCGCATGAAACCAAATGAATTCATCTCTGATATGTACACAAGATTCACACAAATTGTCACCTCTTTACATGCACTTGGTAGAGAATTAACGAATGCTGAAATGGTTAACAAGATTCTTCATTGTTTACCTACTGCTTATGATGCTAAAATTACTGCAATTACAGAGTCTAAAGATCTAAACATTTATTCTATTGACAATCTTCTTGGTTCACTCATTACTTACGAGCAAGGGATTAGTCAAAAAAAGATTGATGCAGGTGAACCACGAAAGGAGAAAAATATAGCACTAAAAGTGGAAGAGTCCGAGAGTGAACACTCATAACCTGAGAATGAAGATGATATTGCATTGATGACTAGACAATTTAGAAGCTTTCTGAAGAGGAAGTAGAAGAGACACCAGCAATGAAATAGAGGTAAATTTAACAGAAATGGAAAGGTTTCTAATGAAGTGATTTGTTATGAATGCAGGAAACCAGATCATATCAAGATTGATTGCCCAAAACTCCAAGCCACTCCTAGCAAGGAAAAGGTAGAGGAGAAACCAACTGTAAAGAAGGGCAAGAAGAAGCTTCAAAGAGCTTTTTGGGCGGACTCAGCTTCAGATTCATCAGAGACTGAAAAGAAAGAAGAAGTCACCAATCTTTGCTTGATGGCAAATAGTCTTGATCAATCAGATCAAGAAGAGGTATGTGACTTAAGTTATGATGAATTGTTTGAAATTTTTTAACACATGCATGATGCATATAGGAAAATAAAACATATCGAATCAATTATACAAATTGAATATTGGAAGATATGAATTTATCTTATAAGTTGAAAATAAAAGCTCTCGAGGATAATAGGATACCCCCCAAACTTGAAGATTTTACAAATCCTAAATTTTATCCTAAATATATGGAATCCCTTAGAAGACAAACAAATGGTAGAAGACTTAGGAATACTTTTTCTAATGTTAAATGTAATAATTGTGGATTAGTTGGACATATAGCACACACATGTACTTTGAAGATGAAATCTCATTCGGTGTGGAGACCTAAGATGCATAAACTTAGACATATCATACATGCATCTGATTATAAATTGCTAAAAGGTGAACCCAAACTTGTTTGGGTTCCCAGGTCTAACATTTGATATTTTTGCAGGGTCGCTCTCACACAAGATCTCATGAGAGCATATGGTACCTGGACAGTGGATGTTCAAAGCATATGACTGGAGATACTGCTCAATTCACAACGCTGGAAGCCAGGAGTGGAGGCAAGGTTACACTTGGAGATAATACCACAAAGAACGTGGTTGGATCAGGTATGATTGGAAACTTGAAAAAAAAAATTATAGACAATGTGTTATTGGTTGAAGGCTTAAAGCATAATTTGTTAAGTATAAGTCAGCTATGTGATAAGGGTTATAGCGTAAAATTTTTTCCTACTAGCTGCATATTAAGCATAAATGGTAAAGATGTGTTGAATAGAAAAAGGGTAAACAATGTCTATATGCTATATTTAAATTGCATTCATACTCCTACTGCCTTTTGTTTAAAAACTGTCTCTGATGAGTCATGACTTTGGCATATGAGACTTTGTCATTCTAGCATGAAAAACCTTAGAAAGATTACCCAAAAAAACTTTAATAAGGACCACATTTGTGATGCATATCAATTTGGTAAGCAAGTGAAGTCCTCTTTTCAGTCCAATAAGAATCTTAGGACTAGTAAACCTTTGGAAATCTTCCACATGGATCTTTTTGGACCAGTTGGCACTGTAAGTCTAGGAGGGAAGGTATATGGATTTGTTATAGTGGATGATTACTCAAGATTCACTTGGGTTAGATTTCTATTTCATAAGAGTGAATCATTTGTGAAATTTAGAAATTTTTTGACTTGGATTCAAAGGAAATTAGGGTGTGAAATTATTTCTATACAAAGTGATCATGGAGGAGAATTTGAGAATGAAAGATTTAAAAACTTTTGTAAAGAGAAAGGAATTGATCACAATTTTTCTGCACCTAGAACCCCTTAGCAAAATGGGGTAGTCGAAAGGAAAAATAGAACATTAAAAGAAACCACCCGAGCAATGTTGGCAGAATACTCACTTCCTAGATATTTTTGGGCTAAGATGGTTAGCACTACATGATATGTTCTGAATAGGGTGAATGTGAGATCTAATTTAAATAAAACACTCTATGAGTTGCTAAAAGGGAGAACACCTAATTTGTCACATTTGTATGTTTTTGGTTGCAAGGTGTTTATTCATAATAATAGAAAATCTGTCTTAGGAAAATTTGATCCAAAATCAGATGAAGGAATTTTTGTTGGATATTCAAGTGTTGGAAAATCTTATAGGGTATTCAACAAAAGAACTTTGATCATTGAAGAGACCACACATGTTGTATTTGATGAATCTAAAAATTTTGAAGAGCCAAATGTTATTGAAGATGAGATTGATGATAACTCCCAAAAGATTGATAGATTAAACTTGGAAGAAAATATGAAAGAGAATTTGGAGATAGAAAATCCTTTGCCTAGAGATTTGAGATTTTCTAAAAACCACCCAAGGGAATTGATTATAGGTGAACCTAGTGAGGGTGTTAGAACTAGGCATGGATTAAACAAGAAAGTCAATCATTCAGCCTTTATTTCAACTATAGAACCCACTAATATTGATCAAGCACATTCTAATGAATTTTGGATATTGGCCATGCAAGAAGAGTTGAATCAATTTGTAAGAAATAAAGTTTGGGAATTAACTTCAAGGCCAAAAGATCAAAGCATAGTTAGAACTAAGTGGGTATTCAAAAATAAAATGAATGACTCATGAATAGTCATTAGAAATAAGGCTAGATTAGTTGCTAAGGGGTATAATCAGATTAAAGGAATTGATTTTGAGGAGACTTTTTCCCCTGTAGCTAGACTTGAAGCAATTAGGGTTTTGTTAGCCTTTGCTTGTTTTAAGGATTTCAAATTGTTTCAAATGGATGTGAAAAGTGCCTTTTTAAATGGGGTAATTGAAGAGGATGTTTTTATAGAACAACCTCCAGGTTTTGAAAATTCTAAATACCCAAATCATGTTTTCAAATTGAAAAAGGCATTATATGGATTAAAGCAGGCACCTAGGGCTTGGTATGAGAGGTTAAGCACCTTCCTACTTGAAAGATCTTTTAAAAAAGGAAGTGTGGATACAACTCTCTTTTTAAAGAAATTTGAAAAGGATATACTCATTATTCAAATTTATGTGGATGATATCATTTTTGGATCTTCAAATAAAAATCTTTATGATGATTTTTCTAAAATAATGAATAGTGAATTTGAGATGAGTCTAATGGGAGGCTTAAATTACTTTCTAGGCTTTAGCATTAAGCAACTTGAGGAAGGTATATTTCTTAGTCAAACTAAATATGTTAAGGACATCCTCAAAAAATATGAAATGAATAATGCTAAACCTGTTAGTACACCAATGAGTTCCTCAGTTCAGTTGGATAAGGACCTTAAAAGAAAATCTGTTGATCAAAAGAAATTTAGAGGGATTATTGAATCTTTACTTTACTTGACTGCTAGCATACCAGATATCATGTTTAGTGTTTGCTTGTGTGCTAGATTTCAATCTGATCCAAAAGAATCACATTTGACAGTAGTGAAAAGAATTTTAAGATACTTACTAGGAACTCAAAACTTAGGAATTTGGTATCCAAAGTTTAGCTCTTCATTTGAAATTATTGGTTATTCAGACTCTGATTTTGCAAGCTATAGAGTGGATAGGAAAGGCACTTCTGAAACATGTCAATTCATTAGTTTCATGGTCTAGTATAAAACAAAATTCAGTGGCCCTATCTACTGCATAAGCAGAATACATTGCACTAGGAAGTTGTGTGGCACAAGTACTTTGGTTAAAATAATAGTTGATTAATTTAGGATTAACTATAGACACTATACCAATTTATTGTAATAATATTAGTGCTATTTACATTTCAAAAAATCCTATTCAACATTCAAGAACCAAATACATTGACATAAGGCATCATTTCATAAGGGATCATGTATCCAAGGGAGAAATTGAACTTAATCATGTTTCAACAGAAAATCAACTTGCAGACATTTTTACAAAACCTTTAGCCTTTGATACTTTCAGTACATTAAGAACTAGGCTGGGAGTGATTGATTTAAATGCTTAGATAAAAATATTTTTCTGCAAAATTGATATTTTGTTTTTGTTTTTGTGTTCATTGTATTTTTTGTTTTGTTTTGTTTTATTGTTTGGTTTATTTTTGGTCTATATTTTAGTGTGCCTTTTTTATATTTATTCATTTTTGTTTTAAGTGTAAAAATGAAAATTACTGGTCATCATCGTCCGGGACGAAACTTTTTCGTACGGGACGATGTGTGTAAAATGACAAACTGCATTATTTCGAACCGTCTGAAAAGCAACTTTTAATGTAGTTCGTCTGTACGATCATCACGATCGTCCAAGTCGAAATATTTTTCAAACGATAGGATGATTAAATGCAGCAGTTGAATGGATAAGATAATTTTTATTATGAACTTCATCCGTACGAACATTTGGTTCGTCCAGACGAACCCATGTCAGTTCATGGCTGGGGACGATTTTCAACTGCCATTAAAACGAGTTCAATTTATGATCGTCCGTATGAACACGTGTTCATCTGTACGATCGTCTTGATCAAAAGCCTGTACGAAAGGACGCTTAAAAAATTGTGTGTTTACGAAAAGTCGTTATTTTTAAACTCATTCGTTCGTCCATACAAAATATTTTCGTACGGGACAAATTGAATTTGTACGGGACGAACGAAAATTTTGTCTGGTAAGAACAGTCGTTCTTCTTTAAATTAACGGCAGTTTTTACTGAACAGTCACTTTCACACATCTCTTTCAAACCTTTCCACTCTTCAAATCTCTCAATGACAAGTTCTAGCAAGCGCCAAAAGACCTTGGCTAAGGGTCCTCCAAAAAATACATCCAAAAACTTCCTTTCTAGAGCCAATGAAGAATCATTTACTAGGTTTGTGTCTACAAAAATCACCCCATCTAGAGTTCTCCTACATAATCAATTGACCTTTAAGGTAATGCACTTGTTTACCTCTACTCAATTTGGTTTGATCCTCACTTTAGTACACTTCTACAATAGAAAAACCTTTCACTATTTCTTGGCAAACATGTCATTCACTCCGACCATTCTGTCATCAATTCTTTTGTTTTCAAAAAGAAAGTTGAAATCACCAAGGATGACTTTGGTATCTTTCTAAACTTAAGGACTGAAGGCTTAAGAGCACATACCTTAACCACCATAAATTTTGATTGGACTGAAGTTAATTGTGTGATTAGAGATAGGAGAATTAAGGATCATTTGTCTAAAGTTTCAACCTTGGTGCGTGATGCCCGTATCATCTGGCATGTATTAAGAACTTCCATTATACCTAAAGCTGGTGATAGAGTCAACATCACTCCTCTTCTTTCTACTGTTACCTACTTGATTATGACTAGACAACCTATAGATGAGGCCCAACTCCTAATTGACTACATTTATGGTCTCTATGAAATTGGTCATGTTGATCATAAAAGAAAGAAGAATATAGTTTTAGGACATCTGATTGCCTATATTTTGAAAAAGAAGTATAATTTAATTCATCTATAACAAGACTTTGAAGAACCACTCTACTACAACGACGCGTCCTTTAGGGCTATCTTTAATAAGAACGAGCCCAGCAAAACTCATGTAGTTCTGAGTGAAACAGAAGAAGAAGCTGAACCTTCACATGATGCTGGATCAAATTATCAGGATTTGGTTCAAAGATTTGACAATTTAGAGGCTTATTTTGATCAAAGGTTTGATCAAATTGAAACTCACTTGCAGCAGCAAGATATTCAATATAATCAGGACATGGGATTTTTGCGTGATTAGATAAATGCCATTAATTCCAACATGTTTATGATGAGTAGTTACTTCAACTTCTTTGGTACAGCACCACCTCCTCCACCTCCAGATCAGGGTCCATCTGAATGATTTGTTCAGTGTTTGTTCTGTGTTTCGTTGTAGTTCATGTGTTAGTAATTTCCTTTACATTATTGTATTTTCCTTCTCTTAGTTGTGTTATTAGTATTGATATCTTGAACTTCAAATTGTAATAGATTCATCCGATATCAATATATATGTTTCAATGTTTTGTCGTTTA
This sequence comes from Dendrobium huoshanense, assembly GCA_016618105.1. Lineage (NCBI taxonomy): Eukaryota > Viridiplantae > Streptophyta > Magnoliopsida > Asparagales > Orchidaceae > Dendrobium > Dendrobium huoshanense. The sequence goes on from CM028345.1 coordinate 77,447,754, forward strand.
ATGTTTTAGAAATGTGTTAGACTTTATGACATTCATTTTTTTTATCTTAATAGTGTTTTATTTAATTTGTAAATTAAAATTAATTTCATTAGAAAATATAATTTTTTCTAAATTTAAGAGATGCTTATAACTTGATATTATTAGAATTTTCAATTCCATGTCTCTTATTTAGACTACATTATCTTTAATATTATTATTGTAATTTAGATGTTTTCTTATTTTGTATTTCTCTTTTCAAATAGTATTTATGCTCTTAGAAAATTTGAAATTTTAGATTATTGATTTTGAAAAGAATTCAATTACTCTTGAAAATTGTACAAATGTACAAAAATCAAAAGAAAAGTGTAAAATATTTGCAATGACAAAAAGAGGCACAAAATAAGCCCAAAGTAAAGTAAAAAAAAAGGGGGATGCACAAAAATGTGCCATAAAAATTGAAAAAGATGCGCAAAGCGCCACATGTGGTAATTACTTCTTTCCAGACTCTTTTAATCTCTTAATTCAAATTGATCTATGTTCATTTATAATTGGCATTGAAATTTGAAATATAAAATTTTTTTATTCAACCTTAGTGCAATGATTTTCTTTATCTTCATGTCTAAATTGACACATGCCTTTGATAATTTCTTTTTATTCTCTATGTTATATCACTTCTTAAATTATATAAAATCTTATGCTTTTCTAATGTTTTGATTTTATTTGCATACCTTATTTCAATCACTTTCAAAATTAAAATATCAAATGAATTTCATACTTCTGCTTACATTTCTAACATTCTTTTCTTCTTCACTTTTTGATGTTGTCAAAAAGGGGGAGAAATTATTTGTTGTTTGTTGCGTATGTTTTCATACTGTTTGATTTTTGTATGTGTGTTTGATTTTTTTTATTGTTTTGTCTTTTGTGTTGTTTTGTGTTGCATAAAAATTTTGAAAAACAAAAATTGTTTTTAAGTAATTCAAATGCCTACTAATTTTCATGAGTTCATCAATTCAATTGGAGTTTAGGAGATTCTTAGAACTTGAAATCTTACAAATAATAATTATTTTGCCATCATCAAAAAGGGGGAGATTGTAGAGAGAGTTGCTATTTGCATGTTTTACATTCTTGTAACTTGTATTGTTTTGATGATTTCAAATATTATTGTTTTATATATCTCCTAACACTTTTTGGAAGATTTATTTTTTTTGCTCTAGTGTGTATTAACATTTAAGGAAAATCAACTCCAAGCGATGAAGACTTCAAATTATTCATTTGTAAATTATAAGTTTTTAAATGAGAGGGAGTGATTGTAATTGAGTGAAAAATCACAACACACACTCTTGGGGACAATTTTTGTAAACTGATCGTACGGGATGAACCTGGTTCGTACGGGATGATCATGTCAATTAACCCCTCGGAAGAGCAATGGATCGAACAGGAGGCTAGAAAATTTTAAAAGTCCTTATCGTCCATGATGAATTTAATATTCGTCCCAGGACGAATGTCTCGGGATTCTCACCTTGCACTGTTCGTCTAAACAAAAAATATGGTTCGTATCGGGACGAAGATCACTGTATGAAATCGTACAAGATGAAATAAATTTTCGTCCCTAGACGAAGCTCTCTGTATGAAATCGTACAGGATAAAATAAATTTTTATCCCTGGACGAAACTCTCTGTATAACATCAACCCAGGACGAAACATGTTCGTCTTAGGACGAACTGAACCGACTTACATCAGTTGGTTACGTATCCTGTAGAATTTTGAGAACCGACCTATGTAATAATCATTTTGTACCGGACGAATATAGTTCATATGGGACGATGAGCATGTACGAATGTAATTTGTACCAATATACATTAGGATCATTTTCGACACTTTAAGTAAAATCGTTCGGGATGATCCAAAATCGTACGGGATGATCCACTGCGTACAGAATTGAAAACTTACAATTTTTGGGCAGTTTTTCTTATCTTTTGTATATATAGTTTAAATTAGACTGCCACCCAATCTCTTTTTGCTCATTGATCTTAATTCCTTTTGGAAGAAGAGTAAAGGAGAGAGTGAGAGTGAGCAGTCAAAGAAGAATTTCTACCACTGGAGCGTGAAGACTTTGCATGGTGTTCAAAGATAAGATTTCTTACTTGTGATTTGAGATTACTTCACTCTTTTTCTTTCTTCCTTCTAGATTTCTTGCGAAGAGATCTGTCAAGGAGTTCTGGTTATCTGTCGACACTGGGAGAGTGTGAAAGGATGAAGGGTTCTCTGCCCACACTAGGAGAGTGTAAAAGGACGAAGGGTTCTCTGCCCACACTAGGAGAGTGTGAAAGGATGAAGGGTTCTCTGCCCACACTAGGAGAGCGTGAAAAGATGACGGTTCTCTGCCTATATTAGGAGAGTGTGAAAGGACGAAGGGTTCTCTACCACATTAGGAGAGTATAAAAGGAGGACGGTTCTCTGCCCACACTAGGAGAGTGTGAAAGGACGAAGGGTTCTCTGCCCACACTAGGAGAGTGTGAAAGAACGACGATTCTCTTTCAACACTAGAAAAAGTGTAAAAGGACAACGGTTCTCTACCGCACCAGGTAGTGGTGAAAAGAGTGTTTATAAAGGCTTCTCCGCCTTGCTGTGGGTGCAAAAGAAGAGACACTATTGATATTAGTGCAATACTCAGAGGGTGCCTCTGGGGAGTGGATGTAAGCCTGGTTTAGACCGAACACTATAAATCGTGTGTCTTTTTATTTTACTGCTTTTATTTCTGTATTTAATTTTGTGTTTTAAAAAAATTATGGTTGAATTTTAAAAATTTTATAATTTTGGTTAAATTTATCAAAAGTGGAAAAATTTTTAAATACCAATTCACCCCCCCCCCTCCCCCCCTCCCCCCCCCCCCCCCCCCCCCCTCTTGGTAGCTTTGGGACATTAACTTAGGTTTAACAACCTATTCACTAGACTCAACACAAACTTGCATTAGAAGTAGATCATAGTGAGCACTTGCTATTAGTGGAAGTTGATGGATTGAGAGCTCAAAAACTTTTAGTGAAAGAATCAAAGAACTAGAAAATGAAATTGCATCACTCACATTAGGCCAACCTAGAAAACCACCAACACAGCATGCATCACACAACCTTAGGAAGAGGCCTCACCACCCAAATAGGTTAGTGAATCCATTTCCTGGTGTTAGGTGCTTCTCTTGTGGCATGCTTGGTCATATAGCCCACACATGCACAATTCACCGTAGGACACACTTAGTATGGAGACCTAAGCTGGATCCATCACAGCATAACATATATACAACTCATTCATGCAAGCATAAGGAGGAACCCAAACTCACTTGAGTTCCCAAATCTAATCTTTGAATGAAATTATAGGGATGCTCTCACAAAAGATCTAGTGAGAGCATGTGGTACCTGGATAGTGGATGCTCGTGACACATGACTGGAGATATAAAGAAGTTCATCCTACTGGAGACCAAAACTAGAGGCAAAGTAACATTAGGAGACAACACTACCAGGAAAGTGATAGGCTCAGGTATTGTTGGTAATGCTAAGAATTTTTTAATTGAAAATATTTTATTAGTTGATGGTTTGAAGCATAACGTACTTAGCATTAGTCAACTGTCTGACAAAGGTTTTGATATTAAATTTATGTCTGATAAATGCCTGATTAATTTAAATAATAAATTAGTTTTAGAAGGAAAATGATTGAACAATGTTTACATGTTAGACCTTGATTGCATTGATAGTTCAAATTCATTGTGTTTGAAAACAATAGTTGATGACTCATGGCTATGACTTAGGAGACTATGCCATGCTAGTATGAAAATTCTTAGAAACATCACTCAAAAAAACCTTGTTAGAGGCGTACATAAGTTAAATTTCACAAAGGATCATTTATGTGATGCTTGCCAACTAGGAAAACAAGTCAAGTCATCTTTTCATTTAATTAGAGATGTGATCACCGCTAGGCCACTAGAAATCCTACACATGGACTTATTTGGACCCGTTAGTATAGCTAACCTAGGTTGGAAAAATTATGGATTTGTGATTGTAGATGACTTCACTAGATTCACTTGGGTAAGATTCTTAGCACAAAAAAATGAGTCTTTTGAGAAATTTAAGGTTTTCTTCACATGGATTCAACAAAAATTAGGTTGTGAAATCTCAATAATTCATAGTGATCACGGTAGAGAATTTTAAAATGATAGATTTGAATCATTCTGTCAATAGCCAGTAATAGAACACAATTTCTCAACCCCTAGAACACCTCAGCAAAACGGTATAACAGAAAGGAAGAATAGAATCTTGGTAGAAGCTGCTAGGGCAATGTTAGCAGAGTACACCCTTCCTAGATACATTTGGGCAGAAGCAGTCAACACAGCGTGTTATATTTTAAATATGGTGAACATTAGATCTAAGCTGAATAAAACTCCTTATGAACTCCTTAAGGGTAGGACAACAAACATTTCACACTTACATTTCTTTGGGTGCAAGTGCTTCATCTTGAATAATGATAAACATCCCCTAGGAAAATTTGATCCCAAGTCTGATGAGGGTGTCTTCTTAGGTTATTCATCTATAGGTAAGGCCTATAAAATCTTTAATAAGAGAACCCTTATAGTAGAAGAGTCAACCCATATAGTATTTGATGAATCAGATAAACCCTCTGAATCTAAAATTGAAGATTATGAAATAGAGGCAATTCAAGGAGTAGAGACTATGACCTTAGGAGAAAGGGTAGAACCTCAGGAAGATTTGCCTAAAGAATGGAGATATTCTTCTAATCATCCTAAAGATCTGATTTTAGGAGACCCTTCAGAAGGTGTAAGAACTAGGCATGGACTTAGGAAGGAGGTTAGCCATTCAACATTCATCTCCATGATAGAACTCACAAGTATAGATCAAGCTTTAGGAGATGAATTTTGGATTCTAGCAATGCAAGAAGAGCTGAACCAATTCACCAGGAATGATGTTTGGGAGTTAGTCAAGAGACCTAATGAACAAAGTGTTGCTGGAACAAAATAGATCTTCAAGAATAAGGTGAATGATTCAGGAACAATAATAAGGAATAAAGCCAGATTAGTAGCTAAGGGGTACAACCAAATTGAGGGAATAGAATTTGAAGAAACTTTTGCCCCTGTTGCTAGACTAGAAGCCATAAGAGTACTCTTAGTTTTTGCTTGCTTCAAGAACTTTAAATTATATCAAATGGATGTGAAGTGTGCGTCTGAACGGGGTAATTAAGGAAGATGTCTATGTTGAGCAACCCCCTGGATTTGAAAGTTCATAATTTCCAAATCACGTATTCAAATTAAAAAAGGTACTTTATGGATTAAAGCAAGCACCTAGAGCCTTGTATGAAAGACTTAGCTCATTTTTACTAGATAGAGGATTTGTAAAAGATAGTATAGACACTACACTCTTTCTACAAAAAATTAAAGAAGAAATTCTCATTGTTCAAATTTACGTGGATGACATCTTGTTTGGATCTTCGGATAAAAACTTGTGTGATGAATTTTCAAAAGTAATGAGTAATAAGTTTGAAATGAGCATGATGGGAGAACTAAATTACTTTCTTGGCTTTAGTGTAAAATAAATGGATAACGGAACTTTTCTTAGCCAAATAAAATATATTAAGAATATTTTGAAAAAATATAAAATGGATAGTGCTAAACCCATGAACACTCCTATGAGCTCAACAATTCAATTAGACAAAGATCCTAATGGAAAATCAGTAGATTAGAAAAAATATAGATGAATGATTGAGTCCCTTCTTTACCTGACTGCCAGTAGATGGGACATAATGTTTAGTGTGTGCCTCTGTGCCCATTTTTAAGCTGATCTTAAAGAGTCTCACTTAACTGTTGTCAAGAGAATTCTTAGATATCTACTAGGCACCCCAAACTTAGGAATTTGGTATCCTAGGCACAACACTTCCTTTGAAATCTTAGGGTACTCATATTCTAATTTGGTAGGAAACAGGATAGATAGAAAAAGCACCTCTGGTACCTGCCAATTCATCGGACAATCATTAGTTTCTTGGTCCAGTTAGAAGCAAAACTCAGTAGCACTTTCCACAATCGAGGCAGAATATATTGCAGTAGGAAGTTGTGTTGCACAAGTGCTATGGTTAAAATAACAAATTCTTGATATTGGCCTACCTGTAAGAACCATTTCAATTATGTATGATAACACAAGCGTAATTTGCATCTCTAAGAACCCAATTCAGCACTCTCGAATAAAACACAGAGACATTAGATATCATTTCATTAGAGATCACGTTGCTAAGGGAGATATAGAATTACATCACATTGCTACAGGAGATCAATTGGCTGACATATTCACAAAACTTCTAGCATTCGACACCTTTAGCACCTTGAGGACTATATTAGGTGTCATAGACATAACTACATAAAACAAAAAAAAAATAAAACAAAAACAAAACAAAACAAAAAAAAATAAAAAAATAAAAATCTTCTAAGGATGCTTCTGATCATCACACACTCACTACACAAAAATCACTTTACTTGACTTTGTATAATCGTACTGTACGATACGTCGATCATACTGTACGATATACTTAACCTGCACAGAATTCACCAATAGCTAAATTTCGTCTCTGTTGATTGTATTGTATGACCTACATCGTACGGTACAATACATTATTGCTCATCGTACGGTGCGATACCTCCTATTTGTATTGTACGATCCACGTCATCAACGGATTGGTACGAATTTATGCTTGCTGGTACGTTACTATTGGTGTTCGTACTGTATGATAGATCCACTTTGTACTGTACGATCCACCTCAGCAAATGGATAAGAATGATATAAAGGAGTTTGGTATGATATTAATGTCATTCGTACTATACGATACACCTTTTCGTACGTATGATACTTTTGGTCAAAAGTTGTACAAACGCCCTCGGGACGATCGATATTCTTTTGATTGTACTGTACGATACACATCGTACTATATGCTTTGACCACCTTTTCTCTATACGATTCATCAAAACAATTAATGCCCTTTCATACTGTACGATATCCTATCGTACTATACAATTTTGAAAAAACTCTATAAATTGGCTGGCAAGGCAGAACTCACTTCACTCACCTCAACTTGTTCCTTCTCACCTTTCACTCAGCCTCTACATGATGTCTAGTTCCAGCAAGAGAGGACGTATGGTAGTGGGAAGCTCGTCTTCCACTCGCCGCCATAGCGCTCGGTTCTTGAATGCGGAAAATGAGGATGCATACCACAAGTTCAAAGCCTGCAAAATCACACCATCCAGACTGCTAAATCAGGAGGCTCTGAACTTCGAGGTACTGAACCTCTTTGCTTCCACCACCCTCCAATTTCTTCTCACCCTGACCTTCTCATACAACTCTGAACTCCTTTTAGAATTCCTTGCAAACCTAACCTACACCTTTGACAACCTCACTTTTCACTCCTTTATTTGTCGTCAAAATGTAGAAATTACAAAAGCCGACATCGCCCAATACATTGGGCTATCTACTGAAGGGCCTATGGTCGTTCATTTCTCACGAATGAATTTGGCTGGAGTGAGGTTAATCAAGTCCTTAGGAACACCACATTTTATCAACACCAACCTCTCGTATAATCACTCACTCAAAACTCCAGAATCATTCAACACGTCCTTAGAACCTCCATTATACCCAAACCTGGCGACCGGGTTAACATGACCCCGACTCTATCTGTCGCTACATATCTTATTATGACCAACACCAAATTTGATGAGGACGATTTAATTATTGACTACATTCTCCATATGACCTTCGTTCGTCTTCCTACTACTCACCAAAAATAAAATATAGCTCTTTGCCACCTTATAGGATACATCCTTCAAAATAAATATCAACTGACCAATTCTGGTGAACCCGATAATCTTCCAATCTATTATACGGATGCTTCTTTCCGTATTCTTTTCCATCGGGGACATGAGCCTGAAGAACCCGTCTTTGATGAAGAAGAAGGAGAAGATGCCTCAGTAACAACTCCAGCTCGACCACGATGACATGCAACACCCCGAGCTCCTGCACCAGCTTACCCTAACGATGATTTGGTTGAACGCTTCCACCAACTTCTGACCCGTCTCAATACACACATTCAAGAGCAACATTAGCAACACAAGGCCGACATGCACTGGTTTGGGGAACGGTACAATGCCATTGATAAATGTTTTGACACGATCCCTCACTACATTCAGCCACACCTGTAAAGACCATTTTGCTCCCAGGTTCGTCTGGACGAAGTTTGATCGTCCGGGACGATCGGTACAGGTTATGCAGGAAAATAGTGCTGGCTGTATGGTTCGTCTTGATGAAAATAGGATCGTCTGGACAAAATTCTTACCGAGAGCAGATCGCACGGAACGATAATTAATTTCGTCTGGACGAAAATTGTCCAGAGCCCAATCGTACGTGACGGTAATTAATTTCGTCTAGACGAAATTCGTCCAGAGCATAGATCATCCGGGATGAAGTTGCGATCGTCCGGTACGATCAGTCTAGATATATATAGAAATGAGATATTTTTGGTAGAGAGAGAACGTCCATGAGAGAGAAAAACTAAGGAAAAGAAGGAAAAGAGGATTTTTGGGCGACTTCGGTCTGTTTTCGTCCGTTGTGGTAGTTAGAGAAGTTGACCAACTCGAGGTAAGGTACATTCTGCCTTTCTCAATTTTCAGAAACGAGATTTTTTACGCATTTTCTGTTCTGAAATTTGTTTTCGTTAGCGAATAATTGTTTTCGTCCGTTGTGGTAGTTAGAGAAGTTGACCAACTCGAGGTAAGGCACATTCTAACTTTTTGTATGTCTTTGAGATGTTAATTATGCACGTTTTGAGTATTTTCTGGAAGATTTTTACCGGACATTTTGGATTCTGCGGTATTTTAATTGAACTGCAAATTATCAGGATGTTGAAAAATATTTTGTCAGTACAATGAAAGTCTTATAATGTTGTTGTGAATGTTCTGTGGTAATTTGGTAAATTTCTGGATCTGTGAATTTTGTGTAAATTCCGTATATTGCCGTTATGCCGCTGAATTTTCGTATGATTTTTGAAATTCTGAAATGGAAGCTTTTGAATATTTGATGTGTTTGTGCTATCATAGGGAGTTATAAGGGGCCAGAATCCTAAGTGATTCCATTGTTTGGGTCAGGGAATTCTGAAATTTTAAATGAGCTCTAAAATCTGAAAATGTTCTGGAACCTCTGATATCTGTTCTGTTCTTGTGCTATAAGCACAACAAGAGACATAAGGGGCCAGAATCTGTTGCGATTCTGTCTGTGTCAAGAAAGGGAGACATAAGGGGCCAGAATCCGTCGAGATTCTGTTTGTGTCATGGACATCTAAAATCTGATATCTGAATCTGTTCTGTGAATTATTTGATTTCTTATTTTTGTATGATTCTGATTATTTTGTACGATTCTGTCTACTCTGAAAGCTTTATGATCTCTGTTCTGAATTCCGATTCGACATGACTTCAGTTTTCTGTATCTGTAAGCTAATTTTAGATTGAGCTATTATCTGTTATGTCTGTTATACGATTTCTGTATGATTGTTTGAATTCTGTACGGATACTTTTCTGATATGATTTCTAACGTGAGTTTCTGATGATTTGGATTGGTGATTGATGTCTTGCTGAGCTGTTAGCTCATCCTTGTTTTATGCGTGGTTTTCAGGTTCTGGGAAAGGGAAGGAGGTCTTGGACAAGACATTCTGAGTCTGATCTGTGATTAGGTACTTGATACTTTTGATTTTTGTACAGTCATGACTTTTCTGTTCTATTCCATTCTTTCTGTCTGAAGCCATGCACTGTATCTGTATATAATTATTTTGATGAATGAAAAGATAGATGATCTGTGCTGTGTTTGGATGTTTATAGTAGCTCTGTGTTTTTCTGTCTGTATTATATTTGGAAGAAAGTTCTAAAGCAAATTCCAAAGCCAGATCCTGGATTTGTTGGCTCCATCGCGGCCCGATGCGAACGGGATCCGTCCCGGTCGGGTTGGGTTGTGACAAGCTTTGGTGGAATCAGAGCAATGGTTTTGGAATTTGGATTGTAAGACAGAGCTATAGGAAGTGAACTATGAGTCTGTCTGGGGTAGTTTTGGTTTGTCTGGATTTTTATTCTGTTGTTTTGTGCTTAGTTTTCTATGTGATCTTGGATCCGCCAGACCCTGATATGACAAATGGGCAGAGTGCTAGTCAGGCAGCTCCAGTGGGCAGTACTATCCCAGTAGTTGGTTCTGATACACTTTCTCAGTTTACTATATTGATTGCTCAGATGATGAGCGAGACTCATAGTAGAGCCTCTACTGTGCGATTTGAGGATATAGATAAACATCTGTAGATGTTTTTGAGATTGAAACCTCTGAGGTTTGAGGGCACTGTTGAGCCGAGAGCAGCTGAAGAATGGTTGAGGAGGTTAGAGAAGACTTTTGACAGTATGCAGTGTCCGTCGGACAAGAAAGTACCGTTGGTAGTTTTTCTTTTAGATGAAGAAGCAGAGCGCTGGTGGATAAGCCAGCAGGAGGCAAAATTCCAAGAGAAATTAAATTTGTTGATTACTTGGGAAGAATTTTCTGAGGAATTCCGATCGTGGTTTGTACCTCCTTCTGCACTACAGCAGATGCAGGAGACTTTTCTGAGACTTGTTCAGGGAAGTAGGACTATGATGCAGTACGAGGCCGAGTTTACTGCTTTAGCCAGATATGAATCGCAGTTGGTGAGTACTTCTGTTGAGAAGTGCTATCGATTTCTGAGGGGACTACGAGATAGTTTGAGGCAACCCCTAGTGCCATTTCACATTTCTGATTTCTCTGAGCTTGTGGAGAGAGCTCGTTTGATAGAGAATGATCTGATGGCAACTCAGCAGCGGTGGACTGCGAGTAGAAAAAGGTTCGGGGGTGATACTTCTAGTAGTGGTTCCTCTGGCAAGAGGAGATTTGTTTCTGGAGACTCCAGGAGGAGTGGACAGTCATGATTCTCTGGTACTGCCACTATCAGTACGACTAGTTCTGGATCTATCAGTGGGGCACCTATGTTCCAAAGTTGTGGACGATGACATTTTGGCCAGTGTTACCGAATGACTGGTCAGTGTTTCAGATGTAGTCAGCCAGGTCATCGGATTGCAGAGTGTCCACAGGCTGGATTTGATAGACGATCTGAGTTCCGATCTGAGACTAGACCTGTTGGTTTAGTAGGAAGGCTGAGGACTGTTCCTCCACGCACTGTGACTGAAGGATCCTCTGGTGGTAGAGGTGATGGTTCGAGTTCTGTGGCACGGAGACCACCTACTGGTAGTCAGCGGGAGTCTAGTGGTTCAGTAGCTCCAGCTCCAGTTCAGCCTCGAGTATACAGTTTGAGTCATCAAGAGGCTCGCGATGCTCTGGATGTGGTGACAGCAATTTGATCGCCTGGAAGTTTTGTTTTTGTGAGACTTATATTTCTAGTAAGAAGTAGAAATCGAGTTTGATTTTGTTGCCAATTTCTTCTTACGATATGATTTTGGGTATGGATTGGCTGAGTCTGTATGAGGCTCAGATTGATTATTTGAAGAAGCAAGTGAGTTTGCTTATGGATGGAGAAAGATGGGTATTCCAAGAATTACGAGGTGTTTTATCCTATTTGATTTCTATATTGGAAGTCAAAAGATTGTGGAAGAAGGGTTGCCCAGTATTTTTTGCTTCTGTACAGGATATGAACATGGATGTGGGTTCTCTTTCTGATATCCCGGTTGTATGAGAATTTTCTGATATATTTCCTGAAGAGTTGGTTGGCTTACCTCCGGATAGAGATGTTGAGTTCTCTATTGATATTTTTCTGGGTACAGCTCCGATATCGAAAGCTCCGTATATGATGGCACCGAAGGAACTTTCTGAGTTGAAAGTTTAGCTCCAAGAGTTGGTGGATAGAGGATTTGTTCGTCCTAGTGTTTCTCCTTGGGAAGCACCCGTACTATTTGTGAAGAAGAAGGACGAAACATTCCGTATGTGTGTTGATTACAGAGATTTGAATAAAGTCACGATCAAGAATAAATATACATTACTATGGATTGATGACTTATTTGATCAACTTTCTGGCTCTTCTATATTTTAGAAGATTGGTTTGAGATCTGGATATTATCAGGTAAATGTAAAGGAAGTGGATGTGTTGAAAACAGCTTTCAGTACTCGGTATGGGCACTACAAGTTTTTGGTTATGCCTTTTGGGGTAACCAATACACCTGCTATTTTCATGGATCTAATGAACAGAGTGTTCAAGGAGTATCTGGATCAGTTTGTGATCGTCTTCATCGATGATATTCTGGTATATTCTTCTTCTGAGGAAGATCATGCTAGACACTTGAGCATTATGTTAGAGACTTTGAGGCAGCATCAGTTGTATGCTAAGTTTTCCAAGTGTAAATTTTGGCTGAAGAGCATTTCTTTTCTGGGGCATATAGTGAGCGGTGAAGGTATTTCTATCGATCCCCAGAAGATTCAAGCTGTTGCTGATTGGCCAAGGCCTACTACGGTATTTAAGGTACGTAGTTTCTTAGGCATGGCTGGATATTATAGAAAATTTGTGAAGGGATTTTCTCAGATTTCTACGCCTCGGACGAGACTGACTCAGATGTCAGTAGCTTTTATGTGGACATTGGAGTGTGAGGCTAGTTTTCAGAAATTGAAGGATTGTTTGACTTCAGCTCCAGTGTTAGCACTTCCATCAGGTACGGAAGGATTTCAGGTGTTTAGTGATGATTCACTGAAAGGGTTGGGCTGTGTTCTGATGCAGCATGATAGGGTAATTGCTTATGCTTCAAGACAGTTGAAACCACATGAAAAGAATTACCCGACGCATGATTTGGAGTTGGCTGCAGTTGTGTTTGCTTTGAAGATTTGTATGGCGTCAGGTGTGAGATCTTTATGGATCACAAGAGCTTGAAGTACACATTCACTCAGAATGATCTAAATTTGAGGCAAAGAATGTGGCTTGAGTTGATCAAGGATTCTGACCTGACGATTCAGTATCAGCCTGGCAAGGATAATGTGGTAGTAGATGCTCTGAGTAGGAAGTCTTCTGGATTATCAGGTATTCAGCTCACTTCTGATGAGTATCTGATACGATACATGGAAAGATTACAGTTAGAGGTGATTTCCTCTACTGGTGTGGATTCTGTTGTTTTGACTCAGATGAACATTCAGTCTTCCCTGGAAGAAAGGATTCAAGAAGCTCAGAAGTCGGATTCTGATTACTTGAAGTTGATTACTCATATTGAATCTGGTAAGAAGCCTGAACTTCAAGTTTTTGATTCTGGTGTTATTTTCTGCAAGAACAGGTTGTGGATTCCTGTGTTTGGAGATCTGAGGAAAGAGATTCTGTACGAATCACATCATTCAGGCTATACGATTCATTCTGGAAGTGGCAAGATGTACGGAGACATGAAGAGTTTGTTCTAGTGGCCTGGAATGAAAAAGGATGTAGCATATTTTGTTTCAAAATGCGAAGCCTGTCAGTTGGTGAAGGCAGAGCATCAGCGACCTGGAGGTCTTTTGCAGTCGTTGCCTATCCCTGAGTGGAAATGAGAGGATGTAACGATGGATTTTTCCATGGGTTTTCCTCGATCAAGGCAAGGGCACGATGCCATTTGGGTGATTGTGGATCGATTGACGAAGTCTGCATATTTTCTTCCGATCAGGCAGACAGATCCGATAGATAAGTTGGCACAAATATATGTGAAAGAAATTGTCAGATTACATGGTGTGCCTAAAGTGATTGTATCTAATCGAGATGGACGATTTACTTCTAGACTTTGGAAAGGTATTCAGCAAGGATTGGGTATGAGATTGCATTTCAGTATGACTTTTCATCCGCAGACTAACGGACAGTTTGAGAGAACTATCCAAGTACTGGAAGATCTTCTGCGATTATGTATTTTGGACTTTGGAGGAAGCTGGGAAGATCATATTCCTTTGATCAAAATTGCTTATAATAATAGTTTTCAGTCCAGTATTGGTATGTCACCTTATGAGGCTTTGTATGATCGGAAGTGTAGAACTCCTTTGACTCTGACTGAGGTAGGAGATAGACAAGAAATGGGTGCTACATTTATGGATGAAACTGATATGAAAATCAACTTGATTAAAGAAAGATTGAAAGCTACACAAGATCGACAACAGAAGTATTACAATCAGAAGCACAGGTTTGTTGAATTTCAAGTTGGTGACTTTGTGTATGTCAAAGTCAGTCCGATGAAAGGAGTCAGCAGATTTGGAAAGGTGAGCAAGCTTAGTCCAAGGTATGTTGGACCGTTTGAAATTCTTGAAAGGATTGGTAAGTCTGCTTACAAACTGTTACTATCTGATCAGATGTTTTATGTGCACAATGTTTTTCACATATCTACTTTGAGAAAGTGGATATCTAATTCTGGAAAGAAATTGTCTGGTGATGAAGTGGATATTCAGGAGAATTTGAGTTCAGTGGAAGCACCGAACAGCACAAGAAGCAACATGGGAGAAGGAGTTAGACATGAGGCAAGCATATCCGTATCTTTTCTGACTGAGTTTTGGTTTGACAATGTCGAGGACGACATTTTTCTGAAGTTGGGGAGATTGTAAAGACCATTTTGCTCCCAGGTTTGTCCGGACGAAGTTCGATCGTCCGGGACGATCGGTACAGGTTGTGCAGGAAAATAGTGCTGGCTGTATGGTTCGTCTGGACAAAAATAGGATCGTCTAGACGAAATTCTTACCGAGAGCAGATCGTACGGGACGATAATTAATTTCGTCTGGACAAAAATTGTCCAGAGCCCAGTCGTACGTAATGATAATTAATTTTGTTTAGACGAAATTCATCCAAAGCATAGATCGTCCGAGACGAAGTTGCGATCATCCGGTACGATCAGTCTGGATATATAAAGAAATGAGATATTTTTGGAAGAGAGAGAACATCCAGGAGAGAGAAAAACAAAGAAAAAGAAGAGAAAGAGGATTTTTTGGCGACTCCGGTCTATTTTTGTCTGTTATGGCAGTTAGAGAAGTTGACCGACTTGAGGTAAGGCACATTCCGCCTTTCTCAATTTTTAGAAACAAGATTTTTGACGCATTTTCTGTTCCGAAATTTGTTTCCGTTAGCGAATAATTGATTTTATTTTGCACTGCTATAGGTTTTACCGCGTAACTTTTGATATGTCTTTGAGATGTTAATTATGCACATTTTGAGTATTTTCTGGAAGATTTTTATCGTATATTTTGGATTCTGCAGTGTTTTAATTGAACTGCAAATTATTAAGATGTTGAAAAATATTTTTTCAGTACAATGAAAGTCTTATAATGTTATTGTGAATGTTCTGTGGTAATTTGGTAAATTTCTGGATCTGTGAATTTTGTGTAAATTCCATGTACTGCCGTTATGCCGCTGAATTTTCGTACGATTTCTGAGATTCTGAAATAGAAGCTTTTGAATATTTGATGTGTTTGTGCTATCAGAAGGGAGTTATAAGGGGCCGGAATTCTACTTGATTCCGTTGTCTGGGTCAGGGAATTCTGAAATCTGAAATGAGCTCTGAAATCTGAAAATGTTCCGGAACCTCTGATATTTGTTATGTTCTGGTGCTATAAGCACAACGGGAGACATAAGGGGCCAGAATCCATTGAGATTCTATCTGTGTCAGGGAAGGGAGACATAAGGGGCCAGAATCCGTCAAGATTCTGTTTGTGTTAGGGACATCTGAAATCTGATATCTGAATCTGTTCTGTGAATTATTTGATTTCTTATTTCTATACGATTCTGATTATTCTGTACGATTCTGTCTACTCTGAAAGCTTTATGATCTCTGTTCTGAATTCTGATTCGACATGACTTAAGTTTTCTGTATCCGTAAGCTAATTTCTGATTGAGCTATTATCTATTTTGTCTATTATATGATTTCTGTATGATTGTTCGAATTCTGTACGGATACTTTTCTGATATGATTTCTGATGTGAGTTTCTGATGATTTGGATTGGTGATTGATGTATTGCTGAGCTGTTAGCTCATCCTTATTTTCTGCGTGGTTTTTAGGTTCTGGGAAAGGGAAGGAGGTCTTGGACTAGACGTTCTGAGTCTGATCTGTGATTAGGTACTTGATACTTTTGATTTTTGTACAGTCATGACTTTTCTGTTCTGTTATGTTCTTTCTGTCTGAAGCCATGCACTGTATCTGTATATGATTATTTTGATGAATGAAAAGATAGATGATTTGTGTTGTGTTTGGATGTTTATAGTAGCTCTGTATTTTTCTGTCTGTATTATATTTGGAAGAATGTTCTGAAGCAAATTCCAAAGCCAGATCCTGGATTTGTTGGCTCCGTCGCGACCCGATGCGAACGGGATCCATCCCGGTCATGTTGGGTCGTGACAACACCTACCTCCACCACCAAGTGATCAGGATCCTTCCCTTTGAAGTGTTTTGAGTTGTACTTTTCTTTCTTTAGTATTTGCTCCTCTTTTTGGTGTTGTCAAAAGGGGGATAAGTTTGTTGTAGTTTTCTTTATATCGTAGTTTGTTTGTGTTAAATATAATGCATTTCATTTCGTGTTGCATTTTCTCTTTAGTGTTTTTCTTGTTCTTATGTCAAAATAAAAAAAAATGAAAAAATAAAATGCTCTTCGAACTTGCTAACAACAAAAATTATTTGACATTATCAAAAAGGGGGAGATTGTTGCGACCCATGACCCCGAGGTAGAGATTTTGATGATGCCAAATAATGTTGCCTAAACTATTTTTCATTGAATATCATTTAATGTTTGCTATTGTTCGTGAGTACTAACATTTCAGGAAGATCACAAGCCATTCAGGACAACGGGAAGACTCAAGACTAGTTGGATTAGGAGTCTGAGTCAGAAAATATATTTTATTATTTATCTTATTTTTTATTTTCTTGAGTCTGCCCACAAACTGCAGGTAATCATGCACACACACAGGGGGAGAGGGTTTTTAAAAGTAAGAAATATAGTATTTCATTCTCTGGTAATCGTACTGTACGAATTTATTTCGTACTGTACGATATACTATTATAACACATGTTCTGTGAACACATCATACTATACGAATACTATCGTACGGTACGATCTGTTTCAAATCCAAAACCCTAGCCGTTATGATAAGTTAAGTATGATATTTTTCGCCGTTCGTACTATATGACTATGTTCGTACGGTACGATCTATTTTAAATACATACTTAATTTAACCTGTGATTAGTGCAAGAAATTAAGGCTTAATTACAAATTGAAAATTGTACTGTACGAATCTGTTCGTACAATACGATGAATAGAGACGAAGAGACGAATTCTGATCGTCCCGGCGATTGTCCTGGACAATCCTGTGTTTTTTGTCTCATCGTACTGTACGATCACTATTGTACCATACGATGAACAGAGACGAATTCTGATCGTCCCGAAATTTGTCCTGGATGATGCCTTGATTTTCACTATTCGTACGGTACGTTGTAGATCGTATCATATGATGAACAGAGATGACATTTGATCATCCCGGCTATCATCCAGTACGAGTAATGTGTTATGAATCGTACCGTACGATTAGTTTTTGAACTATTCGTACAACTTCGTACCGAACGAAGCTAGTTTGTATATATCATACTGTAGGACCAAGAATCGTACTGTACGACCAAGAATCATACTGTACGATTTTAACTGCTACTTTTGAAATCTCAGGGATTTTGGAGCCCATTTCTATGTGTAAAACTTGTCATATTTTGAGAGAGAGAGAGAGAGAGAGAGAGAGAGACAGAAGAGAAAAACATGAGTAAAGAGAAAATCCTAGAGAGAGCTTTTGAGAAGTTTGAGGGGTTGAGAGAGGAAGGAGAAGGTGAGCTTGGTGAGGGAGAAGAGGTGTGAGGAAGATCAAACGATTGCTCCAATCTTGCTGCAACTTGCTCCTCCTGTGGCCCGAGAAGAACTTGTGGGAGGCTTTCTAAAGGGGAGACTCATCTACGTCCGTTGACCTCGAAGGTACTCTGCCTTCTCCAGGAGGAATAAAAACGAGAAGGTTCTCTGCCGTCACCAGGAGGGTGAAAACAGTGCTTGGCACTCCACCACGCCGGGTTGGTGAAAGGGAGTATTGTAAGGGCTTCTCCGCCTTGCCGAGGGGGGCAAAAGGAGAGCTATTTGTTGGTAGTGAAATTCTCGGAGCGGAGGACTCCGGGGAGTGGACGTAGGTCATGGTTTCACTGAACCACTATAAAACTCATGGTGTGCTTTTTCCTTATTATTTTTATTCTTGCGCACATTTTTATTTCATAATATTTGCTTGAAAAAAATTGTGAAAGAAAAAGATTTTATTGTTGCCCGTTTCCTTAGAAGTTGATTTAAATTTTCATGTTAAAAATTTAAAAACATCAAAAAAATTAGAACTCCTGCTTAAGTTTTAATTATTGTAATAATATTTTCACAATTCACCCCCCCCCCCCCTCTTGTCCATCTAGTAATTTCATATTTTGTAACACAATCTATCATTCATGGAAGGCAAGGAATATATGTGTTCATGAGGGAAAAAATTACAGTTCGGTGATGTCTGGTTCTAATGCAGTTTACAGTACGGCAGTCTTAAAAAATTCCAGCTGCTCAAATTCAGGTATCGAGGGTGAGAATCAACCACCTAGGTTGTTAAACTCTTGGCATTCTCCTCCACCTGATTGAATTAAAGTAACCATAGATGCTGCCCTACACAATTCCTACAAGGCTTGAATCAGAGGAGTTTTTAGAGATCACTATGGGAGGTTCTTATTGGCTTTCGGAAAGGCTCTTATTAACTGGGATGAAGTAGCTGTAGAACTTCAATCCATCCTTGCTATTAAGCTGGTGATTAAAGAATGGATGCTAGACTACAAAGGACTTATCATTAAAGAGGACAACATGAATGTGATCAAATTTATCAAAGGGGTGGTGGAGAAAGGTGGTAATGATTCGATCGATCTCTCTTTTATTAAAGATTTTCATTTTGTTGTTTTTAATTGTGTAGATAGGGGGAGCAATAAGTTATCTGATCTTTGTGCTAACTATGCTTGTTTTAGCTCTTTTTTATGGAATGATGTTACTTTAAGCGATATCCCTCCTTCTTTCATTACTTTGTTAGAGAAGGAGTCGGATGCTTGTAGAGAGTAAGGCTATTTTTTCTTTCTATTATTAAAGCTTTTCAGCTTTTTTTGTTAAAAAAAACTTAAAGCATGCAATGAATTGACTATCTATGTAAAATGAGTATACATGTTAGTGATTGATTCATTCAGTTTCATGAGAAAAAGTTTTTAGTCATGTAATAAAATGTTCAATCTGGATTGTTTCACTTCATTAGTTCCTTTATATATTAGGCAAGATCTATCTCAAATTTTTTTCTAGTTTTATAGGTTAAACCATGCATATAGTCCTCAAATTTAAAGGCATAGAAAACATTGTTTAAGCATTTAGCATTTAACTAAGCTAGTTCTTTTTCCTCTACTATCCAATTAATAAATAGTGTTTCAGTCCTAATACCATTAATAAGTCTAGTGGGTCTAGTGTTACCTTCATGTACAAAAATTCACATTTGATAGTCAAGTGATTAAAGAAAAATAGACATATGTTTTTCAAAAGTTAAAAGAAATGTTATCAAATACAGGTGGTTTAGTAATCGAATATCATTCAGGAGTTACGATTTCCAAAAATAGCTATGATCATTTTCAAAAAGTTGTCTAAACCTTAATTTTTAAAAATAAACTCTTATACTACTTGAAAGTTCAAATAAATTGTTAGACCTAGTATAATTATCCCAAGACTAACAAAGAGATTGAGGGGGGGGGGGGGGGGAGTTAGAAAATTAATTTAAGATTTTTTAGCATAATAACTTAATTTTCACAAAAATATTTTTCAACCACAACAAACTTAAATGCAAAAAAATATAATAAAAAAGTGAAGATAGAAAATATTAAATTTTATAATGGTACGGTCCAATTAGACTTATGTCCACTCCCTGGAGACTCCTCCTTCAGGTATTGCACTATATCAAAGTTACTCTCATTTTACTTCCACAGCAAGGCGTGTTGAGTCCAGTAATTAGGTTATTAAGCCTAAGTAAATGTACCAAGGCTACCAAGAGGGGGGTGAACTGGTAGTTTAAAAAATTTTAAACCCTCTTTGAAGATTAAGTTGAACCGAAATAAAAATTTCTTTTAAAGTTTGTAGAAAAATATTTTTCAACCACAGAGTTGTTAAAACTGAAATTTAAAGTGCGGAAACGTAAAAACAATAAAGTAAATGACACCAGATTTATAGTGGTTCGGTCTATAACCAGACCTACATCCACTCCTCAGAGGCACCCTCTGAGTATTGCACTAAAACCAATAGTGACTCTCCTTTAGCACCCACAGCAAGGCGGAGAAGTCTTTACAACACACTCTTTTCACCACTACCCGGTGCGGCAGAGAATCGTCGTCCTTTTACACAATCCACAGTGCTGGCAGAGAACCATAGTCCTTTTACACAATCCACAGTGTTGGCAGAGAACCGTCGTCCTTTTACACTCTCCTAATGTGGGCAGAGAACCCTACGGCTGTTCACACTCTCCAAATATAGGCAGAGAACCCTTCGGCTGTTCATACTCTCCAAGTGTCGGCAGAGAACCGGATCTCCTTAACTGATCTTCTCACAAGAATCTAGAATGAAGAAGGAAAAGAGTGAAGTAATCCAAATTCACAAGCAGAGACACTTACCTTTGAAATCCAAGTGAAGCCTTCTCGCTCCAGTGGTAGGAATCCTCCTTTGAATGCTCTCTTCCACTCTCTCCTTGGCTATTCTCTCAAGAGGCACGAAGATCAAATGACAAAAAGATTGGGTGGCAGTCTAATTTGGACTTTTTATATAAAAGACAAGAAAAACTGCCCAAAAACTGTAAGTTTTCAATTCTGTACGCAGTGGATCGTCCTGTACGATCATGGATCGTCCTGGACGATTTTACTTAAACGATCTAAAACGACCCTATTTGAATATGTGTACGAAATGTCTTCATACAGATGATCGTCCTGTACGAACTAGGTTCGTCCAGTACGAACGGTTATTACTAGGTCGGTTCTAGAAACTGCTAAAAACTGTTCTAAGTCGGTTAATCGTTTGGACGAGAATATGTTCGTCTGGATGAAAATTTTCCAGAGACCCGATCGTCCTGGATGATTTTTTACTTCGTCTGGGCGAAAATATTTCAGAGGACCAATCGCCACGGACGATAATTTATTTTCGTCTAGACAAAAATTTTCCAAAGACCCGATCATCCTGGACGATATTTAATTTCGTCTGGACGAAAATTTTCCAGAGGACCAGTCGCCACGGACGATAATAAAATTTGTCTGGACGAAAATTTTATAGTGAATCAATCATCCTGGACGATAATTAATTTCGTCCTGGATGAATAGGACTTAGAAAAAATTTTTCGAGCAAGTTCCTATTCGTTCCATGTGCCCTATAGGAGATAACTGTCTGATCGTCCCGTACGATAGGATATCATCCAGTACGATCAGTATAAAATTTTATGATCTCCTTATGTGTGTGTGTATGTTTTTTTATTCACTCAATTACAATCACTTCCTTTCAAAAAAATTAATTCAAAGAAAAAATGCAAACTTCAAATTAACAAAGTATCTCATGTTGAATTTGATTTGAAGTTATCGTAGTATGGAGTCTGATTTTCCTGAAATGTTAGTACACACAAGAGCAAATATAAATCTTCTAAAATTGTTAGGAGATAACTACACATTTGAACAATAATGTTTGAAATCATCAAAACTATTCAAGTTGCAAAAAATGTAAAGGCATTCAAATAGCAACTATTCTAACAATCTCCCCCTTTTTTATGATGGAAAAACAATTATTATTTGTATGGTTTTAAGTTAAACAAATCTCCTATCTCCTAAACTCCCCCTGAATTGATGAGTACATTAAAATAAGGAGGCATAAAAAACAATATTTTTGTTTTTCAAAAATTTTAACACAAACAACCACAAAGTCAAATACTTGCAAACAGAATAATCAACAATAGAAAATACAATAATTTCTCCCCCTTTTTGACAGCAACAAAAAGTGAAGAAGAAATACACGAGAAATGTAAGTAATTATATGAAATTCATTTTAAAATTTAATCTAAATGATAATTGACATAAGGTATGCAATTTTAAACTAAAAATATTAGGTCAATCATAGAAATTCATAAAATTTAAGAAGTGATATAACATTGTAAGTAAGAAGAAATTTTTAAAGACATTATTCAATTTAGACATTCAAGTATGGAAAATCATTACAAGAGAGATGTAAAAAAAAATTTATATTTCAAAGTTCAATGGAATATAAATGAATATAAGATCAATTTGAATTAAGAGATTGAAAGAATTTGGAAAGAAGAGAATTACCACATGTGGCGCTTTGCGCATATTTTTCAAAATTTTTGGGGCACATTTTTGTGCAATTTTTCTTTGTTGGGCTTATTTTGTGCCTCTTTTTCACTTTGCAAATCTTTGTGAATTCCTTTTGATTTTTGTACTTTTTGTATAATTTTCAAGAGTAATTGAAACCAATTCTTTCCAAAATCAATAATCTAAAATTTCAGATATTTCTAAGTGCATAAATATCATTTGATCATAGAAATACAAAATAAGAAAACATCTAAATTGCAATAGTAATATTAACTTTTATGTAGTCTAAATGAATAGACATGAATTTAAAAGTTCTAATTACAACAAGTTATAAACAACTTTTAAATTTAGAAAGACTAGATTTTATAATATAGATAATCTCAAATTACAATCTAATTTAAGCACTATGAAGATTAAATAATACTAATGAAATTCATAAACATTAACCACATTCCAAAAACAAATCAAATTTGAAAAATAGTACAACATCCATTGATATTAATGAACGGATTACATAATATCTAAAAAACAATAAGAAAATATATTGAACTTAAAAGAAAAAATAAACATAAACACAAACACTTAACATTGAAACTGACACAATAAAAACATAAAATACGAATACAACAAACACACAGAAATTCATCTCTACTGTTCTGGAGGAGGAGGAGGAATGCCGCCAAAAAAGTTGAAGTAGGAGGCCATCAACATTACATTGGTATTAATTTCATGTACTTCATTTCTAATATTACCAATGTCTTGTTGCTGCTGCATAAGTTGAGCATCAAATTGATCAAACCTTTGATCAATGTGAGTCTCTAATCTATCAAATCTTTCAATCAGATTCTGATAATCTGATTGAGGAGCAGAAGTTTGTACTCCCTCTTCTTCCTCTTCTGAAGCACTGTCATGTGCTTTTCCTTTTTCCTCCTTGAAAAGCAATCTGAAGGAAGCATCATTATAGTATACTGGCTCTTCGTATTCTTCATTAGAATGCACTAAGTTGTATTTCTTTTCCAAAATGTAAGTGATTAAGTGTCCTAATGAGATGTTCTTCTTCCTCTTCTGATCTGCATGTCCTATTTCTAAAAGCCCATAGATATGATCTATGATAAGTTGGGCTTCGTCAATAGGATGACCTTCTATAATTAAAAAGGTTAGAGTAGAAAGGAGAGGGGTAATATTAATCCTATCACCAGCTTTAGGAATGATTGAAGATCGAAGGATATGCTGGATGATTCGGGCATCCCTGGTCATTCCAGAAACTCTAGCAACATGATAGGCTAGGCCAATTTCTCTAATCACCCTATTGACTTCATACCATTCGAATTTCTTTTCACTCATTAGGGTGTTGGCTCTATATTTCTCAATTCTTAATTTCAAAAAGGCACCAAGGTCGTGCTTTGTGATTTCAACTTTTTGCTTAAAGACATAAGAACTAATGGAGGAGTGGTCGGAATTAAAACTCATGTTCGCTAGGAAATAGTGGTAGGTTTGCTTGTTGTAGAAGTGGACGAGAGAAAGAATGAAATGAAATTGGGTTAAGGCAAAGAGGTGCATTACCCAAAATTTTAACTCAGTTTGGATTAAGATGCGAGAGGGAGTTATTTTGGTGGAGGCAAAACAAGGAAAGGATTCCTCATTCGCCTTAGAAAGAAAGTTGTCTGAGGCATTCCTATTGGGTTTCTTCACCAACACCTTTTGTCTCTTGCTTGAGGAGGCCATTGTCGATTTGAAGTAAAAAGGGATTGAAAGTGAAGTTTGGAAGTGTAATTGCTAAGTTAGAAAGCCTTCATATTTAAAGAAAAATGATACGTTCGTCCTGGAAGAAAATATTCGTCCTGGACGAAAATCATCGTTCGTCTGGACGAAATTATTTCGTACAGACAATCCAATTCGTCCAAAATGTAACGGCTTTTCGTAATCAACACAACTTACAATGCGTCCCTTCGTACAGGCTTTTTGACTTGACCGATCGTACAGACAAAATTTTTTCGTACAGATGATCAAAAAGTAACTCGTTTTAATGTCTCTTGAAAATAGTCCCCTACAATGAACCGACACCTGTTCGTCTGGACGAACGAAAAATTCGTACAGACGAAGTCCATATTAAAAACTGTCTTATCCACTCAACCGCTCCATTTAATCGTATCGACGTTTGAGAAAAAATATTTTCGTCCTGGACAATCGTCCGATCGTACAGACGATCGAGTTAAAAACTGCTCTCAAAACGGTTAAAATTCGTGCAAACTGTTCTTTCACATATCGTCCCGTACGAAACTAGATTCGTCCCGGACGATTTAATCCAAATTTTTAATTTTTGATTTTTAAATTAAGAAAATCAAACTAAACATTCAAAAAACACAGAAAACATAAAATAAAAACATAGACCCAAAAACAATTCATTCAAAACACACAAAATTTCACAAAATCAAAAACAAAACAAAACAAATATCAATGTTGTAAAGACATTTTGTTTAGGCATTCAAATCAATAACACCAAGCCTTGTTCTTAAAGTACTGAAGGTATCAAAGGCTAAAGGTTTTGTAAAAATGTCTGCAAGTTGATTTTCAGTTGAAACATGTATGAGTTCAATTTCTCCTTTGGATACATGATCCCTTATGAAATGATGCCTTATATCAATGTGTTTGGTTCTAGAATGTTGAATAGGATTTTTGGAAATGCAAATAGCACTAGTATTGTCACAATAAATTGAAATTGTGCCTATAGTTAATCCTAAATCAATCAACTGTTGTTTTAACCAAAGTACTTGTGCCACACAACTTCCTAATGCAATATATTCTGCTTCTGCAGTAGATAGTGCACTGAATTTTGTTTTCTACTAGACCATGAAACTAATGAATTTCCAATGAATTGACATGTTCCAGAAGTGCTTTTCCTATCCACTCTACAGCCTGCAATGTCAGATATGGGTAACCAATAATTTCAAATGAAGAGCTAAACTTAGGATACCAAATTCCTAAGTTTTGAGTTCCTAGTAGATATCTTAAAATCCTTTTCACTGCTGTCAAATGTGATTCTTTTGGATCTGATTGAAATCTAGCACATAAGCAAACACTGAACATAATATCTGGTCGGCTAGCAGTCAAGTAAAGTAAAGATCCAATTATCCCTCTAAATTTCTTTTAATCAACAGATTTTCTCTTAAGGTCCTTATCCAACTGAACTGAGGAACTCATTGGTGTACTAACAGGTTTAGCATTGTCCATTTCATATTTTTTGAGGATGTCCTTAATATATTTAGTTTGACTAAGAAAAGTATCTTCCTCAAGTTGCTTAATGCTAAATCCTAGAAAGTAATTTAAATCTTCCATTAGACTCATTTCAAATTCACTACTCATTGTTTTAGAAAAATCATCACAAAGATATTTATTTGAAGATCCAAAGATGATGTCATCCACATAAATTTGAACAATAAGTATATCCTTTCCAATTTTCCTTAAAAAGAGAGTTGTATCCACACTTTTTTTTTCAAAAGATCTTTCAAGTAGGAAGGTGCTTAACCTCTCATACCAAGCCCTAGGTGCCTGTTTCAATCCATATAATGCCTTTTTTAATTTGAAAACATGATTTGGAAATTTAGAATTTTCAAAACCTGGAGGTTGTTCTACAAAAATATCTACCTCAATTACCCCATTTAAAAAGGCACTTTTGACATCTATTTGAAACAATTTAAAATCTTTAAAACAAGCAAAGGCTAGTAAAACCCTAATTGCTTCAAGTCTAGCTATAGGGGCAAAAGTTTCCTCAAAATCAATTCCTTCAATTTGATTATACCCCTTAGCTACTAATTTAGTCTTATTTCTAATAACTACTCCTGAGTCATTCATTTTATTTTTGAACACCCACTTGGTTCCAACAACACTTTGATCTTTTGGCCTTGTAGTTAATTCCCAAACTTTATTTCTTACAAATTGATTTAACTCTTCTTGCATGGCCAATATCCAAAATTCATCAGAAAGTGCTTGATCAATGTTAGTGGGTTCAATAGTTGAAATAAAGGCTGAATGATTGACTTCCTTATTTAATCCACGCCTAGTTCTAACACCCTCACTTGGTTCACCTATAATCAATTTCTTTGGGTGGTTTTTAGAAAATCTCAAATCTCTAGGCAAAGGGTTTTCTCTTTCCAAATTTTCTTCCACATTTTCTTCCAAATTTAATCTATCAATCTTTTGGGAGTTTTCTTCAATTTCTTCTTCAACAACATTTGGCTCTTCCATGTTTCCACTTTCATCAAATACAACATGTGTGATTTCTTCAATGACTAAAGTTCTTTTGTTGAATAATCTATAAGATTTTCCAACACTTGAATATCCAACAAAAGTTCCTTCATCTGATTTTGGATCAAATTTTCCTAAGACATATTTTCCATTATTATGTATGAACACCTTGCAACCAAATACATGCAAATGAGACAAATTTGGTGTTCTACCTTTTAGCAACTCATAGGGTGTTTTATTCAAATTTTATCTCACATTCACCCTATTCAGAACATAGCATGCAGTGCTAACCGCCTCAGCCCAAAAATATCTAAGAAGCGAGTATTTTGCTAACATTGCTCAGGCGGCTTCTATTAATGTTCTGTTCTTCCTTTCAACTACCCCATTTTATTGAGGAGTTCTAGGTGCAGAAAAGTTGTGATCAATCCCCTTTTCTTTACAGAAATTTTCAAATCTTTCATTTTCAAATTCTCCTCCATGATCACTTTGTATAGAAATTATTTCACATCCTAGTTTTCTTTGTATCCAAGTTGAAAAATTTCTGAATTCCTCAAATGATTCACTCTTATGAAAAAGAAATTTAACCCAGGTGAATCTTGTAAAGTCATCTACTATAACAAATTCATATATCTTCCCTCCTAGACTTACAATGCCTACAGGTCCAAAAAGATCCATGTGTAGAATTTCTAAAGGTTTACTGGTCCTAAGATCTTTATTTGACTTAAAAGAGGACTTCACTTGTTTTTCTAATTAGCATGCATCACAAAGATGGTCCTTGGTAAAGTCTAGTTTAGGTATATCTCTCACCAAATTCTTTTGGGTAATTCTTCTAAGATTTTTCATACTAGAATGACAAAGTCTCCTATGCCAAAGCCATGATTCATCAGAAATAGTTTTCAAACAAAAAGTAGTAGGAGATTGAATACAATTTAAATCTAGCATGTAGACATTGTTTACCCTTTTTCCATTTAAAATAATTTTCTCATTTAGGCTTATTATGCAGCTAGTAGGTAAAAATTTTACATTATAGCCCTTATCACATAGCTGAATTATGCTAAGCAAATTATGTTTTAAGCCTTCAACTAATAACACATTGTCTATGAATTTTTTTTCAAATTTCCAATCATACCTGATCCAACCACTTTCTTTGTGGTATTATCTCCAAGTGTAACCTTGCCTCCACTCCTGGCTTCCAGTGTTATGAATTGAGCAGTATCTCCAGTCATGTGCTTTGAACATCCGCTGTCCAGGTACCATATACTCTCACGAGGTCTTGTGTGAGAATACTCATGCAAAATTCTCAAATGTTAGACCTGGGAACCCAAACAAGTTTGGGTTCACCTTTATGAAATTTATAATCAGATGCATGTATGATATGTCTAGGTTTATGCATTTTAGTTCTCCACACCAAATTAGTTTTCATCTTTAAAGTGCAGGTGTGAGATATATGTCCCAAAAATCCACAATTATTACATTTAACATTAGAAAAAATATTCCTATGTTTTTTTTCATATGATTGTCTTCTAAGGGATTTCATGAATTTAGGATAATATTTAGAATTTGTAAAATCTTCAAGTTTAGGGGGGTTCCTATTATCCTCGAGAGCTCTTATTGTGAGTTTGTAAAATGAATTCATATCTTCCAAGATTCGATTGGTATAATTGATTCTATATGTCTTGCTCTCAGATTCATCCTTAAAACTCTTAAATTCTTTTTCAAGTTCAGCATAGGATGATTTTAAATTCTCAAAATTTTTATTCAAGTCATCATATTCATCAAGTAGTTTCATGTGGTTGTTATCAATTAAAGCATGATCTTTCCTAAGGATTTCATGTTCCTTATTAAGCTCTTCTAATTCTAAAACTAAACTAGCATGCATCTTTTTCATTTTTCTATATGCATCATGCATGTGTTCAGAAACTTCAAATAATTTATCATAGGTTAAATCACATACCTCTTCTTGATCTGATTGTTCAACATTATCTGCCATCAAGCAAAGGTTGGTGACTTCTTCTTCTTTTTCAGTCTCAGATGAGTCTGAAGCTGAGTCCGCCCAAAAAGCCCTTTGAAACTTCTTATTGCCCTTCTTTACCATTGGTTTCTCCTCTACCTTCTCCTTGCTAGGAGTGGCTTTGAGTTTTGGACAATCAGTCTTTATATGATCTGGTTTCCTGCATTCATAACAAATCACTTCATTAGAAACCTTGCCATTTCTGTTATACTTACCTCTATTCCATTGCTGACGTCTCTTCTGCTTCCTCTTTAAAAAGCTTCTGAATTATCTAGTCATCAATGCAATATCGTCTTCATCCTCAGGTTGTGGGTGTTCACTTTCTGACTCTTCCACATTTAGTGTAATATTCTTGTCCTTTCTAGGTTCACCTGCATCAATCTTTCTTTGACTTACTCCTTACTCATAAGCAATGAGTGAACCAAGAAGATTGTCAATGGAATAAATGTTCAGATCTTTAGACTCTGTAATTATAGTAATTTTAGCATCGTATGCAGTAGGTAAACAACGAAGAATCTTATTGACCATTTCAGCATTAGTTAATTCCCTACCAAATGCATGCAAAGAGGTGACAATTTGAGTGAATCTTGTGTACATGTCTGAAATAGATTCATTAGGTTTCATGCAAAATAATTCATAGTCATGTAACAAGATATTGAGTCTTGATTTCTTAACCTCATTTGTCCCTTCATAAGTTATACAAAGTCTATCCCATATGTCCTTTCCGCTTTTACAAGTGGAAACTCGCATGTAGTCTTCAGATTTTAAAGCACAAAAGAAACTATTTAAACATTTCGCATTTAATTGTGCTAAGTCATGTTCTTCAATAGTTCAATCTGCATAGGGTGTTTCTACCTTAACTCCATCAACTAATCTAGTTGGTTTTGAGTAACCTTCATGGACTAGCATCCACATGCGATAATCAAGTTACTGTAAGAAAGTAGACATGCGTGTTTTCCAAAAATCAAAAGGAATATTGTCAAACAGTGGAGGTCTAGTGATAGAGTAACCCTCAGGTGTGTTTCAGTTTCCAAATGTAGCCATCTACGTTAATCAAAAAGTAGTTCAAACTTATGATTTTGAAACTAAGCTCTGATACCACTTGTTGAGTCCAATAATTAGGTTGTTAAGCCTAAGTAAATGTCCCAAGGCTACCAAGAGGGGGGTGAATTGGTAGTTTAAAATTTTTAAACCCTCTTTGAAGATTAAGTTGAACCGAAATAAAAATTTCTTTTAAAGTTTGTAGAAAAATATTTTTCAACCGCAGAGTTGTTAAAACTGAAATTTAAAGTGCGGAAACGTAAAAACAATAAAGTAAATGACACCAGATTCATAGTGGTTCGGTCTATAACCAGACCTACATCCACTCTTCAGAGGCACCCTCTGAGTATTGCACTAAAACCAATAGTGACTCTCCTTTAGCACCCACAGCAAGGCGGAGAAGCCTTTACAATACACTCTTTTCACCACCCGGTGCGGCAGAGAACCGTCATCCTTTTACACAATCCACAGTGCTGGCAGAGAACCGTAGTCCTTTTATACAATCCACAGTGTTGGCAGAGAACCGTCATCCTTTTACACTATCCTAGTGTGAGCAGAGAACCCTACGGCTGTTCACACTCTCCAAGTGTAGGCAGAGAACCCTTCGGCTGTTCACACTCTCCAAGTGTCGGCAGAGAACCAGATCTCCTTGACTGATCTTCTCACAAGAATCTAGAAGGAAGAAGGAAAAGAGTGAAGTAATCCAAATTCATAAGTAGAGACTCTTACCTTTGAAATCCAAGTGAAGCCTTCTCGCTCCAGTGGTAGGAATCCTCATTTGAATGCTCTCTTCCACTCTCTCCTTGGCTATTCTCTCAAGAGGCATGAAGATTAAGTGACAAAAAGATTGGGTGGCAATCTAATTTAGACTTTTTATATAAAAGACAAGAAAAACCACCCAAAAACTACAAGTTTTCAATTCTGTACGCAGTGGATCGTCCTGTACGATCATAGATCGTCCTGGACGATTTTACTTAAACGATCTGAAACGATCCTATTTGAATATGTGTATGAAATGTCTTCGTACAGATGATCGTCCTGTACGAACTAGGTTCGTCCAGTACGAACGGTTATTACTAGGTCGGTTCTAGAAACTGCTAAAAACTGTTCTAAGTCGGTTAATCGTTTGGACGAGAATATGTTCGTCTGGACGAAAATTTTCCAGAGACCCGATCGTCCTGGATGATTTTTTACTTCGTCTGGACGAAAATATTTCAGAGGACCAATCGCCATGGACAATAATTTATTTTCGTCTGGACGAAAATTTTCCAGAGACCCGATCGTCCTGGACGATATTTAATTTTGGAAGGACGAAAATTTTCCAGAGGACCAGTCACCACGGACGATAATAAAATTCGTCTGGACGAAAATTTTACAGTGAACCAATCGTCCTGGACGATAATTAATTTCGTCCTGGACGAATAGGACTTAGAAAAAATTTTTCGAGCAAGTTCCTATTCGTTCCATGTGCCCTATAGGAGATAACTGTCTGATCGTCCCGTACGATAGGATATCGTCCAGTACGATCAGTATAAAATTTTATGATCTCCTTATGTGTGTGTGTATGTTTTTTTATTCACTCAATTACAATCACTCCCTTTCAAAATTAATTCAAAGAAAAAATGCAAACTTCAAATTAACAAAGTATCTCATGTTGAATTTGATTTGAAGTTATCGTAGTCTGGAGTCTGATTTTCCTGAAATGTTAGTACACATAAGAGCAAATACAAATCTTCTAAAATTATTAGGAGATAACTACACATTTGAACAATAATGTTTGAAATCATCAAAACTATTCAAGTTGCAAAAAATGTAAAGGCATTCAAATAGCAACTATTCTAACAAGGCGGATAAGAACTTACAATAATCTCTCTTCCACCAACCCCTGTGCGACAGAGTACTGAAATCCTTTCTCACCCTCTTGGTCATGGTAGAGTACCAACATCCTTTTTTACTCTCCTGGTGATGGTAGAGTACTAATGTCCTTTCTCATCCTCTTAGTGAAGGCAAAATATAAATGTCCTTTCTCACCCTCTTGATGATGGTAGAGTACCAATGTCCTTTTTCACCCTCCTAGTGATGCTAGAGTACTAATGTCATTTCTCACCCTCCTAATAATGGCAGAGTACCTGATCTACACCAAAGATCTTCTCTCAAGAGTCTTTAAAGAAGTAGGGCAGAGATTTAAAAAATTTCCAAAGAGATCCTCACCTTTGGGCAACCATGTAAATTATTCACAACTTCCACTTGTAAGATCTCTCTAAATTCACACCCAAACACTCCCCTAAAGCACACTCTTTCTCACTATCAAGAGAAAATACACAGTAATATCTCCAGTTGAATAGTGGAGTCAGTTTTTAAGACTTTTTTATATGAAGGACAAGAAAAATAGTTTAGAAAACAACAAATTTCAAGATGAACGAACTTGGATCATACAGTATTATTGTACTTTGTACATATAAACAATTCAAAAAAATTAATTACAAAATATACTAACTGATTTTATACTCTGTCAATCGTATGTATGAACTGACATTATATTGTTTGAATAGTTCAAAACTGAACTAGTTCGGACGACTTTGTACGAACCCATTTCGTACACTGTGAATCATTTGTACAAACCATATATGATAAAATATGAATAGTTTAAATAAATCATGCTTCATATGATACTAACATAGACGAACCCATTTCAGACTTTAGAGATTGTCTATACGAATCCAACTTCGTACAATACGAAAAATTCAAAAAAATTATATGTTCATTTGGGATGAACGGGTACACACCCATTTTGTACTCTATACATCATATATACGAATCTAATTTCGTACAGTACGAACAGTTCAAAAGTAAATTTTTTAATGCCTGATTTGATTAACTTCGTTCTGGAAGAACTACCTTGATAAATAGTCTAGTACGATCTAAAAATCATATAGTACAATTAGTTTTAAAAATAAATTTTAACTCACTTCCCTAGTGTGTGTGTATGGTTACCCAAATTATACTCACATGGTCATTGAGTCAAGAAAAATAGAAAAAGTACAGACTTCATTACAAGAAACCCTAATCTAATCTGTCTTAAAGTATTTGGTAGTCTGGAGTACAATTTCTCTAAAATGTTAGTATACACAAATAACACAAAAAAATATATATCCAATATATGTTAAGAGAAATAATAATCACAACAATAATATTTTGGTATCATAAAAAACTCATATGATATAAAAATATAATTTTGAAAACTAAGTTGCAACTCCCAATGTATGGAATAGATTCGAAGTTTTCAAAATTGATGATGTATCTAAGGTGGCAGTTACATCAGAGGACGGTTATTCTGTGACTTTAAATATGGAGTCCGTCCATGTCAATTTAGCCAGGCTTGAATGAGGGCTAGTGGGCAAGCTTATTGGACAAATATTGCCTTTCTTGTGCTAAGTAATGAATTAAAGTGAAAATGGTCAATGTTTGGAGATTTTTAGCTCATTTCCATTTCGTTAAATGCCTTTGTTTGCCTCTTTAAAATTGTTGAGGCTCATGATGTTGTCCTTATGGTAGGATCATGGGTTGTTTGTGCGTTTATTATTTATTTTGATCGTTGATCTTCTTCCTTCTCTCCCCAATAAATGGTTGGCCTATCTTCTCTTGTTTGGATTTGCATGCCTCAGTTGCCTCTTTTGTATTTGAACAATACTAACCTTGCTCATATAGCTTCTTTCTTTGGACAAACTCTATGGGTTGATGCTCAAACAAATTGATGGGGGAGAAATTCTTTTGATCATGTTTTCGTGAGTGTGGATCTTAGTGCCAAGTTTCCTCATGGAGTTTAGATCTCTGGGCTTCATGGCAACTTCTTCCAAACAGTAGAATATTAGAGGATTGCTCACCTTTGCTTCCATTGTGGCTTTGTTGGGAAGAAAATAAGTAATTGTCCCAATGTTCCTCAAGTGCCCAAGCAACCTTCACAAAAACCTCAAAGAAGATCCGTTGAATTACATAAAAATCCATCTATTTTGCACATGAACAGCAGCACACCCCTCTTATAGTGATCCTATTATAATTAATAGCTACCCTCCTATGGTGAATTATGACAAAAATTCATCTTCTATGATCCATGTAGCCTTCCATCTACCTCATATGGAATGTGAGCACTCTCTTTCTTCAATCATGTAATGTGCAAAAGAAGGGAAAAATCTTGAAAGCTATGGGCCTTAGAGTCTAGTTACTTCTATAAAATCTAAGTGGCAAAAGAAGAAGAATCCCAATGTTGGTATTGGAGGATAGAAGGCTACTCCCCCTGTCATAAGTGGGGAAGTTAGTAAACCGGTCAAGCAAGTTGCTTCATCTAGGAATTGTTATATCTCCAACATTCCATTGAAGTTATCCACTGAGACTTTCCTCTTGCATCTAAGTTGTTCTAGCCCATAGAAAGATAGAGTCTCTATGACTCGATTTTCTAGGGAACTTCAACGTTTGGGGCCAATTACTAATTAATTAAGGAAGCGAAAGGAGGGTGGTAGAGATGACTCCCATTAAGGTGCTAATTACATGTATGGGTAGTTTTATCTAGGTCTATCCTTCTCTCTTCTTTGTTTTATTTTGTTCAGGAAGGCTTCTTTTTTATGCTCATCCTAATTGGTACTTTTTGTATACTTTTTGAATAAATTTTATTAAAAAGGAAAATGATATTTAATAAATCCTCCAGCATTATTTTCTTCATAGAGATTCTTCGTTGGGAGTTGAGGAGCAAAATAAGAATAAATCCAAGCCTTGAGACCCTGCATAAATTGAGCAGATGATGAGTGTGGATACTCCGATCATTTCCAAGAACTTTCTTCAGAATTCATCATCCAATCATCAAATATGCTTATTATGGTGAGGAGGAGAGGCCACTAGTCTTCTCCCCACTCTGGTGGGTGTAGTGATGGTAGGAAGGCTTAAAAGCATGGCAACAACTGGAAGGTGTTTGAAGGTATGGAAACGAAAGCTTTTGATCAGGTTTTGCTGGATGTTCATGCAGTTGGATTAGCTAATATTCTAGCTGGTGATGCTTCCTCTGAGGAACATTTGCAGCCGGTTATTTCTTTGGATGATGATCACCTCCTTAACTCTTTCTTGGGCTTTGTTCGTTCAATTATGGGAATCAAACAAGTGATGTACGGATGTGGATACTATGATCTTTTCCCAAGTCTTTCGTCTAGATTCATTGTCTGATCGTTGAGTCTGTTAACACATCTCCGATTGCAACCGGCAAGTGCAGGTTTGCAATCTCGAATCAAACATATTATGTGTGGATGCCATACATTATAGTCTATTATCTGAAGGTTAGGCTTTGAATGCAATTTCTGGTTTGGATTGTGTGCATGGTTTGGGTGGCCGCTTGGTTTGATTGTCTTGGTGCTAGTGTGACAATGTTTCAACTTAAGAGCCTAACGTTACAGGGCAATGCGCATCAGCTATTTGTGTTAATGCTCTAAAGGATTTTTCATTCAATTTGGGGGCTATTGATGTAGAATTTTAACATCATTCTAGCAAATAGAATTCCCTAAGGTAGCCTAGAGTGTTTGGCAATCAAATTCCAGGTCTTTTTTCTTGGAGAAAACCCTCCTATACCCCTTTTGGAAAGTTTGTCAAACATGAGGTTCTTGATAAGGATGGTATTTTCTTGACCCTTAATATTGATAAGTTCAAGAAAATATTTTTAAATTGGAATGTGCTTTAGTTGGGAAACTTCTAGGCAAGTGAATATCCTTTGCTTGGCTTCGTGTTGAACTATCGAGGTGATGGTCATATGCTGAGGAGTTTTAATTGATCACCATCATTCTAAATTATTTTATTTGTAGTTTTGAAAACCTTGAGGCTCATCATATAATTTTGAGGGATGGTCCTTTGATTGTTGCTGGTAGCATTATTGAACTAGACTAGTTGTCTCGTATCTTCTCTCTCGAGGATATGTACAAGTTTTTCCCCGCCAATTTGGGTATGCTATCCACGGCTTCCTTTGATGTATTGGGATCCTTCCAATATTTCCCGTTTGGATGCTATGCTTGGTGAACCTCTTTGGATGGATGATCCTTCATCCTCTTGGGGTCAGAGTTCTTATATTAGAGTCTGTGTCCACATTGATTTGGCATAGAAGTTTCTCTCAAAATTTTGGATTAAAGGCCTAAATGGCAGATTTTTTTCAAAGAGTTGAGTATGAGGGCAGCTCTCATTTATGTTTCCATTATGGAATTATTGGCCTTAAAGTGGACTCTTCTCCTTTCAAGCCTTAGTTGCAGCCTGAGATCCATGTTGATAGCATTCCACAATCTTCAATTTTGTAGTAGTAGAATCAAGATGTTCTTATGGATACTCATCAGATCGATTGTCCATCTCCTCAACCTTCATCCTCTTCCTATGATGTGGATAAATTGGGGACTTGGAGCGTCATCACTAGAAAGTTAAAGCCTAAGAAGAAAACTAATCTCCCCACCACCTCTACTTGAGGATATGAAATGAGGTGCCCAACTCCAAAACTAACTATATATATTCCTAAGCCTATTACTTCATTGCCCATAAATCTCAACGCAGGAATTTCTCCAAAAATTGTCGAAATCTCTCCAAGCAAAGACTTAGCATGTCTACTCATCACCATTTAAAGAAAAATTTGCAGCTTCTTGGGCTTGTCACCATTGCCCCAAGGAACTGGAAAAAGAATCTAATGAGATCTTAAGCAAGGGTTTAGTCCCCGCAAATCACCAATATTGAGTTCCTCTTTTGTGTATTATACTTGTTGTCGCAATCAAATGAGATCACTACAGGCCTCTTTCGATCTAGCGTGATCTTTTATTTGCTTTGTTGGTGCCATCTACAATACCATGAGGTACGACACATTATCAGATGAGGGGCTTTTCATCTTTTCTTTTCTATGTTTTTTCTCATTTTGGTAGTTCCTTTATTTAGTTTTATTTGACAGCATGCTCTCCCACCTTGTATTGGAGATGTATAGTTGATTTTGTTTTTCCAGTTTGTACTCTCTATACCATTTTTTTCTATGAAAATAAAAAAAAATTTGCTAAAAAAAGATTTTTAAAAAATCATAATAGATTTAAAATAAATAAAAAATACAAAGTAAAGCTCATTCAATTAAAAATTCAACATACTTACAATAAAGAATAAAAGCTCCATCATAAGGTTTGAAAATAAAAATAATTAAAATTTTAATTAAAATTTTATAAATAAATAAATAAATAATAAAAAAATAGAAATATTCACATATGATTCTAAAAGCTTTCTATAATCTTTAGAGATCATTCATGACCTATGATTATGATTTTAAGTTGTTGGAATTCATATGGTTCAAAAATTAAAACTAGACTAATTACCTGAATTATTAATTCAATTAATTCGGTTGATTTTGTAAAAGTTTTAA
This sequence comes from Dendrobium huoshanense, assembly GCA_016618105.1. NCBI lineage: Eukaryota > Viridiplantae > Streptophyta > Magnoliopsida > Asparagales > Orchidaceae > Dendrobium > Dendrobium huoshanense. Next base: position 77,484,879 of record CM028345.1, read on the forward strand.
ATTTATTAAAAAAAAATTAAATACAAACTAAATTGCCTTTGCTTAAAATTAAATCTAAAATTTTTTAAAACTCATAAACATTTGAAATCTTAAATAAAAAAAAATTAAAATCTATTCATACTCATTTAATAATGGATAAAGATGCATTAAAGATAAACATTTAAAGCAAAATAAATAAACATATATTTAAATAATAATAATAATAATAATAATAATAATAATAATAATAATAATAATAATAAATATCAAAATAAAACCAATAAAATGAACATAGAAAAATATAAATAAAGTAAAATAAATACAAATAAATAAATAAAAAATATTTAATTTAAAAAACAAACATGCAAAAATTAAAAGAAATTCAATGAAACTTTAAAAATTTATGATTAAATAAATAAAGTCAGAAAATAAAAGATAAAATTAAAATATATTTAAAATTCTTAAACATAAATAACAACTTAAATTAAATAAATTTAATAAAAGGGAATAACTCAAATAAATAATATTAATAAAATGAAGGACTTTATGCTTTGAATTTCATCCTTTAGGTTGAATCAAATGCATTAAAATCATGAGCCTAGTATCTTTCAATTAACTTTAAGTCCTTCAAGTGATTGATTTGTAAGACTTTTTAAAACCTAAATCTTTAAAATACTTGAATAAAATGAAGGACTCTTTGCATTGGATTTGAAAATTAACAAGGAATCAAACGCATTACAAATATGAGCCTAGGACTTGCTAATCAATAAGTCCTATCTAACCCTAAGAGTTATTGAGCACTATGTTTTTTAAAACATAAAAGAAATAATTCAAACCCTTAAAATATATTCTTTAAATAAATCATAAAATTTTAAAACATTAAATTTAAAATTGTTGATAACTTAAAAAAACAAACTTTGGATCTATCCAAATGACATAGCTTTTTATACACACATTAGTTGATTTGATATGGAAACTAACTCTTACTTAGGCAAGGCTAGTGGTTTGTTTTTGATTGTTTGGAGTACCTTAACGAGAGGGCATTCATATTTATTATGTTACTTTTAGTTCTCTGGATGCCCTATTTATTATTCCAGTTGAGGCACCTTAGGCTCTCTAGGTTGCATCAGGCTTCTAAACCATATTATACTCTATACACCTGCATTACACTTTTGCATTCTTTATATATATTACTCTTTTACTTTTTTTGTAGAAAGTGGAATGTACCTAAATGTAAATTTATGAATGTATAGTTGTAGACTTCTTGTATATATAGATTAAGTTGTAAATTATAAGGAGTAAAGAGTTGTAAAAAGATTTAAAAATGATTTCTTATGTCAATTTAAAAGTTCAAAAATTAAATGACACTTCTTTCTTTGAAGGTCATTATCTTTTGGAATCTTATATAAGATCTAGGAGACTGAAGGTTTAAAGACTAAAGTAACCAGCCATATTTAAATCTATATTATATAGAAATAGAAATCTAAGCTTGTTGCGGATGAGCCAGTCCACCTTTACTTTACAGCATATACTGGATTGTATTTGACTAAAATTATAAAGAAATAGAGTTTTATTTACACATTACTTTTATATATAATTACATTTTGTTATTTAGATGCATTTGTATTAGAGTCTTGATTAAAGTGTTTGAACTAAATTTTCTTTATTCTAAGGGTATATAACCGTCTTCTCTTTCATTTAAAATGTGTTGGTTAGTGCTTATGATTTTAGCTGGCAATTCACTCTAGGTAGATGTAAGTCTAGGATGTATACCCCTTAGTTTCTCTTATCCTCGACTGTTTTATCTAATCATCTAAAATCTAAAGTAAAAAAAAAAATCTAAATAAAAGTCTAAATCTTTTCTCTAGAACTTTTAAATCTAAACTTTTCCTTAAAACTTTATAAACTTAAAATATATAATCTTCGCTTTAATAAATAGCTATATTAAGACTTGTTTGAGATGTAATTGACTATAGAGGCTTGCCTGTATAGGGAGTCTAGAACCCAATAAAAATACAAACCCAATCTTAATTCTCTAAGATATAAAAGAATCTTACGAACATAGACTTCACTTTATTCCTTTGTTAGTTTCATATTCAAAATGATAGGTGAATATTTATTTCATCTTTTGAGATGAATTTAGCAATCATAATGTTGTATTCGAATTAAAAAATAAACTAGTTTCTATTTTAGAATTGACAGTCGAGCATCAGTTTATCTTTCGAGGCAATAAATATTATGCTATGCAAATTTAAATATAGATATATTAAAACCAAAATTCATGTGGTCCAATAAAATTTGTCTACATAATTTTTCTAGTGTTTCCACTTGATACAAACTTATTTCTTCATCTTTAGCAAAGAATAAAATTTTAAGATATATAAATATTCAATCAAAAGTTTGGGCACTAGATATTTCATTTATATATGCTCCAACAATAACTAAGATTTACATTGTGCGTATTTGATCCTTGGTCAGGTAGGAAACCTTAGCCGGTTCTTGTTTAAATCTACATAAAAAGTCTGCCTAAAAAATTAAATTTACCCCAGTCTAAGTCTTTGAATCGAGTCTTGTTCTAAATCTAAGTTTAAATCCTATAAAAAATTATAATCTTTATGGGTTGATGCCAAGACTAGCTGGTTTGGGCTAATTTAGAATATCACTTTAGGTATTGACCTTCATATTAGATAAATTACTATAATGGCGGTGAAAGGTTAGCTTGGTAAGTGAACTTGTGATCTAGAGTTAATGAAAGAGTTTGGTGGAGTTTAAGAGGATGTTGAAGTGTAGGTAATAAAACTAGGACAAAGTGTTTCTTATTTAGGTTGATGGCTATATGAAAGTGATTAGAAGGGTTTTATGAATTAAATTGTTGGTTTATTTGTCTTAGAGGATGCTTCTAAAGTGAAAGAAGAGATTTGAATAGTTTAGATCTGCATGTGTTTAAGAGAATTTATAAGTAAAATAAAATAAATAAAGATAACTTACTATTCTTATTAATGAAAGTCACAAAAATTGAAGCCACTGAGCTTCAAGCAAATGAAAAGAAATTCTCTCTAAAATTTTTTGATTCCAACATTGAGAATTATAATACATATCGGTTCATATTTATAGGCATTACAAGACTTACTTTGGGAAAAAAATAAAGAAAAGAATTTGCTTCCCTACTATTTGTACACAGGAAAGCTCCCCGAGTACATTATTGTTTTAAATTTATACATGATATTCTATAAGAGAAATTCCACAATTAATACCTAGGCGTAGCTCGCAAAGGGTTGAGCTTGCCCTTAACAAGAATTAATGTCTATAGAAATGCAAAATAGTCAGATTTTGTTTCCTACAGATCTTGAATACATCAACAAGACGTTATCAAACAAAATCAGAGAAGAAATACAGGCTAATTAGGAAATGAGAAGAAGGTAATGCCGTGAGGATTGGTACCATGTTAACAAACAAAATTGTTATAAGAGAGTAAAATGGAGAAGGTGATAGCAACATTATCATTCCTTTACAACAAAACAAAAAATATATATAATACAATCACAGAGACAGATGAGATTCTTTATTAGGTGACAAAAAACGAGAAGAACTGAAATAAGTTGAAGTACGATACCACATTTGAAGTCAAAAGCAAAAGTTATCTGCTTGAAGTGTAACCTTGAATGAAAACAAAATAGGGTAGATATAAATGTAGTAACTGGAACCCAAAACCTCCAAGTCATCTAAACCCCAAGCAGAAGTGTGAAAATAATGAGGATAACAAATGAAGAAACAGTGCAAATTTCAATGCCCGTAAGGAAAGAAAAGCAAGAAACAAAAATAAGGCCAACAAAAATGCAAGAAAATTTTCATATACAAACAGAACTCGAAATCAGAAAGCTGCTTAAAATATAACTAGAACCACTTATTATAAGAATCTGGATTAGGGAATATCACGGTTGTCAAAAATAATAATGGCATTAGTTATTTCCAAGCTGAGATAGAGGAAGTTGTTCCTATTGAGGTTTCTTAGCCGTGCATGCTTGATATTATAAAGGTAGAATGAATGCTTTAAACTTCAGATTTATTTTCGTTCGATTAAGTATCAAAAACAGTAGCCAATTTTGTTAACCAATTATTAACTCTCCTATTTTCCCTGAACTTGTGAGCGTATATGAAATCAAGAGATGATAACAGCATTCTCCGCCACAGAAAAAATCTAAAACTGTAGGGTATGCTGGAGAACAATTCGTAGAAAGGATAATGTTTTTTATCACATTCTTCAAAATTACTCTCACTTGTTGGCTGATTTCAACAAATTTGCTCCATAACTTGGAACCACCTTTTCTATTGAGTGAGATCTGTTACTATTCCTAATAAGCTTAGAAAAAAAATCAGCAGCAAGATCAACCATTTCCTTTATGCTAATGACATCAACATCAAGCTCCAAATCATTTTCTTTTGCTCTATTGCCACCCCTAAGGATAAGGGGGCCTTGGTTTGCCCTTCATTGATATACTTCACAAACTTTCTAAAGCAAAAATCAGCAGGAAACTCTACAATATTCACTCACTTTCAGACTAGTGATACTAAAGTCTATGGATCAATTAGGGCCTTGCCCACTTGTTGCAATTCATTATGCATTCAAACTGAGAAATATGATGGAGTTTAGGGTTGCTTTTAAAATGCAGCCTCCCTACTTTGGGATCTTTGAATGAATGATATCTCTTCTGAAAAAGTTTGGTCAGAATGTTCTAAATCGTTTATCTTTGATTTCTAAATTCATAGTTGGTGGCCAATGGACTCTTTCTTACTGCACAAATAATCATATTACTAATATGATTCAATACATCAATATTCAAACTGCAATATGACTAGTTTTTGGATATTTTTTTATCTGTCATAAACTGGTTTATTCTAAGATTTATCAATGTCTCCCCAAGGTTGTTTGATAGTAATATATGTGGTTCTGAGGGGTTTGCTATCAATTGTACTTAGCTTTGTTAAAAAAATGACAAAAAGGGAGCTATAAACTGTTGATGTTCTTATCAAAAGGAATTTAGGTTGATGATGCAAAATTTCTTTGCTCTCAATATAAATAAAGTCACACGCACTTATTCTTTGATTGTGCATTATCTTTACACATTCTTAAGAGTACAATTTACTATATAAACTCGTTCCATCTTGGGGACACTATGTAATAGATTCTAAATCACTCGTACTACATATCATGTAAAATCAGCATGGAACTTTTCTTATTGGCTTTGCAGATCACTGCCTATTACTTTTGGTACGAGAGAAACGATCGCATATTTAGAGATTAGATTTTGGACGTCAATATTATCATTGAAAAATAAGATTTGCAGTTATATTGAATAGAAGGAGAGAGCATTACAAGTTTGATTTGTTTGCCCACTTGAGGCTATTATACTTCTCTTAGGTTTTGTTTGGGATGGTTTTTTTACTGCTTCTTAAATCAGCTTTTTGAGTACAAAAATTTTAACTTTTGTGCTAGAAAAATATTTTAAGAAGCAATAAGAAAGCCGTGCCAAGCGAAGCCTTAATCTGTAATGGGGCTCTGACTTAATATTCCTTGTTCTCTTTGACGGGTTTACTTATCTCTTGGCCTTTTTCGTTTTCATGCTTGTGGTTTAACTCAGATTAGTTATGAGGGAAATTTTTTGTGAAACCAACTTGGATTTAAGCGGTTTCATTCCAGGACTATCTGGTCTATTTTACTTCTCATCCATCGCAAAAATAGCTTGAAGGTTACTCTCTTTGGCTTATGATCAGTTCTCCTGCCTTGTGGGGTGACTAATGGTTCATGAAATGACTAGTGGCTGATGAGGTTTTCTCTGTTTGTTTCTAAAAACAGATTTGTTGCTGGATCCCGGTTGCCTTTTGTTTTTGTTTGGGCAAACATTTAGTTATTTTGCAAGGAGAAATGATGAACTCTAACTTACAAGTGACTCTTTTTTGCAATCTGGTGGCCCTCTAATCGGCATATGAAAAGATACTTGACCCTCTATGTCATCTTCGAAGACAATCCTCACTGAATCAATCCCTTCTTGTTGCTATTTTGTGGGTTTTATGAGCCCCGTTACTTTGTATTTATTTATACTGTATTTTCTTACATTTTCATTCCTAATGGTAAGGTTTTTTGTGGTCACTAATTGCAACTTCTACCAAACATTTTGACCGATTAATGAAAGCTGGGCGTAAAAATGCAAAATTTATAGGTCATTACAGGTAAAAATGACAGCAACAAGCTGCCTTCCTTCCCTGATACCATAAAATAATAGGAAGCTTAAAACAGCGTTGGCCAAACAAATAAATAAAATATTATAGCATGGACTATTCATTACCCACCATTGAAGGAGACAAAATAAAGGTGTCGGCAAGATTTAATGGGATTCTACCATGAAGAATAGTACTAAGAAGAAGTGCAGGCCTTCAATGTTCACAGCACCTGAATGCAATTTATCTATAAATGCAAAACAGTGCGTTAATGCCATGGTCTACACAAAACCAACTTATAATGAAAGTTTCCAAATAGAAACTACCAAAACTCCAACGACAAAGAATAAGAAAAAAACTAGTTGCAGAAACGAAAACCACCAAAAAATAGACCTTGAACCTAAAGAAAGAAAAAATAATAGAAAATAGAATGACAATATGAAAGATGATAGAATGCATAAACAAATTTCCTGGATGCCAAGAAAGCAAGAATATCTGGTGGAACAAAGAGGCTGGAAGCTCTTAGTAGCATCCAAAAATCAAACCATTGCAACTCCACGAATGTGGCTAAAACAAGAAGCACATAAGGAAATTTAAAAGACAACAAAAAATAAACAATCATATAAAATCAAAGACACATCTACGAAATTACTATTTTGCATATTTGTAGTAGGTATATTCACTGCAATATTCTTTTAGAATCGGTAGAAAACCTGTAGGTATGTCAAGAAAGGTAATCCGTTGAGATGAGGATGTTGCCGCACAAAAAATTGCAAGCCAAAATGAGAGTTGTGGACCTGGAACATTCGCGTTGGAAGAGAGATATAGAATTTAGCGTCCAAGCTTTGTATGAAGATCCATCACACAGACAGATAAGAGAGAGATGCGAGAATCATAAGAGACCATAATTTTTACTTGAAAAATCCTGAAAAGTGAGAAAAAATGGGGCTCTGCCCATTTGAAATGAATCTAAAATTTTTTGTTGTTTCTTACAAATGATGCCCTTCCTAGGCAAAGGTGTTGGCTCAATGTAGGAAATAGAGAGCATATTATATGGTGGGAGTTGGAAGAAACTACTGATATGAGAGTTGTTTTCAAGAGAGTGTTGGCCTATTCCATTGGTTGGTTGGATCGTAGTCGGAGAAATAGAGGTTGGAGTGATTGTAGTCGGCTTGTGAAGGAGGTCGAAGGGACCATAGTCGACGGACGTTAGAGGAACCAAAATGGCCGGATGACAGGGTTGGAGGGACTGTAGTCAGTGTGTGATGGTGGTGTAAGGCACCATAATTAACCGGAGATTAAGGATGGAGGAACCATAATTGACGGGTGATGATGGTCAGAGGGACTATAGTCAAGGGACAATGATGGTCGAAAGGAACATAGTTGGCGGGCAATGGTGGTCATATGGACCGTAGTTGACAGGTGATGGAGGTCGGAGGAATCCTACTTGGCGGGCGACAGAGGTCTGAGGGATTATAGTCGAAAGGCGATGATAATCATAGGGACCATATGTGCGTGCGATGGAGGTCGTTGGGATCTTACTCAACGGGCAATGGTGCTTGGTGGGATCATAAATGGCTGGTGATGGAGGTTTGAGGGACCGTAGTTGGTAGGCTACAGTGGTCGGAGGGATCGTAGTCGACGGGAAAATGAAGTCGTAGGGATTGTAGGTAGCGGGCAATAGGGCTCGGAGGGACTCAAGTTTGTGAGTGATAGAGGTCAAAGGGGCCATAGTTTACTGGTCATGGAGGTCGATGGGGCTGTAGTCAGTGGGCGACGAAGGTTGGAGTGACTATAGTCAGAGCACCATGGAGGCTAGAGGGATAGTATATGCAAGGTAATGAAGGTTTGAGGGACCGTAGTCAGTTGGCAATGGAGGCCTGAGGGACCGTATAGTTAGTGGGCCATAAAGGTCAGATGGGTTATAGTCAGCTAGTGATGAAGGTTTGAGGGATAATAGTAAGCATGAGATGTTGGTTGATGTGATAGTAGTCACCAGGCGACAAAGATCAGAGTGGTTTATCGAGGGAAGCTGGGCGGTGGTCCAGTAATGTTGAGGCATGACATCTATTGGCGATGGAGTGATAGTTTGATTGTGGTTGGGTGGTAAAATGGCGGTAGTCGTGTGGCCGGGCAGTGGTCCAGTTGGTTGATGGAAGATCTCCTACGTTGGTGCATGGGTGGAGCTCTAAATCCTTAAAGCCTTAGAGATCTCTTCAATCTCCAACAAAAGATCTAAGCTTACGACGACACAATTCCCTTTTTCTGGTTGGAAGTTGAAGGACTATTCATTTATTTTTGAGAGTGGCATGCCCCGTAAATATGGAGAAGATATAGAGAAAATCTTGGGGGCTCCTTCAGATAACCCATATTGATTGCCTTGATCATAGATAATTTGTGGTTATTTATGTTATCAAATGATGTAAAAACTAAGCAATATTGGCACGTTGACTTTGCCTCATCGAGCCACTCGATTTGACTATAAGCATGTCATATTTGAATATTACTTGATCATATAATTTATTCTTATAAACTTTCCTTGATTTGGATCCATTTGGGCTAGATTTGGTCCGATTTTTGTGTCATTAGGTTTGTCTCTTTGAAATGTTTAGTTTAAGTATAAGTTTGCTTAAATTAATGTTTAGATGGTCCTAAATTTAATTTCAGAAGTTTCAAACTTGGATATGGCTCAAAATTCGTGTGGAACCAAGAAGTTTTTTGTTACATATTTATTGTCCCACTTTTTTGATATCATAGCCTGTGAAATCCAAAAATGTGTTTGAGAATTCTTGAAAGTTGCAATGAATCATAATTTTAGGAAAATTATGAGGCACAATCATTTCCCGGACATTAACATGGACCTTTCATCGGGGTCACAAACTGGGTAAAATATCCTAGATTATAATTTGAGTGTTTTATGAAGCCAACCTATTTAATGGGGTGAAAAACGTCTAAAAAATTTCACTGAAACTCTTAAAAGTTTTTCAATTTAACCATAAAGGCTCCATTAGGCTCTAAAGTGTCAAAATTCTATCCGAAATGTCAAAAAAAGGTTCAAGGATCCCAAAAACTTTTGATTCGAACCATCGGAGTGAAACATCAGGCCTGAATCACATAGGCAACCGACCCGACAAAGAGGTCAACTAGCCCCCACTCTTTAGCAGCGGCGACCATAATTGTTTAGTAAGTTAACATGGGGTGCTCGTACCATTTACCTCATTTTTGTATTAGGTCATTAGCATATTTCCAGACTCCTCCTTGTTGATATGATTGCTGACAATTATCTAGTTATCAATCTTCTATAACTCAATCTAGACCTCAATTTTGACTTTAATCTAGACTTCAGTTCAAATCTTAATCCAATTTTTAATCAAATCTCAATTTAGTCTTCAATCAAACCTCAATCCAGTTTTCAATCAAACTTCAATCTAGTCTTTAATAAAACTTCAATCTAGCCCCTCAATCAAACTTCAATGAAAGTTCAATTAATCTTCATTCCAGACTTCAATCCAAACCTCAATCAAACTTTAATTAATCTTCAATCCAGACCTCAATCAAACTTCAATCAAACATTAATCATATCCAATCAATATCAATCATCAATTAGATTGGCATTGATGTAAATATTCAAACTAAATCAATCAATCCTAAAACTACATTTAAATTGTTGGCTCAAGAAAAATGACACGAATGCATGAATCCCACTTTGCAGCTGTAGGATTCCATTTTCCTTAAATCAGATTGTAGTTAACCAAATTTTTCCTAAGGTTAATGTTAGGGTTTAAATATCTAGGGTTCTTATTTTCTATAAGCGTAAGCACTCATAGTTAATTAACCCTCTTACTAAGTAAGAAAGAACTCTCGATTAAGGATGAATAAGTTTTAGATAAATTTAGTCTCAATAGTATGAGAAGTGGAGGTAAATCCGATCAAGATCCCATGGTTCTGTTGTCTCGGGTATACCATAAATTTTAGCCTACCAACACTAACAATCATTGACCGTAGTGTCTAGGAATCTGATTAGCATGCATGGGTTTCCTCATCTTAGTGATCCCGAGTAGACTGAAGTGGTGAGATTTGGGTTTTAATTTTAGTTTGGGGTTTGGGGTATACATCTATTAGAATACCAATAAATTAATTTAGTTTGAGATTTATGATTTTGTTTAGAAGTAACCTAAGAGTTTGGATTAGAGCGGGTCTTATGGCTTCTTTAGGAAGTAGCCCAGATATTTAGATTTAGGTTGAGACTTATAGCATTCGTAGAAAGTAGCCTAGGTATTTCGATTTGGAATGGGGTTTATTGCTCTATTTATGAGTTACTCAACGATGGTTCTTATAACCTAACTTTACAACAAGGCTGCCCATAGGTTTTAATTGATTGGGTAGGACTTATGGCATCCCTTAGAAAGTAGCCTGAAAAAAAGTGGGTCTTACAACTTAATCCTTTTGATTAAGATAATCATAGGTTTAAATTTAATTATTTTGGGTTTTAGGGTTATTATAATTTATTTATTATTTTTCCTAAAACATGGGTCTTATGGCTTCACTTAGAAGTAGCCCGTTGGTGGGTCTTACAATCTGACCCTAAATGCTAGGATGCCCGAGTGAGGGGTCTAGGGTTTCATTATCACCTAAATATTTGCCTCAGAGATCAGACTTATGACTTCTACTAGAAGTGGCCAAGGATTTTAATTAGGGGTTAAGAGTTAGGTCAATTTTTACCTAAAACTTCCCCCTAAGGTCGAGCTTACGACTTTCCTACGGAAGTTGTCGGTAGTGGGTCTTACAGTCAAGTTCTTTTAAACAAGACTGCCCAAGAAGTTTGTTTTGAATTTGATTGTTTGGATAGACTGTAGTTGCTTGTATAATGTTTGGATTTTTTTATGTACTTGTTTGAGCTGATTTAAATTTGTGATTTTGACACTTTAATGTTTTGACACTGGCATTTGTGTTTTCGTTGTTGTGTACTTGTAGTCTTTTTTCTACTGCAATAGTCCACTACCCTACCAGTTTTCTTAGCACTGTTGCTCTACTAGCTTTTTTATACATAGTTTTTTTTTTCAGTACTCTGTTCTACCTACAGTAGCTAAATTTTTATTTTCTAGCATTAATTTGATTTATTTATGATGCACTGATTCTTATTTTACTTATTTGTAGGTACGTGGTACTCGCAACAGTTCAAGAACCTCACAGATAATTGTAAGTGCTCGTGTAGGGATGATCTTTGAATGCTTGCAGTGTGTCTTTGTTTAGAAGAGCTTCAATTTGTTGTAGGGAGTTTTGTATAAGATTTGAGAACAAAGTACTTTTGACTTGAAAAGTTTGAGAGCTATTATGTTTGGAGAGTTTGAAAACTTTTTGTTATGTTGAAGAGTCTTAGTATGTTGACTTTGAAAAGCTATGTTATTTGAGTAGAGGTATTGTTGGAGAGTTTGTGTATATATTATAATAGTGAAAATATTGTTTTTCTTTGCATCATTTCTACAAAGATGAAATTGCAAAGAAATTTTTATCATAAAAATGTGAGTTGTTTCTTTCAACAATCTTTATATATATATATATATATATATATATATATATATATATATATATATATATATATAATATATATATATATATATATATATATTATATATATATATATATATAATATATATATTGTGGATAATTTTAAACTTTTTAGCAAAGAGAGCATATCTTTCAACTTCAAGCAGTAAGCGAGTTTATCATTCTCAGGAAATATATTTTTAAGTCATTTTACTTTTGACATGCAAGAAAAATTTTCAGAGACTCGAGGAAGTGAAGTTGTCTAAATGTGAAAGTTTTTCCCTTCATGTAATGTTTCCTTTCAAAAAAATTTATATTAAAGTTCACATTGATGTTGTTCATCCATATTGCAGAACTTGCACTTAGGTAATAAATATGCTTAGATTCTTTAGACAATTTTGCGACTGAAGGTTGCCAAACATCTTCTTGTATAAATAGATGTTACCTGAATAATTACAACTCCGATGTAAGGTCAAATCTATCAATCTCTATAGTAGATGTTTAATTAATTGTCAAGTTGATTAAGGAACAACTCAATATTAAAATTCATCAATTAATTCAAAAGGTGAATTAAATGCTCTCCAAATTTCAAAATTTTTCTTAGAGATTCATGCTTTTTCCGAAATTTACTAAGTCCAGAATTTTCAAGAAAATTTTAGTAGCCTCTCGACGTCACCTCACCACCGAGGAAAACATCTTGGCGGCATTTGCCATAATTTCTTCCTACCCAGACCTAAGGTCAATAGCGTAGGGCCTTCAAATTTAAACCATCCCATCAGGATCTAATATCGATTGTGTGGGGTCTTCAAATTTTATTTCATCCGCCCAGATGTAAGATCAATGGCGCGAGAGCTTCAAATTTAAAACTATTCACCAGATCTAAGATCACAGCGCGGGTCTTTGATTTGAACATTCCTAATCGGACCTAAGGTCAACGGTACAGGTCTTTGACACTGTTTGAAAGAAGTTTTTATTATTATATCACACACACACACACTCTCTCTCTCTTAACATTATAATTATATTTGTGTATACACACATTATATATAAACAAAAGAGGAGTTTAATCGGGCGGGGCTCGAGTAGTCGTCGAAGGAATTTAGTCGAATATTTCACAAAGAGCGTTAATTTCAATTTGGGTAATCTGATATTAGATGTGCTGTTGGATTTACACTAAATCCAACAAAAATGGGTTTTGTGCATGCATTAAATCCCGGCAATTGGTTGACCTGGGTCAACAATTTGGGTTGAACCAAGCCACCGAAAACTCACTTTTGACTCTCGAGCCTTCATCCTATTCGTAATGTCGAGCTCTTCCGCCTTATCTATTAATGTGGCAAGATTCTCTAAAAAACCCCTCTCCAATCATTGGTTTCACTTATAACTCCCTCAACAACCAATGATGTTCTTCAAACTCTCTAGAACTTTCCCTTAGATCCCAATCACTTATTCCTAAGTAAAA